>JAZKJV010010205.1:0-433398 GCA_037367405.1 Ottelia alismoides | reverse complement strand
TAAGTTTTTTAGCCAGTAAGCCGCCTTATCAGTCAAGGCGAAGGGGACAACTCTCAACCTTTTGTAGTCTTGGCTAACCCTAGGGTGGTAGAGGTTAGCACAGATTAACTCGAAATCACGGAGGATGGTATATGGTTCTTCATGATTATTCCCTCCGAACTCTGGCAATAGTGCAAGGAAATACGGGTTGTGTTCGAACGCATCCTCAGGGGGTACCGACCTCAACCAGTTATAGTCATCATCCAATTCAGGAAGATACGTGTCTTCCATAGCAGCCTCGTCGCGTTGCATTACTGCTATCTGTGCCCTAAGTAGTTCATTGTGTTGTTCAGCAGCGGTTATCCTTGCCAAGAGTGCTTGAATGGGGTCATTGTCATTCTCATCGTCACCAAGGTTCTTCTTTGGAGGCGTTGTGATTCACCTTCAAAAGAAAAGAGTTCAGAATTAAGTGTCATAATTAAGTGAAGATTTGCTAAGGATAAAAGTTTCCTTTATGCAAGAGTGAAATGAAGGGTTATTCTGGGATTGACCGGACCCTGAAGGAGGAGGAGTGCTAAAGATGAACACCCTAAGACCAAGAAGGA
The DNA here is from genome assembly GCA_037367405.1 of Ottelia alismoides. Taxonomy (NCBI): domain Eukaryota; kingdom Viridiplantae; phylum Streptophyta; class Magnoliopsida; order Alismatales; family Hydrocharitaceae; genus Ottelia; species Ottelia alismoides. The sequence continues at coordinate 432,814 of JAZKJV010010205.1, read as the reverse complement.
TCGAATGAGTCTTTACGAGTATGCAAACACAAGGCAAGTGCAAGTTAAATTCTCAGGTCCGCCCACTCAACACAGATGAAGGCACGTCAGGGTTCGACCGCTTATCTTTTCAATTTTAATTTAATGACAAAACAATCTTGAAAATTAAGCGGAGCTGTTAGGTACGGAAATATTTCACAAAGACTGTCCTGAGTTCGTACAACTAGTTGCACCTACTCTCAGCCAATATAGGTGTAAGTACGAATTGTTTAAACGTCTACCCGTGTTACTTGAGGACGGAGACTTCCGCAGTGTCCTCTAAACCACCCACTCTACTAAGGGAAGTCGGACCGTAAAACGGTTACCCGAGACCCTCACTAAAATGTAGCTAATTGTTTTTAAAAACAATAGTCTTTGTGAAATTTCTCAGTTTTGGCTCTGTCCTAAGGGTACATTCTTGTCCTTACAAACAATGAGTGGGTTTCTCTCCACCAGACACGGGTTGATTTTATGTCAGTTTTATTTACAGTCGTCTTGGCTAGCAGTCCCAATTTTTAAATCAAGGTTGTTACTGAAGTTTAAATGAGCACAGAATTCATGCCTAACGAGCAGTCCCAATTCCTTTAATTCCTAAGTTCTAAAACTTGAAGAAGGATAATCGAAAACGCCAATGCAAATGTAAATCAATGATGCATTATTAAGAGAAACACTACAGTGAATCCTCGCGTTCTTCATGCAGGATGCAGTACAAGGAATTAAAATTTACACTAAATGATATGCACATATGAAAGACGGCCAAGCAGATAGTTCTATTAGCGAGAAGAATTGATTTCAAAAATTGGCTAATGTTGAACGATCTACAGTGCGTATAGTTAGTGAGAGTGTGACCTAAGAATTACGAGCATAATTAATGATAATAAGCAAGCGTATGTGTGCCTAAGTCCTACGCCACTCAAGTCGGGTCTCAACCACAGAGAAGGAGTTGAAACAGACCCGACACACCATAGAAAAGTTCAGTCCGAATTATTACAAGGGTTCAAAGAGAGGGACCCTGAGAATAATGCGGGAATTAAATCTAAACTAAGCTCTCTCTCACAAAAATTAAAATTCAATTCTTCGTCCTTGTAGATCCTTGATTAAATCACAAAATTTTTGCTCCCATTAGCCTGCAAAGAGAGAATTTGTGGTTAGTAACAGAAGTAAGAGAGAAATGCAAAATGGAATGCAGAAGAGAAAAAATGACACAGAAATAATTTTCACAAAAATCAATTACAAAAAATGATTTAAAATCCTAAAAATTATCATTCCTCGGCAATGGTGCCATTTGATGCACGTGAAATTCATCTCTTTAATAATCGATAATTGTAGTATAGGAGGTGAAAATCGGTTGATCAAAATACCACGATCTTTGAATGTTGTGGAAAATTTTTCTTGGCAAGCCTACCAAGGTCGAACATAGGGAACAGTGATTCTTAGTTGCGTAGTTTTAAATTAAATTAAATAATCAATTAATGTTCTGTTAATTTTTGTATTCGGAAATATAATACAAATGCGAAGAAATGCATTGACAAGGAAATAAACAGAAACACTAATTCAGAAATAAGCAGATTGAATGAATTCAGCTCAGGATCTATGACTTTTCACGATTTAAATCATCAATTAATACAATCAATTAATCCTTAAAATCACATCACAGATCGAAAGAGATCACGTCCATAAAATAGTTATCAAAATAACTCCAGAAGCAAGCAAGAGGGTAAATATTTTTTAGAATTATCCTGCAAATTATTGAGACAAGGCAAACGATTCTATCAATAAATCTTTATTCTATAATCAAATCCTCAATAGAATTGATCCTGTAAAAGAATGGGAGATCAATATCTATCCTTCATAAGAGCACCCCTGTAAGAATTGATTCATCAATTTATCCATGAAGATGCAACACAAATATGTCAAAATTAACAATGAACAACCTCAGATCTCTCCACAAACTATGCTAAGTGATAGAGCATGAAAATAACTTCAAAATGACATATTATATGCTAAAAACGGAGTTCGGATGAAAAATAAATGATGAAATGAAATTGCAAGGACTAAAATGTAATTAAAATAAAGTTTCTTTTTCAAAAAGTTCCCTAAAGGGGCATATCTGTAATTTATAAAAGTTAGAGAGGTCTCTCTGTAATTAACCCCTAGCTGGGGTATATGTGTAAATTCAGGAAAGTGTGGGGGTGTCGGTGCGATTTGCCCAAGTGCACGTGCGTCGCAAGTGCGCACGCAGGCTCGAGAACGGGGTGGAGGTTCGGGCGATCCGAGGCTCCAGTCGGAGGCTCGGGAACCCAAGCTTGTGGTTCGAGGGCCGAGGCACAGCTTCGGGGTCCCGAGCATAGATGGCAGTTGGTGGAGGCTCGTGGACCCCGAGGCGGAGGCTCGGGGGTCCCGAGCTTAGGTGGCGGCGAGTGGAGTGGTTTGGCAAGTCCGAGCCTCTAGACTGGGGCCTAGGCTCAGACTGATGACGTGGCAACCTGTGGATCATTGGATCAAAGATAGATCGCTCGATCTGACGGTATCTGTACAAGGCCAGTGCAGCGGGTGACAAGGGGAGCCGATGGTGGGCATCTTGAGGAGGAGCTCAACCTCAGGAGATACATGCCCAAGGCGGAGCTTCAGGGGTCAGAGGAGAGGCGGTGGCCGAGCGTGTTGGCGGAAGGAGCGGATGAGGAGACCTGTGCGAGGCGTCAAGCAGATGAAGAGGCCCTCCACGGCGACGGAGGGTAAACCTACTGGGTGTTAGCAAAGGGGGGGGGCGGAGGACCGGAGGTCCCGACAGCGAAGGAGGTTGGAAATGGGGGTTCGCTTGGAGGGAGGAAGGAGAGGGGCGCCGGCCTGTGCGAGACCGGTGGCGGAGGTGTGCGATGCGGAGGTAGGGAGATAGAGAAAAAAGGAGAGGAATTACCTAGGAAGGATGCAGTGCTCGACGGTCACTCGACCGGAGCCAGAGCAGAGCTTCGAAGGAGAGGCTTTGCAACAAGTCGTAGGCCTTGGATCACGTCGTGCGGAGAAGGTACACTAGAGCAGTCACCAACCGGGGATGGGCTTCTATTCTAGTGATCGATAGATGGTTTGTGTGGTCGGCGAGGAGGGGATCTTTATAGGTGGCTATGGAGGGCTGTTACGCGGGCGAGGGGAGTGGCCGAGAGGCGAGGAGAAGCGTTGGTGGTGAGGTGATAACGGTCGTGACGTGCATGGCGGGGGCTTTGATGGCCCAGGAGTTGGGAACGGTTGCGGGGAAGGGGAGGGGGTTAATCACGTGCCACACACGTGCGTGCGAGAGGGGAAGGCAGCATGTGTGTGGCACGTGCAAGAGGAGAGAAGGATGTAGCATGGGGGGTGCCACGTGGCACACCCTGGAGCTGCCACGTGGCGCCTAAAAAATTCAAAATTAAAGAGATACAAAAAATGAAAAAGAAATAAGAGGAGACCTCGGATTGAAAATTTTCCTTCACAAAAATTGTTCATCTCGATGAGATCTGCAACTTTTGTGAAGGACCCGGGAGCAAAAGAGGTTTCCTGCACGAAGTGTTATTTTTTGTGGTGGTTCTCCATGTGTATAGAAAACCGGCTTTTGGAGTTTTATATTTTTTGGTGGTTTTAGAGAGGATAAAAATCGAAAAAAATACGATAAAATAAAATAAAATTAATTACATACTAATCTTGGATTTTTATTAAATAAGAAAATAGAAAAATAAAAAGAAGTGTGAAACACACAATTTTTGTACAGACTCGTAACGGTCACTTGAGTCAATCAGTTTCTTTGATTTCAGTTTTAATCTAGATTTGGATTTTTATTTCGCTTAATAAAACTTTCATCAAAGGACGCAAGTGAAGAAGAAATAAAATTAAAAGGGTTAATTATATACATAAAAACTTAGGTCGAAAATAGCAAAAAAGACAAAATGCGCAAAAGAGGCCCAAAACCCAACTTTCACAAATGAGCTCTGAATTTTAAGAAATTAGTCTTGTTTGGAAGGTATTTGAAAATGGAGTACTTTAAATGTGAGTAGACTAAAATCGGACAATATGTGGGAGATATGCGTGTTTTAGTCCATCAGATGTGAAATCAGACTTTGGGATTATTTGGCATTTATTTGAGTTAGTAATTTTTTATATTTTTTATTTATTCTTGTTAGTAAATTCTACACAATGGAGGTGATTTGGGGTCAATCAGAGTTAGGATGAATTAATTACAAATATGAGATGTTAGCGGCTTTTTGGGCTAATTTATAAATGGAATTTTTAATATAATTATGCACGAGGAAATGCAAATATTATTCACACATGTGTGAATGCTAATAATGCTCTATTAATGGTTAAATGCATGTGAATCTTGGGGAACATAGCCTAATTGATCAATTTTAGCATGATGAATACGAGATTCATCAACCCCTTCCAGTCCAACTTGCGCCTCGCTCGTGCTTCCAGCTAGCTCGACATGCTCCTAGGTAGCTTCCTGGAGATTCATCAAGCCTGGAGGGGAGTGGCGGAGGTCATGAGTCTTCATCAGAGTCCTGAACGTGCCACCATGCGGCTCCTCGAAGTTATTCTAATTGCAAATAAGTCATGTTATCACGCGTGCTTGGGGTTAACTACAATCGCCCGACTCCAAGTTTCAATAATTGCAGTTTAGCCCTCGCGCGTGTGGGAAATTTACGTGAAAGGCCTTGCGAGTTATTTATTTGTATTTCAGTCCTTCTAGGGGCTTGTTTGAAGTACTTTTTCCTAGTTATTTTGCATGTTTTCTTACGTTTATACCCTTTGATTATTTTGTGAATATCTTGAGCATCCGAGCTTCGTTTTAATCGATCTTAGTTTCGTTTCGAAGCTAGTTTCATTGACTTTCTAATGGCGTGAATTGTTTTATATTTTGACACTTTGAATTTGTTTGTCGATTCTAATTACATTGTGTCACTTGCTTAATGATCTTTATGCCATTAATTCTCTGGACAATGAAAATTACTTCGTGAACCCTTTCTGAAATTGATCAATTTTTATTTGCTCTTTGATTATATTTAATCGGGGCATACTTGCATTTATCCTCACTTGCATATGCTTGCATGTAAAAAAATAAAACAAAAAAAGTCTTCCAGTGTCTGCATAAAATGTCTTTGTGTGCATTTTGACCTATGAGTTTTGCAATTCAACACTTAATATGGATATTAGGAGTCTAGATAATCACTTAAGAGGCTTGTGACCCTGAGTTCGAACTTGGGCTTGCCCGAGTAAAATAAAATCGACCGCTTTGATTTAATTTATAAAATTTTAAGCAGTTTTTGATGGATCCAATTCAACCGACTACAACGCATTTAAAACAACATAATTTAAGGGCTGAGTTATCGATTCTATTTAATTAGGGAATACTTGCATTCGTCCTCACTTGCATCTGCTTGCATGTAAAAAAAATCAAACAAAAAGAGTCTTCAAGTGTCTACATAATGTCTATATGTGCATTTTTACCTATGAGTTTGTAATCCAACACTTAATCTAGATATTGTGAGTCTAGATAATCACTTAAGAGGTCGTCCCTGAGTTTGACCTTGGACTTGCCCAAGAAAAATAAAATCGACCGCTTTGATTTAATTGATAAATTTTTAATCGTTTTTTTATGGATCCAATTCAACAGACTACAACGCATTTAAAAAGGCATAAATAAAGGGTTGAATTCACGGTTCATCGCCCCTTCATCGTTGTATCTTTACCGATTAACCACATCACCTCCACATATATCATGCCTAGATTCTGATGGAATCCAATAGCACATTCATCCCTTCTCTTTACCAACTATCTCTCCATCGTCGTCCACCTCAAAACAATAACTTCCTAGTGGTTGAAACCATCACCTTCACCTAACTGTTCCTTGAAGAAAACCTGGGTGGATAACGTCAGTTACCCGAATCCACCATTTGTATGAGTGACCCTCGAGCTTCTACATCCTTTCGAAGAGAGAGAGATGTAAAACGAAGACCGGAAGTCCCTCCAAGGAGTAGGGCTGCTAATTGAACTGAATCATTCGAATTCGATTAGGACTCGTTCGATAAAAAATCGAAAAAAGTTCGATTCGAAACCAAATGAATTGAATTTGAATTTAATTTGGGGATTCAATTCTGAAATGAATTGAATATGAATTTACCTGAATTCGTTCGATAATAATTCGATTCGATTCGATATTTTATATCCATACATATATGTATATATGTAACAATATATTTATATATGCATAGTACACACATATACATGCATATAATACATACATATTTGCATATATACATGTAACAACCGCTTTGGGTTGATTAGGATCTTTTCTGAATATTCTTGTGCAAGTAGTTATAGCATAATAACATCAAAAGGTTGACATGCATCTATTCGAATTTATTTGTAATAAATAGACGTAGAAAAGAATATATGAATATATATTAAAATGCTTCGAAATTTCATTAACATTAATGTTTGCATTATATCACTAAGAATAACATGTACAAGCAACTAAAGATACTCTCAAACCAACTTACTACATTTATTAAGTGGTTAATTTTAGAATTATAATCATATCTAAGCTCCATTGATATGATTTATCATGTTCACCCTTCACCGCTATGATTTCTGTACTCATGCTATCACATTATACCGACGTGCCTTGTCAATGCATGACATGTATATGCAACGTTAGGCCCCCTAATGAGATCCAATCTCTTTCCTTTCCTATTTATAAGTAACTTCAAGTGGTTTGACTGTAAAATATTATGAGTTAGAAATGTGGGCCCTTCATGCGTCGATTATACAAAACATCTAAGTTCATGTCTTTATTTATTATTTTAGCCTAGTAACAGTGGCTTAGGTATGACTTACTTCGTATAAGTACAATAATCAATCTTAGCATACTATTCAGAAATTTTGAGGCATTAAGAGTATACAAAGAACTCTAAGCCATACCAAATCTAATATGTGTGTGTGTGTGTATGTACATATATTCCTATTAGTTAAAGACTAAATATCAAATATAAAAAATAGTAAAAAATATTAATAATGAAATCTAATATGATAGATCAAATGTTGATTGCCATTCTAAATCCTCACATGCACATTTATTTTCATGTTCCCATATTCCTTACACTGCCTTTTCCATTCTCCCTTTCATTATTTACGAAAGACCCTAAATACCAACGACAGATTATGGTGGCCTTTGTCCTAGCATGTAAAAATGATGATTTTACTACTCTGTGTTCCTCCTTAACATTTGTCGTGATTCGGAATTTATCAAGATATATCCCCTTTGCTTTTTTGTTGTTTTGATTCCTGGCATGGCAATCCATGATGATTATCATTGTCAAGGCGATATTTATCATCACATGAGTCAGGGATGTAAAAAACGACCTAAACGACCTTTTACACTTATGCGGACCTGAACCACACCGATTATGCCCAGCCAGGCACATATGCGGTGAGGCCGCTTAATCGGTGTTAAACGGCAGTTTAAACAACGTTTTTTACATGAACTCTTTTCTAGAGTTGGATCTGGCTTAGGATTTGTATAAACACTGTTTAGGCACATACAAATTTATGTAGGGCATTAGTATTAGCATAGATTGTGGTGTTTATATCCTGATACACTGTTTATACTATGGTCAAAAGTTAGACATTTCTTCTCGTCACAGTTTACCACCCTACATTTCTTTACTACTATAAGTAGTACATATGTCAATTATGTTTAATTAGTAAAGTAAGAAGTTAGTATTTAGTGGTTACTAATTTACAATGTTAATTTACCTTGGATTCTAATTAAAACAACTCACACCATGATTGCAAATGTACTAGTAAAGTAAGAAGCACACTATTGTAGAAGTAAACTTGTAACATGTGCAAAACTATAACACAACTTTTTCTATAGATGAATCTGGCTTAGGATATATATATATATATATTGTGAATATGTGATCAAATTTTATAATTTATTTATGTTTCTTATTAATTATATTTATCTAAATATTTTTTATTAATTAAAAACACAAAACCGCACAACCCGTTAATTTCCGTTTAAAGTCTCGCGTACCGTTTTTGATAATGAAGATCCTCACGCTTAATGAAGAGTTGTTATCATGCTACATTATTTTTTTATTATTCTCATTATTTCAAATAATTATACTAATTTGTATCAACTTTCTTTATAAGTATGATCTTGCTTTGCTTCAACATGCAATGATAATTATAATGTGTTCAAGTTTTTAGTCAATGATATTATATCTCTTTGATAGAATCATATTATTATATTGTATTTATACATTTCTTCATCATTTAAAAAGGGTATATTTAGATTTTAAAAGACATAATAAATAAAAAATATGCACTTTATCCACTATGTTGTATTGGTTTGATATTTTCCTAGATTTTATAGTTTTTACAACTTAACTTAGTAATATACTTTTAAAATAGATTTATATAATAAAATATTTATATTATAATATTCTGCATATAATATTATTTATATAAGCTTTAACACATAAATTAACCATTCAAATTCGAAATAAAATGAATCGAATTTGAATATTCAAAACTTCAAATGAATTGAATCTGAATTTAAGTTAGTAAATTCGTTTGAAATTTGATTCCAGTTCGGATTCGAAACTTTTATAATGAATTCAATTAGAATCCTCGTGGATTCGATTCGATTAGCACCGCTACCAAGGAGATCCATGGTCTTAACAACCGTGTTGCAGTGTCGAATCTGATAGCTGCTTGGGCTTTACGCCTTGCTGATGTGTTGAGTGAGGACCAGAATCTCTTCTAGGCTTCGTTCCCAGGCTCCAACTCCACCCCGACCTTCTTCTCCATCTATAGGTAAATATCCAACTTTCCCTCCTTATGCTCTCTGATTTATCTACAAGCGTCTGCGCGAGCGCCCGCACGCACACGCGCGCGCACACACACACACACACACACACACACACACACACACACACACACACACACACACACACACACACACACACACACACACACACACCCTTTTTCTCCTCTATTGAGTAGCTCTGCATCGTAGCCACAGATCTAGATTATTTGCAGATGACTTGATTTCATCCCTCTTCTTCCCCGCATATCTCTTAACTTAAATCCTTTATTCACTTTGCATAAGTGAAGAACCCACGAGGGCTACATCTTCCAATCACTTCGACCATCCCTTCCATTCCACACCAATCCACTTCATTTTGCTTCGATTATACCACTAACCATTGTAGGGATTTTGGGTCTTCAATAATCGAAAGTTTCAATGCTTCTCCTATTCCCAATTCGATCTCCAACGACCGTGCATCAACCGGCAGCTTCGGACATCCTCACCGATTCTTCGATACACCGCCATCTTCGCCATACCTCTAAGATGCCTCCCTAATCATCACAACAACGTGAGGAGGATGGAGGAGGAACGTGAGCATCATCGGAGATTTGTTGGAAGACCACCGTCTGTGGAGGAGCATCACGAGACATGAGGTACATGCACTATTGCATTAAACCTCATTTGTTTGGGTCATACAACCCACATTTACCCCGAGTCTCTCTTCAAAGCCTCAACCCATGCGGCCCGATCTGTGTAGCACCCGGATACTTGAGCAGAGTCTAGACCACACATCCCACACACACGTCTGCTTGGGAAATTTTATGCCTAAACACCCCCACTTCTCCTATTTGCACAGAACCCCCACATACCTGGATATTTACAAATAAGCCTCTCCGGGTTTATTTATTTATAATCAGGTCCATTTAGACCAATTTGTAATATTTTTACATATTATTAAAATCAATTTTTATTTTGTTTATGCAATGGAATCATTTTTAATGATTTTTGCGTGTGAATTTCAAAATTAATGAAAATGATCTTATTTGAATCGTATTTTTATGCCCTATACAGTAATGCTTTTATTGTTCCATTTTGAAGTATTAATATTGATTATTTCACGGAACAAAATCCATGATTTTTTAATCGTATATAGTTTGTTTTTGATTTATTTTAACTCTAAAATTGGCTTTATAATAGGAAAATTAATCGTTGTTGCGTACGCTTAATGTTTAAGTGAGTTTGGAATTACTTTAAGGATTTTTGAACTTTGATTGAATTAATGTTCTCGTATTTAGGGATATAGATATTTTATTTAAATTGATTCATCACTTCATTCAACATTTTATCTTTCTGCATTGATTGTAAAATTAATTCTTGAACACCAATTCAAGTATTTGTGCAATTAAATCAGGGATATGTTGTGTGTCATTTTTGTTTTTATTATATTGCATTTTATCCACACCACATCATGAAACCTTTGCATAGAAAAAGATAAAAAAATTATGCATGTATTCTTATCTTGATTCTAATCACGCTATATCCAACAATTTAGATATTTAAACCCATGTTGAGTAGCTTGGATCACTTGTGTCCTTGTGTTCGACCTGGACTTATCCATGTATATATTTAAGCCATGATCTCTTCACCAAGATATCTTAAATGTGGTCACGATAATTTGCTAATCACTCGTACTACAATTTGGCCATCTTAGAGCAACGAATTAGCGCTTTATCACCCACACATAAAGTTTTCATGTGGACGTTGCTTTCAAAATGCCTTGCATTAGGTATTTGCTCAACGAAAGGAACACGAGTTAGATGATATGTGTGTGCTTTGCTTAACTGCCGTGGAGGATGAGATTCATTTACTTGGCACATGCCCCTGTGCATGAGCGATATGATTTGCATTTTTCATACAAAGCAACGCTCTAGGAAAATATGGTGACCACTTCCTTGAATTTATGAACATACTCTACCGAGGAATCAGAATACTTTATTCTAACATGCACAAATCTGCATCAGATTTGGTTAGAGCGTAGCATTTCGAAGTATACACGATCGAGGTCGGATCCCATCATAGCAATCAACAAGATATGTGTGTCTCTAACCAATGTCAAGGAACCTAATATTGGCCTCCCAATGGCCAATCCTCCTGCCACGTGAAGTGCGGATAAATGCAATGCAAAGCTCACAATCATGGTGGATGCTTCATTCCCGAACACTACAATATCAATTGTAATAGTTTGTTACAATTCAAAAAAAGAAAGAGCTTACCATTGCCAAATGCACTACATCAGAGGTTACTTCGGTCCTTGAAGCATAGCCCATGCCTTAAAGCTGGGGATTCAAGTTGCTGCCTCCTTCCCTCAATACTCGTTGGCAATTTGCTCAGAAAACAATAATGGAATAGAGATATTGACTGGTCTACAAAACTCTCCATGGAGAATGAAAATACCTTTTCAACACATCTCGTCAAAACTATAATTGTCCCCGTCATCACATATCCTTCATGTAAAGATGGACAGAGTGAGGCATGCACACAACCTTGCAAAAGCGTGTGTGTATTCATAATTAATGTCTCGAGGAATGGTTTGCATGGGCTATACATGAAGTACTGTACTCAATCGTTCATGATCAATAAGACATGGAAGTTCAAAGAAAAACCAACAAATCCATAATTTCCCCTCTTTATTCTTACATTGGAAATCTTGAAAATTTTGCCAAATTACACTACAATCACCTTTAGTCTCTATAACTGCACCAAGACCCTATAATTTTACTATAATTATCACACACGACCTTGTTCCATGGCTGTGGTATATAAGTTCATCAACAATCAGACCAGGAAGGGTGTGATGTTATTTACAAGGGTAGCGCTGTAATTACAAAGATCATAAGAATCAATGATACAATCAAACATAATGTAAGGGTCATTACACAAGAATCCCTTTTTTTTAACCAATACTTCTATTCGTCTCCTTCCCCCTCCCTTCCCCCTCCAGCTCCCATCTCAAATTAAATAAACCCGCAGCAGCGCCACCTTCCCCTTTTGCCACTGCCCCCTCTCCCGCTAATCCTTCCCCCCTCCCATATTTAGCCCCCACCACCTCCCCCATCTCCCCATTCTACCCCTCCCCCTTTCGATCCACACACACAGATACACATAGAGAGAGAAAGGGGAGGGGGGAAGGAAGGAGAGGAGAAGGCAAAGCAGCACAGATCCACCCACCCACCTCTCCCATGTCTCGCCCTCCCAACCACGAGTTCCAGGAATGGTGGAACCGCGAGCGCGAGCGCCACCACGACCCCGCGCAACCCCTCCCCCCCTCCTCCCCCGCCGCCTCCGCCAAGTCCTCCCGCGCCCACAACGCCCGTCAGCTCTCCTTCATCATCCGCCTCCGCCTCCGCCGCCTCCTCTCTTTCCTCTCCTCCCCCCTCCGCCGCCCCTCCTCCCCTTCCTCCCCCCGCCCCTCCCGCCTCCTCCGCTTCCTCCGCGCCGCTCTCGTTGCCTCCCTCCTCCTCCTCTCCATCGAGATCCTCGCTCACTCCAACGGCTGGCACTTCCCCTCCCCCTCCGCCGCCCACGCCCGCGACGAGTTCCGCGGTCTCGCCCACCGCACGTACGCCCGTTGGCTCGAGGTCCGTGCCAAGTACCTCGCCCCGCCCGTCCAGACCGTCGCCAACGTCTGCACTGTCCTCTTCCTCGTCCAGTCAGTCGACCGCATCGTCCTCACCCTCGGCTGCCTCTGGATCAAGCTCTGCCGCGTACGTCCCCTCGTTGCTGCCACCGCGGCCGATGTGGAGGAGGGCGGCTCAGTGGACTATCCCATGGTGCTCCTCCAGATCCCCATGTGCAACGAGAGGGAGGTACGAATTCGAATTCTCCATCCGCTTCTTGCCACTCGATTTTTGTTTTAATGTTTAAATTGATCGCACGCATTTCGATATCGAACATTTTTAAATTAGTGGTTGCAACTTAAACGTAGTCATTTCATTCGGATTAAGGCATTATTGCAGCTTAAATGTAACTATTTAATGTAAAAAAATGCATTCATTTGAATCAAAACAGCGATGCGTTTTGATACCGACCAGTCTTTAGCTGCACATATCCGGCAGGGAATGTCGTTAGCTGCTGTAATTAAAACATTAACTGCTGTAATTACATTTGAATTACAGTGGCTAATGTTTTCTCTTTGCTGAAGTACGTGGCATTCGATTACAGCAGTTGCTCTGTTCTTAATGGCGACAGCTGCAGTAGTGTAGTGAAGCGGTCGACAGGGATGAATGCCATAGGAATGGTCTTCTTCTCTACATTTTTTAACATCCTCAATTCCAAGAGATTGTGACGTGTGCACGTTCTTTTTGCTTGTTATTCGGAATTCTCGGTTTTTACACCCCTTTTTTATTAACAATAAAGGCATCCCGCTTGGATTCTGCACGCCGGTGGGTTGTTTTACACATGGCATGCTGAAGTGATGCATCCCGTATATTATATTTTTATGGTGCACTTTTTGTTGGTATTCCCGTGCCTTCCCACACCATTATTCTCCAATCAAGTTCAAGCCCTCTGTTGTTGCGTGGTCAACTGGTCATATATTCTCAAGAAAGGAATAAAAGGAACTTCCAACTTAAAGAAGATTATGTATATATTTCACTACCTTTTCATTTAATTATGCGTATATTCCCTTCATTCATGTTTTACTTGATAACTGTGGGTTATGTTATACGGCTCCAATCAAATCTGATCTGCTAGTAGTAAGAACAATGGTGCTCCATTGGACTTCTTAGGCTACTGTACCCTGAATCTGCCCACATTGCATCTATTTTGTTCTGTCCACATACCCGTGATGAATGTATCTTCTTGCCACTCCATTGTCACCCAACCTGAATTAGCTTAACTATGGGGTGCAATGCAATCACATTAGTCAAGATATGTAGCAAATTCTAACCTACCTCACCATATTAAAGATGCACCGTCTATCTTCTTCATGGTGATAATTATAGCTTAAAGTGTCTATTTGTGTCTATGTTGCAAGTTGTTTTTTGGTGGTTCTATAAGACGCTGTGGCCTATTATCATGTGGTGGAATCGTCGATATATTCTTCTATGCCCCTGGAAAACCGCTTTTGGTGCTTGCTTGTATTCTGTACCCTGAATCTGTCCACAATGCATCTATTTTGTTACGTCGGCACGCTGTGATGAATGTATCTTCTTGCTACTCCATCTATCACCCAACCTGAATTAGATCAGCTCCGGGGTGCAATCACATTAGTCTAGATACATAGTAAATTCTAACCTAGCTGACCGTTTTACAAATGCTTAAAGTGTCTATGTTGCAAGCAATGGAAGTAGAAACACACAAACATGAACAATCAAGCAAACAAGCATATATATATATTTACTAGGTTCACCCATAACCAAGCTACGTCATTGGACAACTACGATTGGATTGGTTGTTTGTAGAGAAGAAAATGCAGAGGATATATATAACCACAAGCCTAGGGAGTTTAGATATTGCTCCATGTATAAATGGATCCCAGATGTAAATAGATCCGAATACCCAAATAAAAAATTCATTCAGGATGGGAGGACGAGGGCACTGCCCCCTGCAACCCCCGCAAGAGGGGACATACCTATGCTTGTAGGATATCGTACAACGACATGCTTTGCCTGCCCTTCTCGGGGAGGTGCAGAATATGATTCTTCAACTGGGTTCAGCATAATAGATGGTCAGGATTCAGTACATAGATGTAGCATATAGGTAAAATGTAATGCTTATGTTAGAGAATGTAATATATGATCAATTGTTCTCACCCCCTCTCATGTTTAGTCCCATATCATCTAAATGGAATTCCAGTCTGTTTGCGGGGCTATATAAAGAGCTCCATACCTCATATATTCTTTTAGATATTGTAATAGAAGATTCGACCTTTGAGAGCTTCTCCCATGGTTCCATCCTGTTCCTCATGGAGTAGAGTTCCATGTAAAAATCTTGAGTGTTTTACATTTATATTCTTTATTTTATTGTTCTGAATAGCGATTCGCTTCCACGTTCTTTGTTTCAACATGGTATCAGAGCAGTTTGATCCCACAATTTGATTTTGTTTTAAAGTTTGGTTATTATTTGTGATTGTTCAAGTCCTGGAGTTTGTTCAAAGAAAATATAGGGTTTCTTAAACCATAATTCCAGGTGATGCTGTAGCATGAAATCTGGTTTTAGGGTTTCAAGTTTGATCTCTTTATGGTGATTCTGGAACCCTAAAGTCTTGTTCTAAGGGCCGACGATCCGGGGCTTGCTATGGCTACGAAGAAGACAGATACACCATTGTTGCACCTCCTCCAGGCTGCACCATTGGTGATTTGCTCGAGAAAAAATGTCATTCTGAATCTGAAGACTATCACCAACCAGTCCCAATAAGAATCCAGTGTTTCTGCAACCCTAGATTTGTTCGAAGAAAGAAAGAGGTGGCATGCATAATCATCTTGCGTGCAGGTCACAACCACCTCTATCTCCAGCTATTTCTGCCCCACAGATCAGACCCTTCAGGTCGCATCAAAGCGACCCCCCGCTATGGATTCACATTAAAGAATATGACATATTCCCTCTTATATGTAAAGATGTTTCCAAGATAGGGAGAGCAAAGGTGGTGGGTTCTATCCCATGGAGTACTTTAGGCAGTGATGCCGTGAAATCCAACAGATGCTCGAGAAGATACATAAGGTGGCATTAGATGTGTTTCCCCTATTGTAGCAGAGAAGAGTATCACAATGATGATGGCGTTAGGAGAAGGCACCACAAGATGCTGTTTAGGGGTTCTCTCCATCGGGAAGGAGAATATACATCAGTGATCGGTGTTGATTTCTGCATAAACGGGTTCTTCGACAGAATCCTAAAACGAGGAAGGAGGAAAAAAGCCTCTTCAGGCCTTTCCATAAGGTCTGGTTTCTATGTTTATTTTTTGGTGGGCTCTGCTTTGCTTAATATTTAGGCCCAACTGGGTTATTGTTTAAAAAAAGCAGAGGTGCAATGTTGAATGTTCTGACTGTTAGGTTGTCAACAGAACTGCGAAAAAATGAATGGTAAAAAATAATTGAATGGCCTGGAAAAAACGCCTGATTTAGAAAACAATGAAGCGGAAAGTCGGAAAAAAGGATGATTTATAAAAAAAGAGAGCAAAGGAGAGAAAAATGGAACCGCTTATTTAAAAGAAAGAGACAAAAAAAGGGAAAAAAATATGTTCTTTATTTCTCCCAACTTGATCATCCATGTTCTTATTCCTACAAGTATGAGAGAAAGAGGGAGTGAGAGGGGGTCCATTCATCTACTTGATATGTATCTTGTAGGATTTCTATCAAGTCCATCTATTCGTGACTCAACAAAAGCAATCTAATCTCCAGGTTCCCTATATAAGTGAACCGACTACATGTCCCCGTAAGAAAAATAGGAGAGGTCATTTTCAGGGTTCACGTATAGGAGAGACCCGACACTCGAGATCTGCATAGGGACTGCCAACCACTCTACTTCTGATGTTCGACATCAGCTACTCCAGATGGACTTCTCTACATAGGATCGTCTCAGACTTCTATTGCTCGTCCATGACATCAAGACCGACACTCCAGACAACTACTGTTATCAACCACCTTCACCGTGCATCGAGACATCGAATACTTCCGCACATCCTATTGTGCTCCACGTTGGACTTCTTCTATAGCGACTCTACTCCAGGCATGACATGGTTATCACATACCTGTTCTCGTGTAAGGTTTTCTACTAGCAACGAGTACTTCAAGCGAATATCCTTCCCTCTCTCTCATATGTATCGAGTGAAGATGATTTGATTATATTTTATTTTATTGCAATCTGCAGCTTTCTCAGCTCCAGCTTGAGGGAGAGTTTTAGCGAATCTAATAGATAAGTAATTGGATCTCGCCTTCTCTCATGTTTAGTCCCACATCGTTTACAAGTGAGACTCCGGTCTGTCGGTGGGGGCTATAGAAAGAGCCCCACACCCATGTATTCATGGAGAGATTGCAACAGAAGATCCGATCCTTTGAGGCCTTCTCCCGTGGTTTCATCTCGCTCCTCATGGCGTGGATTCCATGTAAAAATCACGAGTATTTCACGTTTCATATTTCTTTGTTTTTATTCATTCTTGTTTTGATTATACTTCCCCATTTTATATTTCAGCAAGCTAACAAAATGGTATCCTTGGTTGTATCAAGGTGATCGACCCATGTTGCTGATCCCAAAAAGATTTGGTTTTGATTTCGATGAATTTATTCCCAGGAGGACCAGACTAGCATGCTTACATCGTGTAGAGAGATATCTATGTTTTTTATACCCTTCCGTAATTTTCTCTTCTTATGTATGACTTTTGTAATTTACCCATAGGCTACTCTCCTATATAAGAGAGTCTAGGGTTCATGGAATAAACACCTCAATGTTTTCTCCCAACATGGTATCAGAGCGGCGGTCCTAGACCGGAGCTCCGAAACCCTAACCCTAGCCCTCTCTCTCTCCTCTCAACGCTAGGGCACCGCTGCCCCCTCCTCTTGCACGGTGCCACGCCGCCCACGGAGCAACCACCTCCTCCGCCCACGGTGTAGCCCCCCCTTCCGCGTCCTCCCTGCTGATCGCGTGAGGCGCCGCCCACGGTGCAGCCCGCCAGCCCCCAGCGGCACCCCACCTCCGTGCAACCTCCGTACGGTGGGGCACCATCCCCCAATGGTGCCCTCGTGTGGCTCCGGTAGCTCCCACCGGTACCCTGTGAGCCCTTGTAGCCCCAACGATACCCCCGTACGAAACCTATAGCCCCTGTCGGTTGATTGTCAACCAATTTTTTTTCAAGGAGCAGTTCTCGGATTCGAAATGAGATTTATTGCACGAGTCTACACATGCAATCAAATCTCTCGATGTCAGTGTAGACAATTCTGTGTTTTGTCATCATAAATAATCTTCTCGAGTCATTACGTCAGAGAGCAACGCTGACATTCCCTCCATGGGCGCCTTCAGAGGTCCTGCGCCCATAATAAAGATGGATGGGTCCAACTATGAACTGTGGGCAATATAGTTTATGAGTATGATGAAGTCTACAGGTAAGAAACACATTATTACCGAGGAAGAATCGACCGAGAAGACTGGAGTCAACGCCTCATGGGAGGCAGTTGATGCTTATGCCAAAGCTTGGCTGTCAGGTACATTGGCACTGGAGATTGCCAATGACGTACTTCATCAACCCACAACCAAAGCAATGTGGGACGTCCTTGTTGCTACCTATTCACACGCTAAGTACGAGACGAAGATTCTACATCTCCAACATGATATTTTCACTATTAAGCAGAATGAACGCCCCCTTCACTCGTTATATAGATCATTGCGTAGGATGTTCGAGAAGCTCTATAGCTTCATGCCTCTCAATTCGACCGCTAAGCAGCAGAAGACCTATCGGAATGCCATAATGGTGGGTGTTTTCTTAGTAGCCCTTGATCATGAGTATGAGGCAACCCGTTCTCAGATTCTGGTAGACTCGACCATTCCTCCTATGGAGGAAGCTTTTTGCAGGCTCACTCGGATCACTGTTCCTCCTCTATCACCAGCCAGTCCCCTTATGCAATGGATGCTTCTCGAGGTCGGGGAGGTTCTTCTCATCTTCGTGGACGAGGACCCCGCGACAGAGGTGGTCGTATTCGTCAGCTATGCACCTTCTGTCATCGTTCTGGACATACCGAAGATACATGCTACTCCAAGCATGGATTTCCAGCTTCTGCTTGTGTAGCGGAGTAGATTGAACCCCCTGCAGCTTCTTTAATGGATCAATGGTTTGATGATCTTTTGCACGGTTGAGAGGTATTATACCTCCATCTACTCCTGGCGTATCTTCCTCGGTTCCTGGGAGCCAATCCGATGTGCCTGCATCAGCCTCCTCCAGCACCTCAGGTAGTACTCATGCACTCACTAACAGTTGTGGATTTGATGTAGTTGAATGGATTATGGATTCTGGTGCCACACATCACTTGTGTGGAGACAAGAATCATCTTACAACATACAAGCCTATCCCTCCAAGACGAACAATAGTTATTGCTGATGGGTCTCAATCACCGATTACAGGACATGGGGAGATCAATCTGACACCCTCTATGCATTTACAGAATGTCTTACATGCACCTGAATTTTCTATGAATATGTTGTCCATTAGCTAGATTACGAAGGACTTACATTGTTGAGCCATTTTTGACCCTTCCTCTCTTGTTTTCAGGACATCCTTACGAGCAAGGTGATTGGGTATGGCCGTGAGGAGGGTGGTCTCTATCGCCTACTTCGAACTCCTTATGCTGGACATTCTTCTTTATTTGCCGGATCTGCTTCACCATTCCTATGACACCTGCGCTTTGGTCATCTCCCGCTCTAGAAACTGTGTCGTGTTCTGCCTCAGGTCTCGCCTCACACCTCCTTCCATTGTGAGGCATGCCAGTTGGGAAAGCACCATCGCTCTACCTTTCCCAGTCGTCAGAGTCGGAGCAGTAGCTCCATTTTTGAGTTGTTTCATATAGATATTTGGGGTCCCAGTCGTGTTCCCGATCACCAAGGCACAAAATTTACCTAGTCGCTGTTGATGATTTTTCCCGTTTGTCGTGGGTATTTTATTAAATAATAAATCTGAAGCTGGAGATGTTATATAAACCTTCTTGACTGAAGTTCAAAATGTTTTTTCTGCATATGTGAAAATTGTGAGAACTGACAATGCCTTGGAACTGTGTACGCATACTCTATCCACGTTTTTTTTAACCCAGGGCATTATTCACCAAACTTCATGTGCATATACTTCCCAACAAAATGGCTTTGCAGAAAGGAACATCGTCATTTATTTGATGTCACGAGGACACTCTTCATTCAGAGTCGTGCTCCTCATTCTTTTTGGTGCAATGTTGTTCTTATGGCATATTATCTTATAAATCGCATGCCCTCATCAGTCCTGGGTGAGAAAATTCCTTTTACGCTTGCATTTCCTGATAAGGAATTGTTCTCACTCACTCCTCGTGTGTTTAGCTCCGTCACCTTTGTCCACCAGTTATCTCCAGGCGTTGATAAGCTCTCTCCTAGAGCTGTCAAGTGTGTGTTTGTTGGGTACTCGAGGATACAAAAAGGGTACATGTTTTACGATCCATTGCGCAGAAAGTATTATGTTAGTGCCGATGTCACCTTTTTCGAATATGTAATGTTCTTTTCACCTACAAGAGATCGGTTGATACCTTCAGATTCAGATACTGATGATAACATATACATATCACCACCACCAACAACGCCTACCATCCAACCACCACCACCAGCAACGCCTACCAGCCAACCACCACCACCACCACCGCCGCCGCCTCCCTTACAATCTTCCTCACTATTATCTGTGCCACCTCCACCGCCTATATCGGTTCCAATTCCCCCATTGCCACATCACTATACCCGCCGACCAGCTTCTGCTCATGGTCAACGCTCATCACCAAGCACGCATGAGGTATGTTCTGATAACAAATGTTCTAATGATGGCTCTAATGGTCTACCTGAGCAGGACTCCCTAGATGGGACAAAGTTGGCGGATACAGACTTAGACTTACCCGTTGCTCTTCGCAAGCAAAAGCGTAGCTGTGTATCATATACTATAGCATCTGTGGTTTCCTTTGATCGCTTGATTGACGACTTCAGATCCTTTGCAGTTGCATTATCTGCCGTGGGTATTCCACGGAATTATCAGGAGGCTTTGAGGGACAGTAGGTGGCATTTGGCTATGGAAGAAGAGATGGTTGCTCTTCAGTCGAGAGGCACTTGGAGTCTTGTACCAGCTCCTACTGGTGCTTCTACTGTTAGCTGTAAATGGGTGTTTACAGTTAAGCACAATGCAGATGGTAGCATTGACCGATACAAGGCACGCCTGGTTGCACGCGGATTTACTCAGACTTACGGAATGGATTATCTTGATACATTTTCTCCTGTAGCTCGTCATTCTACCTTGTGGGTTCTTCTCTCTGTTGCTGTGATTCGTGATTGGCCATTGTTTCAATTTGATGTCAAGAATGCATTTCTTTATGGTGATCTCAAAGAAGAAGTCTACATGCAACAACCACTTGGATTTGCTGTTGAGGGGGAGTGTTCACAGGTGTGTAGACTCCATAAGGCGATCTATGGCCTTAAGCAGGGTCATAGAGCTTGGTTCCAGAAGCTTTCAGGCTTGTTTGAGAAATATGTGTACAAACGTTTGAATGCAGATCATTCTCTCTTTGTACAAAGAACATCGAGAGGTATGATTGCTATTATGGTGTATGTTGATGATATTCTCATTACAGGAGATGATATACAATGAATCAAGAGGACGAAAAAACTTTTGGGTCGTGAATTTGTTACCAAGGATCTTGGAGCTTTTAGATATTTTCTGAGATTGGAGTTTGCTAGAAATCAATAGGGGCTTGTGATGACCCAAAGGAAGTGCGTTACCGATTTACTAAGTGACACTGGAATGCTGGATGTCAACCGACCACTACACCCATGGATCCAAGCATGAAACTATATGATGATGACACTGATGAGGTTGACAAGAGGAGATACAGAGAACTGGTAGGAAAGCTCCTCTATGTTACCATAACCAGACCTGACATCTCATTTGCTGTTAGTCGAGTGAGCCAGTTCATGGAGCAACCACGTCAGGTCCATATGGATGCTATACAGATGATACTCAAGTCTTAAATCATCTCATGGTGCAGGTTTACTGTTTAGAAAAGGCAAGGAGGTCACCATCTCAACGTGCGTGGATACATATTATGTAGGGTGCCCAAAGGATAGGAAGTCCACAACTGGGTTTGCTGTTTACATTGGAGATTCTCTTGTCTCATGGAGAAGTAAGAAGCAAACTGTTGTAGCCAGATCTAGTGCCGAGTCTGAATATAGGGCAATGACCCAGGTTAGTATAGAAACGACGTGGATTCGAGCTTTGCTTGCAGATTTACATATAGAGGTTCCTCTTCCTATGGCACTGGAATGTGACAATCAAGCTGCTATATTCATTGCAAATAATCCAGCATTTCATGAACGTACCAAGCACATTGAGGTTGATTGCCACTATATACGAGATATGATTCAGAAGGGCTTTATTTCTACATCTCATGTTTTCTCAGGGGACCAGACTGTAGACATCTTCACCAAGGCCTTACTCAGAGGGCCTTTTCAGAAATGCTCGTCCAAGCTGAGCATGATCGACATCTATGCTCCATATTGAGGGGGAGTGTAGAGAGATATTTATGTTTTTTGTACTGTTCCGTAATTTCTCTTCTTATGTATGACTTTTGTAATTTACCCACATACTTACTCTCCTATATAAGAGAGCCTAGGGTTCATGAAATAAACACCTCAATGTTTTCTCCCAACACATTGGTATTAGGAATCATTTTTAAACTTTCGCTGCTTGTGTGATCCCTTTTTGTCATTGCTGAACTTGGATGACTAGATATTTTTAGTAGTGATCATCTATCTTTCCGAAACGGAAAAAAATGAAAATAAAAATGAGGTTGTGACAATCCCTTTGCCATAAAGATACACTGGCTACTACTGTGTGGGGATCCTCTATTATCTAAAGCTACTACTGTGTGGGGATCCTCTATTATCTAAAAAAGTTTCAGTGAAATATGAGTCTAAGTGTAACACTAAAGGGGCGTCGTCACTTGGTTCCAATATTATCCGTCCAAAGTGTTCTGTCATAGTCAGACTGCAAGTTTTTCTCAACTTACCACTTGTTGAAAACATGATTGAAACAAGAATCATGGCCATGGTGCTATAATGGTGAAATTAACCAACTCTTGAATGCAACTCGGTTCAAGAGTGTTAAGGATCTTCATTTTACTGGAAAAACCAAGAGTAAACATCTTACCTTCTAACATGAGAAGAAACATTATTAATACATTGGAAAATTATCGGGATCCTGTATCATTGTGCAAGACTCTTCCATGATTTTTTTCAATAGATGTCCACTTTGTGAAATTAATATCGAAACGGTTGATCACCTCTTCTTCCACTCCACAAAGATTATCCCTATATGGAGCGATGCTGACAGAAGCTGGCTTAACATTCAGAACCTTCAACTCTTCTGGGACTCATTGTTTATTGTTAGACATCGGGCTAGAAAGGACATCCTCCAACTCCTAGCAATGATCTGAGCTATCTGGTTAGGCAGAAATGGTGCACTTTTTCATCACAAAATTTTTATTGTGAAAATTGTATGTGTCATTTCAGGTCTCTTCTCGACTCGAGTCCTGGACACTATAAGTCTCCCTCTGCAACCATCATTATTTTTATCAATATATCTAGGGTGGACACCTAAGCGTATTTCCCCCTTTTTTGGCTAATTTTTTTATCGAGATCCTGTTTTGACCTCAACTCATGTTAAAAATCTCAATGGAAAATTTCAAATCGCACAAGAAACGTTAACACTAACTTAAAACTTTTAATACCAAAGTTAGCCTTATTCCATAATAAAATTAATTAAATAAATAGAAAAATTTTAAAGGGCATTTCATGAAAGGACTGGGCATGGAAACTTTTTCCATCAACAGCTTGAACGAGTTTATCCAAAAAAATCGAATCCATGTTGTTTTTATATTTTTTATTATTACCTAGAAACCAAACATAAAAAATATTTTTATTTGTTTTTCTGAAAGGAAATAGGGTGGCCCAAATTGAGACCCACCTTACGTATGCATGTATATATAATGTAAATGCTACAAGTTATATGTTATATCATACTACATTTACCATGATACAAAACATGCCCTACGAAGTTCGAGTACGTTTCCAGCATTAAACATTTGCCCCTCAATAATAACATTGTTCCTAACATACCAAATCGACCACACTAAAGCAAAAGGTAATGCGATGTCATCATGCCCAAAGGGCAAAGGCACATACTGATCTAACATCCCTCCAAAATGTGTTGCAATCCAACCTCGACATCCACACGATACCGGCTTAGTTCCACACCTTAGCTGAGCACGGGCAATAGGAGAACAAGTTATCCAAATCTTCCGCCGTCGACCTACACCTATTGTAGGTAACGTCCTCCATCTTCAACAATTGCTCCAACATCCCTTGGTTAAGATCCTCCTAAGTCTAAACAACTAGAGGAAAACCTTAACCTAGTTTGACACCTTGCACTGCCAAATCGTCCCCATGTCCACCCTAATCTCCTCCCGTTCCTCCAACCCCCTATCGATGAAAAAACAATAAGCTTCCTTCACCGAGAACCTACCGTCTCTCCAAGTATAATGATCTCTGCCAGAAGATAGACCCTCACACTATAACAGTTCCGTCTGGAGAGCAAGGAACTCCTCCACCCGTCGATCCGACAAGGGCGACGCGAACACCAAAGATCAAGCCCCATAATCCCAGACTTGCTGAACACTTGCATCATCATCTCCCGCCAGCCTCATGAGGCACGAGTATCGATCCCCCACCACACCGTCTCCCATCCAATCATCTCTCTCAAATTGAAACCCGGCTCCATTCCCCAACACTAGTCTCAACTTGGTGGCGATCTCTAGAACAACCGCAATAATTCCCGGGTGGCTCTCAACGACATGGCAACACCATAAATCTTCCTCAGCAAACAACACACCAAATCCCCAGACTTATCCCACAGTCGAACCACCCACTTTGCCATAAAAGCCTTATTCATCTCCTCCATTCGAATCACCCCAATCCGCCTTTGCTCTTTGACGCCGTCACCTTATCCCAATCTACCATGTGGAGACCCTTCCTGCTCTGCTTGCCATCCGTCCAAAAGAATCTCCTCATGATGACCTTGATCGTACCACGCACTCCAACCGGCAACATCCTCGTGGAGTAGAAGAAAATAGGGATAACCGAGAGAACATGCTTCAGAAGCATCAACTTCTCACCCCTCGAGAGAGTCATCACCTTCCACCCCACCATCCTCCTCTCCAGTCTCTCCACCAACGCCCTTCAATCCTTAGAGTTTAGCTTCTCCGCTACCAATAGGAGCCCCAAGTACGTAATAGGCAGCGCAACAACAAAGCATCCCAGCACCTCGATCACATGTCGCAACTCCTCCTCCGAACGGACGAATGTCACAACCATCGATTTCTCCCTATTGATCTGCAGTCTGGAGATCCAGATATCACCAAAAGTGTCCCAGATAAGATATGATCGTCGGATCTTCTTTGTCTCAGCTCCCAGAAACAACATCGTATCATCAACATACTACATATTTGGTACAAATACCTCCTCCCTCCTGTACCCAGAACACCAACCATCACCAGTCGTCAACCACATCATCACTGCTAATGCATTAGTCGCAATCACAAAGAGAAGTGGTGTCAACGGACAATCCTGCCTGATTCCCCTCCATGGTTGGAAGAAACCCCCTTCTGATCTACCATTAACAAGCACTACGTGGGATGCAGTGGTAACACAATGCTTAATCCAAACAATCCATAGCTCTAGAAATCCTCTTTTCTCCAATGAAGTCCACAAGAATCTCCAGTCCACGCGATCGTAGGCTTTAAAAAAATCAATTTTCCACAACACCCCTTTTGTCTTCTCTTTCAGTCCGTCACCATCTCCGTTGCCATCACCAAACCATTATCCATAGCTCTCACAGGTACAAATGCAATTTTTTCCGACGAAATAATTCCCGCGATACCCTTCTCAACCGGTTAGCCATGACCTTTGCAACTAAGAGATAAATAGCATTTGATAATGCTATAGGCCTGTAATCTTCCACCCGGATCGACGAGTCCTTCAGTAATAAGAAAATATGCGCCTTGTTCAGCTTCTCTAAACCCATCTTTCCTTGCTAAAACTCCTCCAACACCTCCGAGACATAACCTTTGATCATCTCCCAAAACTCCCTTTAGAAAAAAAATCGGAAAACCATGCGGCCCCGGTGCCCTGTTCGCATTAAGTTGAAAAAGTGCCCTCCTAGCTTCAGCCTTCGTGAAGCCCGTGACCAGCGCACTAACCTCCGAGTCGGGCAACCATGGAACTCCCCTCCCCTGCCACCCCTCTTTGCTCTGGCTCTCCGCCCATTGAAGGCTTGGAAATGCGACCCTGAGCGCGACCCCAATATCTCTGTCCCCTTCGATTAACACTCCTCTCACAGTGATCAACTGTATCAGGTTTCTGCGCCTTCTCCCGCTAGCCATGACATGAAAAAACTCACTGTTGGCGTCTCCCTCCCTCAACCATCGTTGCCTGGATCTCCACCTCCAAGTCACTTCATCCTTTTTATCCTCGACCAGAATCTCCTCCAGATGAACGTTTCTCGCCACCACCTCCTCTGCCGTCAAATACCTCTCATCCTCATGTTTATCCAACCTAATCACCTCATCCTGCTGCACCCTGATTCATTAATAAAGAGTAAACAATAATATGAAACATATAACTGATATCTAACTGACAAACCTTTTATATAAATCTACTTACACTTATATTTTATAAAATAATATATAGATTATAATTAAAATATGCGGATGATTGACCTCCATTGTATTATGTATAGACAATTCCATATTTCTAGATAAATGGTCATTTTTGCATGCATAGGATGGTGATGCATTCACACACTTCAAATTATGCATTTGATTGCACGTTATAACCGGAAAGAAGCCATTATTTTTTAAATGTATGATCAGTAATAGTAATTATGGACAAAAATTGTTAACTTATTCAAATATCTATTTTATAAAGAAACAAATGTCATCCTTTTAAAAAAAGAAACAAATGTTATAAGCTATTCTTGACCAAAAATACTTATGATCAGCTTCTTAAATAATATTAAGGGTATGCTATTTCTTTTGGGAATGACATAAATGTAGTTTCTATTAATATAACCACGATTATAGTTAAATATAATAGTTACAAATATGAATACACAAAGTAATTGAGTGTGAGAGAGAGATAGATGAGGAGGCGAGAAGCCATACAAGGGATGTTGCTTGACACGATGGAGGACAAGAGGATGCCGCCGCTATAAGTGGTGGACTGGAGGAGAGGTTACCTTGAAGTGGTTAGGAGGAAGATGAGAAGAGGAAGATGAGAAGAGTAAGATTCAGTGGATGCAGAGATCAACAACTTTGTCTAGCTGAAGGGGATGTTAACACGAGATTCTTCCACTTGACATCTAAAAGGTAGAGGTAAAATGACATTTAAGAATATGAGTGTAGGGGAAGATGAGGTAATAGGACAATAGGAAAGTCAAAGCAGATTTGGCTCGTTATTTTCAAGATTTCACATCAAGATGATCAAGGGAAGCTTGGTTTTAGGGACGTGAGTTAGGTGATATGTTTTCGAGGAAGAGGGAGTAGACGATGAGATCGATTATTGAGGATGAGATTAAGGGAGCGTTGATAACTTTGAAGCAGAAGGGCTCGCGAGGTTTAAATTGTTTCATGATTTTCCATCTATAAGGAGTTATAAGACATAGCTAGATCGAATGCGCTTCAAGTGCTTGCGGATTTCTTACATGGGAATTCAAATAGGCTCAAAATTTTCTTCTTCTTTGCAGACATGGGATTTGGCGGAAAGGGTGGGTTATTACGTGTGAATTGCTTTGTCTAACACCATCGATCTGATCATTGTGAAGGCCCCGATTATGAGGTTGCAAATGCTTTTGGGTGATTTTGCAAACCCAGTTCAATTTACCTTTATCACAAAGGGATCTTTGCTGGCCAAATTTTTGACGATATAGATATTATATCTAATCGGGATAAAGGGGAAAAGTGCTTCGTATAGAAGGTCAACTTTGGAAGGTGTATGATACTTTATAATCTTTTATTTAGAGCATGTTGAAGAAGAGGGGCTTCCTGCCATCATAGCTTACTTTGGTGAAGAGATGCTTTATGATGATGTCCTTTTTCGTCTCACTGAACAATTGCCCAGAGGATGGGTTGTTTCAACCTTGAAGGGTGCTTGGGGCTGATGCGAAAATGCTCGTTGATGCCTATGTTATGGTTTTCTCTCTAATTTTAGCATAGGGTCTCCCCATGAAGTGTAGGTTCCACTGCTGTAAAATATAAATGATGCAATTTGCTTTATACACAAATTGGAGTTGCTGATGCAACATGTCATGGATTGGTGGAGGTTTTTAGCGAAACATCAAGCTTAGAGGTCAATGATCAGAATTTTGGTCTTTGTCATGGAGAGTTAGGAGGCCTTTATTTATTAAAGTGATATTGCTTTTATGCATGTTCAATAATCGATAATGTAACATGGTTTTCCCCTGGTGATCCCCTTAAATAGAATAATGGATTGGGATCTAATGGTGGAGGTAGAGAGAAGGCCTAAGAGGGTGGCGATCGCAATTGATGTTTAGAGGTTTGGTCGGTTAGGTTCGATGCTTTTGATTATACCTTTATTCTATATGACGGTGTTCAAGATGCCGACAAAGACGGAAAAATAAATAGATGGAATTCAATGATGATTCAAAAATATAGGGGGTAAAGGAAGGGAGACGTGGCATCAAGAGGGATGAGGTATGAAGGCCAAAGAGTGAGGTTGGGGTAAGGCGATTTGGGCTTGAGGTAGTTCAACGAGGCATTGTCGACCAAACAGATCTTGAAGATGTTGGGAAGGGTTGGACGATTTGTATGGTCAGATTCTGGAGACCAAATCATGCACCTTTAGTTGGAGGGAGCCAACATGTCAAGGATGTCTTTAGCGTATGGAATGTATTTGGTGCACCTTTCTATCATTGCTTTTAGTATAATTAAATATCCAATGAGATACCACTGATGTTTCAATTTCATTGAGGTGGTGGCATCGATACTTTCTCTGGTATCGTTTTCCAAGACTTTACCCCAACGTTGATGATATTTTTTCAAATTTCATGCTATTTTGTCCAAAAATAAAAATTCCTTAATAAATTTCTTGAAATTCGCCTAACTCATTAATTTTTTCTTAATCTTGTATTATCTTTGTTGTATTTTTAAAATATTTTTTTATGTCAAATCTATGATGAGTCCTCTTCCTCTTATAAGAAGCCATCAATCCACTATTTGTCTATAGTCTCATATATCGCTAGATTACTATGGATTGTTTGCAATAATCTTAGTATCAGAGGATGGGGGCTTTGCCTCCCATAAATGAGGAAGGTCGAAAACATTAAATCAACTACAACTGCATCGATCTAACTGATAAGTTAGGATAAGGTATCCTATAGATCATGCTTGTACTTATTGTAACATCAATCCTTCTCTCTCGACACACGCTTATATTAGTAATCATAATTGCTAGTTGTAATTAACTATAACACCATGCACTCTTATATAAACTAAGGTTTAAAAATGCTAGGTGTATTGAGGTGGTTTTCCATTTTAGAAGCGAGGCTTAAGCCTCGAGGCGATCGAAGTTTACTCCTCACTCTATAGAGAAAAATATTTATAAAACATAGAATTATTCATAGTAATATTTTTTATAAGATCATAAAAACAAGAATACTTTATTAAAACTCTGAAACGACAAGCATTAATCACCAATCGAGATGCAAATTATAATCAAGCAGATGTCATAAGAAGAATATCATGTTAATAATTTCACGTTCTTTCTTTTGTGCAAGCAACCTCGATCATTGGTTTAGTGTTATCTTTTATCAAACAAAATATGATTAGGTTCAACATTCAATAATCTCCAAACAATCTTGTTTAGGGAATGTATAATTAAAATAGTCATTCCTAATAAAGGTAGATTACAGAATGCTAAAAACGTAGCTACTACTCCCCATTCATGCTTCTGGGTTAGATACAACCCTTGTAACATCCTAAACATAGTCCCATATTTAAAAGTCACAAAGTATAAGACTGAGTTACAAGAGTGGGGGATTACTACTTGACAATTTGGGCTTACACATTTCGAGTGGTTGCCAATAGGTCCAATTCGGCTTTAACCCAACAAGTTGTCAGTGACAATTATTATCGATAATTGTCTAGGGATGTAAGCACCCCCCTCTAAAAATGGGAAGGGATACCCGAAAAGTGGAGCCACTTTACGAAGAGATAGGTGGAAAAGGATACCAGAAACATGCAATTGTCACTATTAATAAGAAATAGCGACGAGCTTAATCATAACTAGGGTATTTCGAATATCAATAGGAGAGGTTGCGACACCTCAAATATAGTCTTATATTTGAGACTCACAAAGTGTGAGAATGAGTTGTAAGAGTGAGGAATTCCTATGCGACAACTTGGGCATAAACATTTTGCATGGTTGTCAACATGTCCAGTTGGACCTGGGCCCAACATGTAAGAGTTAGGTTCAGTTATCACCGATAATGGTCCGAAGACTTAAGCCTGAGACGTTACAACTCTTCTCAGGGGGTATATTCCTGAACTCTTCCCAGTTCCATTACTTTGAAGAAATATCTACAATAACAACCCTAACTTTGCATGATTGAATCAATTTTAGAAGGTAAAGTAGTATGTGAACCCTCTCCACGGTTTTGATTTACTTAATGGCACATCTGACTTTAATGCATGTCATTAGTTACAGAGTTAGAGCACTATGTGGGGACGCAACATTTGTTAACTTGGTGGTATCAATTAAATCAAATCTTTGATTAACAAGGGATTGGGGGGGGGGGAGTGAAGCAGCTTTAAGTGAAGCAGCTTTATGTGGAAGCATATTTCTTCAAAATTCAAAATTTGAATGGTTTTCTAATAACAACACAACTATTAATATGAGCATGTAATACTTGCGACCAACTTATGTAATCATCTCCTGGTGAAAGAGCATGAAAAAACCATACTATAATAAATATACACATAATCGAGGCAACGCCTTGATAGTACTTCGATGCCTCGATGTCTTGAAACTGCCTCTCTTCTTTAAGGCCTACGCCTCACTTAGGATGCCTCGAGGGGTACGTCTTGATGCCTCGCGATGCATTCTTAATGATATAAATAATGCATACTATACTTTTTTAAGACATACATTTGTATTTCAATATGCTGTATATGATGTGATATAAGTCGAACCTCTTAATTACACATCTTTTTAGCTATCTAGTGTTCAACTCTTATCTAATTTAATGACTAAAGAACATCGAAAACCTTAATTTCTGAAAAATGTTTTTAAGTCATTTTCATGATTTTTGATGATCAACAATATATCAACAAAATTATCTGATTTTTTTCCAAGCTTGACGAAATGAAGTTCAAAATTTGAGGTCATGCTTCCTATGGTGATGTGGCTTTTAAAAAAGAAAGATGGGTAGCGGTGGTGATTTCAAGTTCCGGATGGATGATTGGATAGGGAGAGGGGATTGGTGGAAGTTTTCCCTAGGTTCTTTGTGATTGCAGAGTGGTAGTGACATGCACACATCGTTTTAGTGATGACAAAAATGTTGTTATTGTATTAGCCTGTATCTAGTTAGCAAAAAACACAATAACAAAACACAATAACAATGATGGCTGCGCTGATGGAGCGATGAGAAGCTAAATTTTTTTTCAAAGAAAATGAGAAGCTACATGAAGATTTGATGAATAAAGCTAAATGAATTGTAGGAGTCATGGAAGGCCGTATCGGTTATATATCGGCGATATATTGCCGATATGTCGATATCGAGAGGTTCGGGGTATCGAAATCGGAGTGTATATCTTTTTACAGGGATATCGGCGATTTATCGCCGTCAGAAATTAATGGATTCAGTACAAAAAATACAAGATATCGACCGATGTCGTCGATATTTTGTCGATATCCCTATATATGAATGTTATTATTCATGCAGCGAGACCCCTGTACTGGTAGGATATGGTGCGACAGGAGGGTGCACACAATGGGTCTTCAACTTGGTGTATATTTACAAGTTATTTCATGTTGTAAACTTGAATGAAATCCATTTCCAATATCTATAAGTCAATTCTTCAAAAAAATCTATAAGTCACGAATCAACATTAATATCGATATGTTCGAAATTATCGATATATGCTATATAAGCTTTATAGATGATCGATATGTGTGATCTAAGAGTATATTTGTAAGTTATTTAGTGATATAAGAACTTGGATAAACTCCATTTTCAATATATATATATATGTCAACAACTAACAGTACAACCGTATCGATATATGCGATATAAGGTTCATAAATGATCGATATGTGTTATCTAAGAGAGTAAGAGTACATTTGTAAATTATTTAGCGATCAAAGTACTTGGATGAACTCCATTTTCAATATATATAGTATGTCAACAACTAACAATATCAGCGATATGTTCGATATGATCGATATGTGCACTATAAGGATCATAGTCGGCGGGAGACTCGAGCGTGGCGTCCGACTACTCAAGGGCTGATGGCGCAGCGGGAGACTCGAGCGTGGCGTCCGAAGACTCAAGGGGTTCATCGTCAGCGGGAAGACGAAGGCGTTGCAGGCAAGGTTTCTCGTGGTGGAGCAGGCTGGGGTTTTTGCGGAGGCTCTTTCGTGGGTACTCGCGGCGTCACAGGAAGGAGTTCTCGCGGTGACTCTTTCGGGGGAACCGCCGTGGACGAAGCGACGGAGTTCGGGGGTGGTGCGTGGGAGAGGGTCACGCATGCCAAGCCCGGGAAGCGATGTTTCAGGTGTGGCGGGCGTGGACATGTTGCTCATGCATGTCGAGTTCCTCCTCGATGCTTTCTCTGTGGCGAGGTAGGTCATCGCATGTATTCATGCAGGGCTTCTGGAGTTTCGGGCGCTAGCTGGGCTCGCATGGACCCGCGACGTGCGGCGCAGCGTCGTTGGGGCGATGGTTCGTACACCCTCAAGGATTCTCGTTCTTTTGCTCAAGTGGTGCGCGAAGGCGGTGCTGCTTCAGAAAAGACTGTGGGAAGAAACGCCTCTCACCCTTCCTCTCGCACTACGGCGGCCGGGGGCGGGGGGTCGGGGGAACTTCATGAGGAGGAGGTGCAAGTTCAGGCCAGCTTGGGGGGTGCCGAAGGGTTGCGGGGGATGCGCATGCATGACTTTCGGGGCAAGGGGGTGCCCGTTTGCCGGGAGTGTGCCATGATGATGCCGGCGGTTGGGATGTCGTTGGAGGGAGCGCGGCCGCTGGGTGCCTCTAGCTCGCAAGCTGGCTTAGTGGAGCGTTTGGCGGTTGTGGGGGTGCTTCGAAGACCAGGAGTGGGTCGGGACGAGATTCGCGCAGGTACACTCCTTATGCTGGGAGATAACTTCCATGGGGACTTCTTCTTCTTTGATGATTCTAGATGCTGTGTTCGAGGGCTCTCCCCGGAGCAACGGGAGACCCTCCTTCGCCAGGAGGATGATTTGCTTGTTAAGTGGAGGCGTCTGCATGTTGCGGATGGCGCAACCTTCGATTCGGAAGTCTGCGTCGCCGAAGTTCGCGGGGTCCCTTTCTTGTCTCGCACGGTGCATTGCCTCTCCAAGGTCGTCCGCGGCTGGGGCCAAATTCTGGCGGTCCTTGACGACAGGGATCGCCATATCGCGATATATCGTCGATATATCGGCGATATATCGGTATCGACAGGTCACCGATATATCGCCGATATGGACGATATCGGATATCGACAGGAGAAAATGCCTTGGTGGATACCGGGTTTCAGCGATATGCGTCGATATATCGCCGATATATCGGCGATATATCGGTATCGACATTGTATCGAAACGATATCGACACCGATATTTCCTTCCTTGCTTGACGATGGTCTCACGCCGGGCTCAGATTGGAAGTGTACTTGGATTCTCCTCGAGTGCTCCTCCTCGTTCATCAGGTCTTTGCCTCATAAGGTGTTGTTCGAGAGTTTAGTTGTGGGGAGCTGGACCTTCAAGCTTGAATTCACTTTTCCGCCACCGGCGACGACGGCGGTCTCTCCGCCATCCTCTCCGGTCGGTCTTGGCGACGGTTCATTCTCTGGAGCGGGGCGGGGCGATTCAGCTTCTGCTCGCCACGTGTCCGTTTTCAGGGACATTTTCGAAGCGACGCAAGGAAGGGGCGCTTTTTCGGGCATATCGCATGGTAGTCCTCGGGAAGCGCGTGTGGGAGAGGACGCCCGTCATTTGGTGGCTTGGGAACCATTCGAGGTCGATTCGCCTTCTCCTGCAGCATCCATTCTGTCTTCCAACCATCTTCATTTGGACTTCTCGGGGCACGGTACGACGGTACCGCTTATCTCTGCGCACGGATCCGATTTACCCGACTTATGGGCCCTCGCGAGGGATGGACCCGATCCGGTTATGTTATCGGAGCCTCTTATGTGGGCTTCCGAGTATATGTGTCCGCAGCCGATTTCTTCGTTGCCCTTCTCATCGGGGGCCCATCTGGAAGAAATTATCTCCCCTCCGAGCATGATATCGGTCTCCCCTATTTCACCGGCGGGCGCTTCTATGGGCAGTCCTTTGCCTGAGGATACGAATGTGTTGTTACCTTTCCCGTATCACGGGAATTCTTCGTCTTCGGTTATTCGTTCAGGTGACGGGGCACCTGGTGACTCTTCAGCGGTTCATATGCCCGGATTCTCAAGCCGCACAACTCTTTCTTGGATCGCTGGGATTTCTTCGCAGTCCAGGTTTGGAAGAAGCTACTCTCGACGCCGTCCCCTAATTGTTGGGGATTCATCTCTCTCTTCGTCCCAGCTCCTGCGCGAGGCGGTGGCAGAGGCGGCCGGCCTCTTTCGCGTTGAGGGTCACTCTCCTAGTGACTAATATGGTTTGGCTCTGCAGTTGCTCGTGGTTCGGGGATCGTATTTCGTGTTTAATGAAAATTTTATCTTGGAATGTTCGTGGTCTTGGTGACCCAGATCGACGGCGTGCTTTGGGATCTCGTTTGATTGAATGGGATTGCGACGTTGCTCTTTTTCAAGAAACGAAATTATCGGGGGTGGACGACATCTTGTAGAAGTCCTTTGGTGCGGGGAACTTCGATGCTTTTCGTTTGTTGGATGCGGTCGGCACTTCGGGCGGGATTCTTTTGGCATGGCGGTCGGCGAGATTCTCATTTTCCTATGCTCGTGTCGGGAGACACTCTATTTCTGTGGTACTCGCGAGGCCTGATTCTAATGCCTCATTGGCCGTCTCTTGTGTTTACGCGCCTATTTGTCATATCGCTCGTCGGGAGCTCTGGGAAGATTTGCACGATGATGCCGTGGCTTTGGGAGACACCCCTTGGATCTTGGGGGGCGACTTTAACGTGACTTTACTCTCGCATGACCGTCCTCGTGGTCGTGGGGGGCATGATCCGGGATCTTCTGATTTTATGGAGTTCATTCAGGATTTGGCGCTCGAGGGACTGGTGGCAAATGACATTAAATACACTTGGAGGAATAATGCTTCTCGCTCCCGGTTAGATCGATTTTTCGGGAATGGGCGCTTGATGGAGGCTTTCCCGCTTTGCTCGGTTTGTTCACGGCCCCGCTCCTTCTCTAACCATACCCCCATTATTTGGGACTCCGTGAATCTTTTCGGCCACGTGGACTCTTTCGTTACGAGCGATGCTGGCTGTTGGAGCCGTCATTCCGGGACCTTTTTAGCAACCATTGGTCACACTCAAATTTTGTGGGCAGTGCGGCACGTCGATTTGAGCTTAAACTTTCATCCCTCAGGAAATTGTTGGCTTCTTTTAAAGTGGATTCTCGTCAAGCTCGTATTCTTGCGTGTTCGATGGCCGAAGACATCATTCTTCGTTTGGATCGGTTAGAGAGCGAGAGGGAATTAAATCACGAGGAGTTGGCCGAACGTGCTTCGGCTACGCAGGTGGTCGCGGCTGAAGACAGGAAGCGGGCTATTGAGTGGCGCCAGCGTTCGCGCTTGCGATGGATCTCTGATGGGGATGCGAACACTGCCTTCTTTCACAGGGTCGCAAGTGGTAGAAAACGTGTGAACTCAATTTTTTCTCTCTCTGTTAATGGTTCCCTCATCCATGGGGAGAAAGAGTTGGGTGTTGCCTTGGGAGCATATTTTAAGGGGGCCTTTGATCGTCAATCGTTGCGCTCGTGGCGGTGGTCTGGCCGTGGGGCTTCGGTCCTTGCGGCCTCGGATGCGTCGATGCTTATCAGGCCTTTTTCTATGGATGAGCTTAAGGGGGCGGTTTGGGATCTCAACATGGACGCGGCCCCCAAACCTGATGGATTCCCTATTTCCTTTTATCGCGACTTCTGGGACGTGGTCGCGTGCGACGTGTTGGACGTTGCAAATGAATTCTGTGCGGGCAACAGTGGTTTTGACTGTCTCAACCGGGCCAATATTGTTTTGATTCCGAAGTCTCCTTCAGCCAACCGTATCGAGGACTTCCGGCCTATATCTATATCTAACGGCATTTACTTAATAATTGCGAAGGCGCTCGCCAGGAGACTTGCGCCACTCCTCGATTCGCTCATATCTCCCTCCCAGGCCGCTTTTGTTCGTGAGAGGCAGATCTCTGAATGTTATGCGGTGGCGTCCGAGATCCTTGAGGCTTGGCGCCGGAATGATATTAAGGGGATTCTATGGAAAATTGACTTTGCTAAGGCTTATGACACTTTGGACTGGCGCTTCTTATGGTCGGTGCTCTGCCGGCGAGGCTTCCCCGCGATATGGATTTCTTGGATTAGGCGTTGTGTGACTACTGCATCTCTCTCTGTTATCCTTAATGGATGCTCGGCTGGGGGGTTCTTCCAACCTCGCCGGGGGGTCCGGCAGGGATGCCCCCTCGCTCCCTTACTTTTCGTTTTGGCGGTAGACGTTTTCCCCGTATGATTGACGGTGTCGTGGAGGCCGGTCTTACGCGCGGCTGCTCTTTGGGTACCTGACATATTCCTCTCCTACAGTTTGCAGATGACACTATTTGTTTCATTGAGGGCGACATCACGAACGCCTCGGGTATGGTTACTACTCTTCAATTATTCAGTGAGATGTCGGGCCTCCTCATTAACGGGAACAAATCCAAAGTCGTTCCCTTCGCTATGTCGCATGTGGAGGCTAGGGAGTGTGCTAGGCTGATGGGTTCTTCTACGACCGGCCTCCCCTTGGAGTATCTCGGTTTGCCGCTGTCGGTCGGTCGTGCTCGGCTTCGCGACTGGCAGAAGGTGGTTGAAAAGATGGAGACTCGAGTGGCTGGGTGGCGCGCGGCGCTCCTCTCAAGGCGGGGGACGGTTAGTGCTTCTTAAATCGGTCCTTTCCTCGATCCCAATTTATTTCTTATCTGTGCGTGGAATGCCTAAGGGGATCCGGAGGAGGCTGGAGAAATGTATGCGGGGTTCTCTTTGGGGCAGGAACGGTGAAGGGAGAAGGGGGTTCATTTGGTGGGTTGAGAGGATGTCTCGAGGCCTAAGCGGGAGGGGGGCTTGGGCGTGAGACGGTTGGAGGTGGTGAATGAAGCTTTGCTTCTTAAATGGGCGGCGAGGGTGTGGGGCTCGGAGGAGAATTTCTTGTTGAAGTGCCTAAGGGAGGCGGCGGGGGTCGATTTGATTTCCGCCTCGCGGGGGCGTATCGAGGCCCACATCTCCCCTTTGTGCCGTGGTGTCTTTGACGCTTTTAATCGCAATCGATCTCTATTTAAACCAATTCTTGGTGATGGAAATTCATTCCGTTTCTGGACAGATGACTGGACTGGGAGGGGTATTTTGCAGACTAGGTATCCTCGGCTTTGCGCGCTGGCGAGTGACAAGGATGCCACCGTGGCGTCTTGTTGGGATGGTGGGTGCTGGTGCCCTATCTTTGCCGCTAATCTTTCGGACCAACGATTGGAGGATTTCACTTCCTTGTTGCTTTCTCTCTCGAACGCTCCCACACCCAATGGGGGGCGCGATCATCTCGCCTGGAATGATGGTCCCTTCTCTTCCAGGAAGGCTTACCTAGCTCTCATTCCTTCAGCAGTTGGGGACGATGCGACTTTACTGAGTCATTGCAAGTTCATTTGGAGACTTAAGCTACCGGAACGGGTTAGCATTTTTCTTTGGCTACTTCGGCGTGGTTGGCTTCTAACTAGAGACCGGTGTGCAATCATGTTTCCTAATGTCTCGAGGACGTGTGGTCTTTGTGGTACGGAGGAGGAAACTCGCGGACACCTTTTCCTTCACTGCGAATTTGTTCGTGCTCTCTGGGACGATCTGGGATGGCTGACTACATCGGACTTTGGTGCGTTTTTTGACAGCTTGATGAATTCTTGGGGCAGACCTAGGGTGGATATTGTGGACCCCATTGCACGCTTATGGAGCATATGGCTTGGAAGAAACGAGGCACTCTTTGCTCGGCAGCGGTTCTACAAGGAAAATATTCGCATCTCGGCTGCTCGCTTTCTTCATGATTGGACTACCGGGTAGCCTTATGCGTGTGCGTTGGGGGTATCTTTTATTAAATATGATGTAGTGTTTGTATTGCCCTTCCTTACCTTTTCTCTCTTCCTTCCTCCCTCCATCTTCCCTCTTGTAAGTACTCCTTCCTTCTCGTTTTAATACATTGGGCGAATACCTCTGAGTGTCTCCCCCTTTTTTGAGCGTCAAAAAAAAAAAGATCACAGTCCTCATAAATGATCTATATGTATTTCTAGGTGTATATTTGTATTATTTCATGTTATAAGAACTTGAATGAAATCCATTTCCAATATTTATAAGTCAAGAATCAATACTAATATCGATATGTTCGATATGACCGATATGTGCGATACCGATATGTGCGATATATGGTCTATAAATGGACCGATATGTGTGATATAAATGTGTATTTGTACGTTATTTGTTGTTTTAATATCTTGGATGACCTTCATTGAAAAAATACCAAAAAATTGGCTTTTTTACGCCATTTTCGACATTTCCACCGATATCGTCGATATATCGTCGATATATCCCGATATATCCATTTCCGGGTGGACCGAAACGATATCGATATCGATACGGCCTTCCATGGGAGGAGTTACAAATCAACATGTTATAGGTGTTGTAATTTTTATTAAGAGAGTGGCATTGTAAACCTCGTACAAATGCATAACATACTCCTTTGGCTCAAATCAACTCATAGAACCAATCAACGACTGAATGGATTTCTAGTCCACTGATTTTTGTCTAGTTGATTGATGATCTTGATCGGTAGACTGTAGGCTAATTTTGTGAACGATGAGTTGGCCAATAACATATCTTGGACCACATGCAAGCCGACCGACCATTCTGACCATTTGTTTGATATGATGGCTTAGTTGATTGAAATATTTTTCAGTAACTATTTTTGACAAGGGTACTATGAACAACAATGTTACTTTGACCTATCGAGATACCCACTCGCCTTATAACATTTATTAACTATCTAAAACAACTAGTTCAAGCCCTTATAAAAGGAGAGTTATGGCCATTCATTTCTCACACATTTTAGTCTCATTCGTGAATCGTGACACTATGTACATCCTTTCAGTGCTACAGAGAATGCTGAACTCCATTCCTTGAGAAAAGAAGAAGAAAGTATGCCGTGTACATTTGTGCCTCGCTGCATCGACCTTGCGCATTCCATCCATGAGATTGTTTTTATATTACCTCATATTGTATTGCATACATTTTGAGGTTGGGAGGAATTTATTTCATGTATTGCCGTATGTGATGCTCATGCTGTGAGAGCTCCTCTTCAAGTTTGGAAGAGAAGTTTGACACTAGTGGTTTTTAGTGTTGAAAGGTTGTTATTGAGTAGTTGCCCTTGTATAAAGTAGCATGTTACTGGAAAGGACCGAGAGATTCAGTTTGTTGAAATCCTAAGATGGGATTAGCTTTGGTCGAGGTTTTTACCCGATTTAGATTTCCTCGTAAAAATATGTGTCCATATGTGTTTGCTATATTATCTCTGTGATTGAACTATATTACATGTGGTTGTTTGTTGTGTTGTGATCCACATGCTAAAAAGAGA
This sequence comes from Ottelia alismoides, assembly GCA_037367405.1. NCBI lineage: Eukaryota > Viridiplantae > Streptophyta > Magnoliopsida > Alismatales > Hydrocharitaceae > Ottelia > Ottelia alismoides. Next base: position 393,111 of record JAZKJV010010205.1, on the reverse strand, counting down.
TCCTTAATTGTTCGATTCTATTATACACTTCCATGAATACATTTTTACTAAGGACAAGTAAGGGCTTGTGGCCAGATGTTGGGTGGTGGTGGCAATGTTTGTTGGGGGTAGCGACAGTTTTGGTTTATCACCATGATAAATGAAACTCCAAGAAGCCTACATGGCAATAATGTTGCATTGCCTTAATAAAACCGTTCTCTTCTACTTTTGGCTTAGGTATTGATCCTAGCCAATGGATTAGGGTCTGTTCACATAAAATGCTAACTTCTCTTTCTCCCTATATATGGGAGGGAGTTGATAGTTTACACCACAAGGGGAGAAAGGAATCTCGTCTTACAACCCTTTTAAACATTTCACCACTATATTTGAGAAGTCGTCTTTCTCCCCCTCACACATGGCTTACTTTTACTAGCCGGGTAGCCATTTTTGTGTTTTTTTTATTTTGTGCGTGAGATTTCTCTACTCTTATTTCTTGCTTTCCTTCTTGCATGATATCTAAGTGGCGTAATCCAAATAGACTGTTCCATCCTTGGAAGGAGAGGAACTTTTGCTCATATAAAAAATTTTGATGATGAATATTGTTGTTTTGTTATTACAGTACCTTGGAACTTTGAGCCAGATTATGATCTACAATCCATGGTAAAGAAGTCACCTAAAGTATCTCGTAGGTTTTATGACATTAGCTTGGTTTTGGTTCAACACTGAATTGAGTGATTGCTAACCAGATCTCCCCACTACATGAGTACAATGCCTACTTGCAGATCTACTATCTTCATTTACTCCTGTGTAGTCTCCATTTGAGAATGCCCACACTTTCTATTGGAGTATTCGTTGTATGCGCCATATGAGTTGTAGAGGGTAAATGGATCCTGGAGAAGATTCATTCACCCCATCCATATGTTTAGTCCCACATCGATCACTGGTGGGACTTGAAGACTCTGTGGAGGCTATATAAGGAGCCCCAGACCTCCTGTATCCTTTGAGAAAAAGGAATGAAATATCCGCCCCTTTGAGGGTTTCTCCGTGGCTTCATCCCACTCCTCACGGAGTAGGGTTCCATGTTAAAATCCCGTTCATATTCTTCTTTATCCTTTTTCATGTTACGCTTTCGCATGTTTATTTTCTAACATGGTATTAGAGCGGGCTCGTTCTTGGTTGGTGTTTGTTTTTGAATTTCCTTTTGGATCTTTTCAAGTTCGAGTTTATGTTTTTAGGGTTTTCTTGAAACCCTTGGTTTTCAAAGATCGTGAGAACGGGTTGTTTTGAGATTCATTTTTTCGAGTGTCAATTTTTGTTCCAGTTATTATTTCTACGGTGATTCTCCATGAGAGCAGTTCTCCAGATCCGCCGCGAAGACTCCAAGCGGCGCCAACACCCCTTAGCGCAACCCCTCGCACTTCCAGGAACACCACCCTCCAGGCGGCTTCGATCCCCTCGTGTGCCCGACATCAAAGCGTGCTCCAGCTTCTTCCGTTGCTGCTTTTGCGGCACCGCCCTGGTGTGGGCGGAAGACCCGCAACCCCCAACAGACCCACAAAGCCCTCTCTCCAGCGAAGACTCGTCGCAATCCCCACACCTAGCAGGCGACTTGTCCTAACCGCAGAACCACCGTGCACCTCCATGCGTGCTGGCGGCGCCGCCCCAGACCCCCTCCTTTGCCGAGGCACCTCCAATGGACCTCCCCTTCAGTCCAGGCGCCAGCAGCAACCTTCCCTCGCGCGCACAGGCACACATCCCAGGATAGCGCGCGCTCGCCCAATGCCGAAACTCCTCCAGTGATAACGCGCGTCGCCTCAACAACTTCTCCCTCCCTGCGATGCGACTCCCTCCAGCAGCTTCTCCCTCCCCATCGAGCGGCGGCGCCCTTTCCATACGATGGCTCCCGCGGGAGCCCCGATTTCTTTCTGTGGCCGCGTACGATCAGAAGCAATGGGGGGCGGCATTTGAAGGGTTTCCCAATGTGGGAACCCTAAGGCTAGCGGATGATATTGAAAGTAAAGAAAGGGCCGTTGGGTAGTTTTGTTTAAAAAAAATTTATTTGTTGTGTAAATGCCCAAGTGGGCTGACGGTCATCCATTAAAAAAAGGGGTGCATTATTCGCAGGCCCAGTTTCGGCTGCAAGTTTTTTTTTAAAAGAAAAAAAAAGAAAAAAGGAAAAAAAAGCGCGTACATACAAAAAAAAGAAGTACGCAATTTGGAAAAAAAGAAGAGGGAAAAGCCAAAAAAAATTGATGGCTTTAAAAAAATGATTTAAAAAATTGATTTCAGAAGCCGGAAAAAAATTTTAATCGGCTTATTTGGTCATGCTATTTTCCCCATGTTATTGTCTTCTCCCAACTTTGTCGATGTTCATTTTCCGACAAGTATGGGAGAAAGGGGAAGTATTATGTAGTGTCACAGATCTTGATCCAGATTCCAGATTCAGATGTCAGTCTCCAGACCAGCCATATGATCAGACTCTACAGCTTCGGTTTCAGACTCGACGATCATGGTTTCGAGTCTTCAGTTTCAGACACGTATGAGTGTGCGGTCTTCAGTTTCGAGGTCCCCATTATTCTTGTGGTTGTTTCGGCCAGAGGTTTCATGTGAGCCATAGGGACTCCAGAGTAGAGGACCATTCCCTACGCCATGTAGGCATGGGTTTTCATGTGGTATCATAGGTACTCCATAGTAGTGTACCATTCTCTGTGCCAGATGGGAGAGACTCTGTTCTCCGACGAGGAGATGTTTCAGACTCCATTCTCCAACGAGCGTGGACTCCGCGAGGATTGCACTTCCACGCCCTTTTCAGTTCGACCCTTTTCAGAGATGGAGCAGTTGTCCACATTATTGTGGCGGGCCGGAGTACTCCGACAAGGAGACTCATTTCCAGTTGCAGTGACTCTGACAGGCGCAGTTTCAGAGCACATGCTTTCTGACGAGGAGATTCAACAGACTCACACTCCAACCCGTTCGTCCTTCTCACCTGTATGGCATGAGAAGCAACGTCCTCGACAACAGCAGTTGTGCGCGTTGGGTTGATATTGTCCGTAGTGTCTTGTAGCGTGAGTAGAGTTTCTTTATGTTTGTCCAAGCTGAGCATTGCATGCTCCTCCTTGAGGGGGGGTGTTGGAGTATCCGTTGTATGCGCCATATGAGTTGTAGAGGATAAATGGATCCTGGAGAATATCCATTTACCCCATCCATATGTTTATGCTTCCATATGTTTATTTTCTAACACTTTCAAACACCCACGGTTCCCCAAATAGGGGTCTTTTCATGGAAATGATTCCTTTGACTGTTGTGTGATATGCCCACTCATGTCAATTACAAAAGCTCTTTATGGGTAAATAACAAATTAGTGGAGTGGCACTCCAACAAAGTCTCTGTAATGGACGACATACTGAAAATATGGAATATCAAAGTCACCAAACGACATAAGCAAGTCCAACAAGAAAAAGTACTACATTTCTATTGAGTTGGTCATTTTATATTGAAACATTTCTAAGCATTGCCATTTGTCCTCTTCGCAAGGGCAGCTTGATAAAGGTTAATAATTGGTTACTTGGCACTGATATGATATTTTAATGCACCATATAAAAACCATCAAGATGGATTGATAGTCACAAGAAAGAGGGGTTTGAATTGTACAATCAAATATATGCAGATTTAAAAACTACTTTGCAAAACACAGTATTTAATGTGAAATCCAAGTGGTAAACCAAGACTTAGAACAGTGTTCTACGTTTCCCTCTTCGCGCTACTATCATAATCACCCATTAACTTTACCTAGCTACTTTCAACGGGGGTAGTAAAACCCTTCTACAACCTACACCCTCCTCGAATAAATATAAAGAAAAAAGGTCTAAAAAATAAATCTCAAGAAAACCTTTTATTTTTCTTAAAAGGAAAGGGCCCACACAGAGGGTACTCGAAAATAGAATGAAGTCTAGAAGAAGAGCTGTTAATTAATAAGATGCATATCAATTTAACATATGCTAGTTTTAGAAAGATTCCTTGAAGTTTTGGCAAAGTATTCATGCATATTGCTCACACAGCAAGAGAGATTGGAAGTGCGGATCTCTTTGATTATGAGCAAGTGTCAGTATTTTTGGAATGAAGAACTGCATCACTTTATCTAAGAATGGAAAGGAGAGGTTGCCCGTGTTTACAAAGGATGCAAGATAATTAAAAGATACATTTTATTGGTTGAAAAATTATGTTGAGTGGTTTAGATTTGTCGATTGAAATGATAGTAAGAGACGATTGGTTCAGTTTAATGCTCAAAAATTTCTAAAAATTGTTCAAGTAGATTTTCATGTAAGTACCAATAACAGGGAACTGAGTAACAATAATAGTCGATTGAAATTCGAGTTTAGTTGATCGATGAGTTTTTTGACGTCAACTGTAGGAAGTCTTAAAGAGTTGACTTTTGACTTGGAGTAGTCGACTGATCAACTTTGTCAATTGGCTGGAGGTCATTTTTAGTGGATAAAATGATTTTCACTAAGTTTAATCATTTAAACTCTTGGAAACATAAAGATCCTTTGTGATGCTTATGACGTGTATTCTTGGCGATAAAAGACTTCAGAGAGCTAGTATAATTCATAGATCTCCTCCTCAGACGAGGGAGATGTGGGAGAGGGTGAAGGGGGTAGGAGAAGGCGAGGGGGCATTCGCATTGGAGGAAGTTCTTGACGGGTTAACGGAGATAGAAAGGGTCGAACGAGATGTGGGAAAGTGAGGAGGGCCACCATTCCAAGGAAGGAAGAGGACATGGAAAGGTGGCTTGTGGTGAGCCATTGGAGGTGATATTGTATAATGCAATGCTATCGGTGTGGCATTCTTGGACATCGGGTTTTCTTGTGCTTTGCTATGTTGTGTTGTTTCAGTTTACGTGGGTCGAGCCATCATCGTGATTCATGTTTGCATCTATAAGGCATGCACGTGCAGGTTGAAATCTTGGTGTTGCATGGAATGATCTTGCCTTGCATGATTGGATGGATTGTTGAAGGCTATCAAGAGATCATTTGCATATGCGGTGAATGGAGTTCCATTTAGTTCCAGCACCTGCATCATGTTTGGAGGTATGCGACAGTTTTCTCCTCTAGTCCATTATGGCATGGAGAGAAGGCTCGGTAATACTTTTGTTAAAGACATCATCAGTATGGAAGACCACATCTTTTGCATGAGGGGGCTGTCATGACATGAGGTGTATTATGTGGCGTCCATAGGGATCCAGATACTCAAGAAACCATTCCATATACGTAGGTTCCATATTCGAAATACAACCACAAGAGGAGAGAAAAAGAAATATAACTTTATTTGTTTTCATTTACAAGTAGCCACATATAAGTCCATGTCCGCACACATATGTATATATGAACATGCATCACTAAAGTCTAATAATACACATATCTACAACTCATACATATATAAACAATCTATCAAAAGAACAAAGGAGTGCACAAGAAAGTAAACTGAGATGTACAAGTACACCAAAAAGAATACGCACTCTGGCTGGTGCAGCTACCATAGAGCTGTCTCTAACCAAAAGCTGTTCACTACCATGGCTGCTCTTGAACACCTGTTGGATCAATGCAAATGGGTGCGCTATGAACAATTACTCCGTACAATGAAAAATAGCTGTAGAAAGTAAGTAAATAGTTGAGTGTACAAACGAACAACCATAGTAAACCTGCCCATAGTAGCACAATCGTAATCACGACTTTAATGTGAAACACCCTCGACTGAAGTCCACTACCCATTGGTAAGAGTTCACAATGGCATAGAGCATAAAAATTGGTAAACGTCACCAGGCATAACCTACCTTACACTGGGACAAACTTGATGAGTGTGAAAAGTGAAAACTAACAACTCATTTTTGCTAACCACTTTTCGGAACTCCCTTACAGAGTTGAGGCTTGGATACTTGAAGATGCGACCAACATCTGCAGACATCTAAACATCAAACATGTATCGTAAAGCAAAATTTAGACTACCAACCACTATTACTTGTCTATCACAAGTACACCGGAAAAGAGTATCACCAAAGGCACCGTAAGAAGTCACCGCGACGTGTGAAACCGCTAGAGTACCAACTGCCATCATAAAAGAACCCACAACCGTGCACCAAGTCATGTTCTCGAGTTCACACCCTTCTGGGTTCGCGTCCATCTAAGCTTCTACACAGGACCCTAAGGGTGCATACTCATCCCTTGGCGGTGTGTACTCCATCTACCCCCGTGCCACTAAAGGAATAACCGGCATGGTATGAAATGATTCATAATGGGAATAACTCATCTGTTGAGTTCAAGTAACAACTGATAATGACCAGATCTGGATCCTGCATGCATACACAAATGATGCTCTTACTTAAGAGGCTCACTACATTGCATTTTTCATTTAGGAGCTGAACCCTTTTTCCATTTTATTTAATCCAATAAATATATCATTTTATGATTTTACCACATCTTAAAATCCCTATGAATATCTACCCATTTTTTATTTCACAAAATCCAATTTAATCGTAAAGTTATGCCCTACAGATCGGGGATGATCAATCAGCCTAGACATTCGTGCATCATGATTGATATCAGTTCGATTGATAAGTCAATTAGCATAATTGATCAAACTCGCTCGATCATCCAGTTGGAGTATATGCGTCATGCGTAGATGGGTAATTGGATCCCTCCAGGGTCCAATTACCACATCACGTGGTTTAGTCCCACATCTACTAGTTGTGGGACTTGGAGAGTCAATGGAGACTATATAAGAAGCCTCACACCCATTGGATCAGATGAGAAAGTTGATACAACATTAGTTCTTTGAGGCATTCTTCCATGGTTTCATCCCACACCTTAAGGAGTAGGGTTTCACGTAAAATCCTGGTGTTCCTTCATGTTTATTCTTTATCCCTGATATTACGCTTCCACATTCTCAATTTCTAAAATGGTATCATAGCAGGTTCAATTCTTGAAGATTTTATTTTGTTCTTTGATTTATTGTTCATGATTCGTTCAAGAGTCAATTATCAGAACGATTCAAGATGTAGGGTTATTGAAACCCTACTTCTAGGATGCTTCAAAGTTCGACAGCAATTCAAACTTCTTCAGATTAGTCCATGTCATCTTTTTCTACATATTTGATTCATGGTTATTCTTGGAGCTTATTTTGATTATGTTCTTGATAATGATATTGATTATTTTGGTTATGATTCGTTCAAGTTGGAGTTCTAGGGTTTCTTCATGAAACTCAATTCTACAAAGTGACACGACACCAACATACATCTTCTCCCGATCCCAAGAAGGCGAATCATGCAATTTCTAGTTCGTCAGATTCACCATAGCATCAGAATCCTAATTGTACATGATAATAGTGAAGATCAAATCCGTGTTATACTGTCATTTTCTGCCAAACAAGTTTGGGTTCTCACACAACTCCACGTTGAAGAAAAAGACCCGCATCAATAGTATACTTGCTGGGTTTTAAAAAAAAGGGGCCTTCCTTGTTCCAGCAAAGAAGAATATCTTCATGCGGCGGCACCCTCTTCTTTCCTCATGCAGGCATCACGAGATCGGTCATCTTGCGCAACTACATGCGATGCTCCAACGTGCCATCTCCAGAGAGATGATGGCGATGATGGGAAAAATTCGAATCGAGCGTGCTCGACTCTCGATCTAGCGGAGTCCTGTGCGATTCCAAGAGATGCTCGAAGAAGATCTATTCTAGGCGGCATCTTCCTCGTGCCACCTCCTCCGTCCAGGCGACGATCCTTCCTCATGCTGTTCAACCTCCAATCGCCCCCTCCTTCTTGGGGCTTCTTGATCTTGGCACGATATGGAAGAATTCCAACGCTACATCGGTGTGGCTCATCATCTCAGGCGGTGGCGTGGCTCCTCCTCCCATGGAAACGGCAACACAGATGAGATGGGTTCCTAAATTGGGATCCCTAGTGGCACATGAGAAAAAGGGGTCCCGATGGCCCTTTAATGAAAAGTGGGTCAGGGTTGCTCTGCTGTAAAAAGGGTGTTTTTTTAAGCCCAATTAGGCTGCAGTGTGATTAAAAAAGAGGGGGGATGCGATTTGACGAGGCGAGGGCATGAGCTGTGGGTGGAGGACAATAGGGCGGCGTCGGCAACCACTACCTGGTATGGAGAGACGGTCCAACCAGCGATTTGATGGTCTGTTTGCGGTGTGGCGGGCAAGGCCATTAGGTAGCTTCGTGCAGAGATCTGGTGCGCTATTTCCCTTGCGGAGGGAACAAACACAGAAGCTTTCGACGTCTCCGACGAGGTCAACAACTGATGTCTGCGCGGAGGTTGTGGGTTCAGTCTGGCCATCAGGCAGATAGCAATCTTGGTCAGGAGAAATTTAGTTCTGGGATGGACAAGGCCATCTTCGACTCCATTCTGGTGGGGGTGTGTCTGGACCGTGCTCAGGGTTTGGCGGACGCCATGTTTGACATCGGCGGGGCGATCGAGAGCGTATTCCGAGGCGATGTGGTCCAATTAGACGACTCACTGGTGTGTGTTAAGGGTCTCTCTCAGGTGGAGTCTCGGAGGTTGGTTGACTTTTCCAGCAAGGCCCTTAGGAAGGTGCACTGGCGGGTTCCTTTGTTGCGGGATGGTGGTGGTGTGGTGCCGCAAAGGGAGGGGATCTTCTCTGTCAGAGATGTTCCCTTCGTTGCACGAAGCTTAGAGGTGGTGCGCGGGATGTTCGAGTCCGTGGTTATAGTTTCGGCGGTGCTCTCTTGTGGACTGATGTGTGGTCAGGAGCCCTGGTTGGTGGTTAGGGGTACTGCGGTGGCCTCATCTTTCCCAGCTTTCTCCCAGATCTCTTTTGGACGAGCGCGCTTTGCTTTGGAGGTTAGGGCGGAGGACATGCCGGAAGGGCTCGGGTGACGGTCGAAGGGTGATGTGTCCAGTTCGCAAGGGTTGAAAAAGGCGAAAGGGGAAGAGGCGGCTTTTGGAGGGTTTCGAAGGGAGGCATCGTTTCTGGATCTTGCTCGCCGCTGGACCTGATGCATGCCTACGGTGATAGCAGGGTTGGTTGTCAGATTTGTTCCTTGGGCAATGAGGGGGACGACCATGGTAATCATGCTCTTTTCTCGGAAATCGTAGCGGGTAATCCATGCAGGTTGGGTTACGTACGGTCATGCGCGGGTGCGACTACCCTTGGTGGATTGGATCTTCTGCAACCCAGTTTCCAGATGGAAGGATTCGGGGATCCGGGCCACCTGCGGTCCCGCTTGGAGTTGGGCAGATCTGGGAGCTCGAATCATCATTTGACCCGATTGATGAAGAATGGACTCGGGGTGTCGGCACTCCTGTAGACCTGCATGGCCATTGATGGAGCGAGCGACATGGTCGATTTGGGGACCCGATAGGGCACGTCATTTCGAGGATCCGCGCCGTTGCATGATGGGACTACTTTGCAGGCTGATGAGGGGTCATCCGAGGCACGAGTTTCGTGTAACATTGGGTCTTTGGGAGTTTTGCAGCAATTCTCCTCTATGCGAGCTTCGGTGGAGCAGCCCAATCCTGGGCTGAGGGAGGACTTGGCGGGCCAGGAAAGGGCGATTGATGGGGGCTGCCGTCTCGAGGGTGTTCTCATAGGAGGGGTGGTGGACGAAAGTGGCCGTTGCTCGCCTAGATCGACGATCTCTGCTTTCTTTGGATATGGCAAGGTTGGTGTACGTTCGGGACCTATTGGCAGCGAGGGCTACAAGGAGTGGGGCTCCACCTCGAGGTCTCTCCCGGTGGCCACGGAAGCAGCTAGGAGGTTTGGGAGGCTCTATATCACGGGAGGCACGAGGGAGAGAAGGCAACGACAGAGGGTAGGTGTCTATGGTGTAGTGGGGTGTAAGGTGCCTCGGGGATCCAGATCGATGCTGGTGGTGTTTGGTACTGGTGGTGAAGGGAGCTCTGGGTTCGTGTCAATCGTTGGGAGGGGGGAGGGAGGGACTAGTGCTGTTGATTCGACCCTTGAGGAGGCGATGAAGGGGGTGGCGGAAGGGGCAGTGAGGCAGCGAGCCGTTGGCCTTACGTGGGAGGGGGAGTAAGGTTCGAAATTTCGATTTCGATCTCGTTTCGGTAAGGTGTAATACCGAAATTTCGCCGAAATTTCGGGAAATTTCGACGATTTCGGTGGAAACGTCGGAAAAGGCTAAAAAATCTGATTTTTTTTCCAATTTTATTGAAAATTTCGATATTCCAAGTTATTAGAACAATAAATAACATACAAATACACAATTATTTCACACATATTGGTCATCTGTACCCTATATGTATACATATCGATCATATCGGCCATATCGGTCATATCGGTGGTCATATTGTTGGAACCCAAGCAACATGTCTCGATCGATATGGGGTCGAAATGACCCATATTTTATCCACACATTGCAATTGAGGATCTCCACCCTCTATACAACCTATCTCGACCGAAATCTCATAAGACAGTTAATATATAAAAGTTGAAACCATGGTTGTAACATTGTTAATACATAATAAAAAAGAGTAATAGTCTAGTCTTACAAATACAATACAACTTACAAGTTTACAACAAGTTAAAATTATTAAGAACATGCATATTTCTGATAAATGCAATAAAAGAGTAAAGATTAAAATATAGTACCTACCCCTGGTGACATGTTTTGTTCAGAACCAGGAGTTCCGTGGTGGATCTGAATGCCCCCCCTTCCTTGCTGTCTCTCATAGCGCATCACAGATTCTATGAACTCGCAGTAGTTCTCCCATGTCATGTACGAGTACATGGCCTTGTAATCCATGACATACTGCCTGTATTGGTGGTCATCGATGCCTATGAGCATCCCGAGTCGAGGATAAGCAGCACTGGATCCGGTATCACGAGTGGCACGACGAGGTCGCTGCGAACTACTGCCCTGAGATCCTCGGGACGACGACGACGGAGTAGGAGAAGATCTCTGCGGAGGAGGAGGAGGAACTGCCGTGTAATACTCAGGGAAGAAACCGTAGCTGTCACCCCCAAAGGAACTGCCCTGGCTCTGCTCAGGTTGGCTACTTTGGTAGTTGTCTCCGCTACTGTATCCCCCATATCCACTGTAACCATATGAATATGCTGGAGGTGCGTACTGAGGAGGAGGAGGATGAGGTCCTGGAGGAGGAGCTTGAAAGTATTCCGGGAAGACGCCAAATGATCTCTCATCGTGCGACGATCCATATCCGCCTAAAGGACTTTGTGCTCCTCCGCGATATGGGCTGTCAATATCCATGAAGCTCAAAGAACCTACAGATGATGTCAAATCTTCCATGTAGCTGTCGGTTGGACGATAGCCTCGACCGTAGTCGTAATCCGTAGGCCCTGGACTCGGACTTGGAACAAATTGTCCGTGTGTGTTCCGTTGTCTCTCCATATATTCACGTCCTGCTTGTAGGCCTTCCTCAAGTCTGGTAGCTTGTGGTCCACGACCACTCCCTCCTGACCCACCTGAGTTTGACTCCCCACCACCACAAGTTCCAACACGACCAACATCGTCATCATCATCTCCACTGTCAGCCTTTGACTTTGACTTAGATTTGGAGCTACTGGAGAGAATTTCATCAACAACTGCATCAATCTTGCCCTCCAACCCTCCAACAGGGCCAGTAATCCGCCCGGATCTGGCCAAAAAGTCACCAACGTCTGCTCCCATTTGCTGGCTTATGTTCTCATTCGGTCTTCCACCTGGCTGATCGAGAACTGGGGCACCATTGGAATCCATCTACCTCTGGAGAACGTCCTCATCAGCATCGTCATCGTGCATCTTGAAAATGTATGCAAGGTCAATAGGGTCCGTGTAGTCATCTTTGTCATGTCCCTCCGTTGCATGCTTCAATTTCAGCCTCAAGTTGTAATGCACGAAGACAAGGTCATTGAGCGTCTTTTCTCCCAACCTGTTCCTTCTCTTCGAATGTATCAAATTGAACGTGCTCCAGTTCCTCTCACAACCGCCAACAGATGCGGTTTGAGACAACACTTTCACTGCCACACTTCGAAGGTTGGGAGCTTCCATCCTGTATAGCATCCACCATTCGGCTAGAAAAAAAGGAAAAGACAGAAATCATAAGTACAAATAAATGTACACACAACTGACACAAGTAATGGTTTTATTTGCCTCCGTCCCTACCAGGAAGAGTATTGCCACGACCGTTGACTGCAGTAATCCGACCAAAGGGACCCAATGCATCTCGGTAATACTTAACCTGCACAACGCACAAATAGGTTCAACCCAAATATCTTGTGACTCAAAAGTCAAAATATAAGTAGAAATTGAGGATAGTACCTCATTCATGCACATGATCTGTAACTTCTCGTCCTTGACGAGCTTCTCCACCACAATCTGTACGGCTGAGAGAAGGTCACCATTTGTACCAAGTCCATTCTTGTAGTGGTACTTAGGATTGAAGTAATAAGCTGCACAGAAAGTCACGAACAAGCTCATTTATGATGTCCAACTATAAAAATTTAAATGATTGAAAAAAAACTCATTTTACATAATACATACCGGCCTTGTGAAGAGGATGTGAGAGCATCTTAGACCATCGCTCGTCTATGATGTCCAACCATGCTTTCGATCCCTTCCCAACCGCTTCTCTGACCTTCTCTCTCATGCAGCGCATTGCCTCGTAGATGACTCCCATGGTGGGCTTTTTGTCGCCATCCACGATCCGCAATGCAGATACAACTGGATCCATGATCCTCGTGACCCGAGTCACGTCATCCCAAAAGGAGATATCATTGATCAATATCTCCACCTTCCGTCCTCCTTCAGTCCGAGCTTCAGGTATCTCGAACCACTCACCCTGGCAACACATGGTTTTCAAACCCGTCTTATGTTGCTTGAGGCTTTGCAACGCTATAAAATTGGTTGCAAAGCGTGTGATGCCAGGCCTCACCAACTCCCCATTGCACATCCGCCTCATTAGTGCCAACACTTTGCTGTGGTTGTAGATGAATGTTGTGATCATTCGTGCTTTCTCCACCACCATTGAGACGAGCTTCCTCTTGCTGAAATCCTTAAGGATCAAGTCAATGCAATGCGCAACACACGATGTCCAGAAAATTCCGTAGCTGCTGGACTTCATAATTGTTTCACAAGCTTTCTTGAAGTTGTTGCCGTTATCTGTCACAATTTGCACAATGTGCTCTTTCCCAACCTCCTTTATAACGTCCTTCATCAACTTCAGAAGGTACCTGTGGTCCTTCACATGCTCAGATGCATCAACAGATTTCAAGAAAATTGTCTTCCCAGCGCAGTAGACAAGGAAGTTGATGATCTGCTTCCTTGTGTAGCTCGTCCACCCATCGCACATCAATGTCACCCCATACTCTGGCCATCTCCTCCTCAACTCGGCGATGTACTCATTCATCTCCTTTTTCTCCATCCCCAGATATTTGTTCATGATCTCGTAGGATGTAGGAGCCTTCACTCCCGTTCCCGCTGCAGCGATCTCATCAATGGCATGCTGCAAGAATGGCCCGCTTGCAATGTTGGCAGGAATGCTCTCCCCAAAGAAGAGCTTGTTGATGGCTTTTCCCACCCTTTCTCGTGCATTGGTGAACATTCCCTTCACTGTTTTCTGCCTCGGATCCTTGCTTGCCTTGTATTGCATGGATCCACTCCTCGTCAAGAAGGGCTCAATTCCCTTCCCCTTGTGTTTCTTGGTAGGTGGTGGTACTGGTGCGCCTCCAGAACCACTCCCACTCCCACCCGCACCATAGAAGACGCCCCGTGCACCACCGAGTTCTCTCCTCTCGAACTCGCTCCTCAATGATTCTTGTGTAGCCCTTCTGTATGCCCTCCTCTCTGATGCAGTCTGAATGTCGGCGGGGTACACAAAATCATCGTCGTCTGAATCAGAAATGACGTTGAATTCTTTCTCGAACATGAACTCCTTCATTTGTTCTTCCCTTCTTACTCTCTCCGTCTCCTTTTCCTTCTTTCCGTCCAAGCTCGCCTTGACCTTGTCCCTCACATCTTTGGGACAACGCGTGCACTTGGCAACATTCTTGTTGTTGCCAAGAAGGTGTTGCTTCATCCTTGTGATCCCGCCTCCTCCCAACTTCTTCCCACAGAAATTGCATTGCGGCTTCGCCTTATTTCCATCAGGAGCGGACGCATACCTCCAGCCAATGTCCCCACTGAATTCTTCCATCTGGTCATCAGAACTGTCAGATCCAGAACCGGAAGCAGAATGTGCCATGGTGAATATTCAAATGAAGAACCGGAACCAAAATCAGAATGTCGCAGAATGTGCCATGGTGAATATGAACGTCGAAATCTGCGAGGAAAATCAAGAACAAACATTAAGTTGGCATACAATGCAACTGCTTATGAATATGCAAATTATTTTATTTTTTTAATTTCGGAATTATTATATATTTAATTTTCCAACACCTACTTTTCTGATTTACAGAAAAAAGACCTTGGATCAATACATTAGGATCTTAGATCTACAAATTAGGGGACCATTTTCAAGAAAGACTACGTAATTGACACAAAATATGAACAAAAATGTAAATTTTTAACAAATCATTTTCGGATTTTTTATATTTTTAATTTTTATTAATCCAAAAAAATTTCCTGACTATGATTTCTACTTCCAAAACTCAAAATCCGAATATATAATACCACAACTCATTATCGTTCCACATTAAACTTCAAAAGCCCCAAATTCTTCTAGCATAGATCCAAGAAAATAATCTCCAACAATGTTTTACTTCATGTTAACTTCAGATCTGCGATACAATGATCATAGCTAGCACTATTGTGCAAAAAAAACACAAAAGCCCCAATTTTCTACTCCAAATTTATACCTATTTTGGGGGAAATCTCTCAAATTAAACACCATGCCAAGCTATATCAACATCCTAACAGTGAAATCCCTAAAAAAATTATTGAATTTGAAGAAGATTTATCATAATTTGGCTTACCTCAAAGGAAGGTCTTGGAAGATGAATGAGAGCAGCCTCTACACGCAGTCGGTCGAAATGGGGAGGTTTCGGGCGATATTTCGGTATATATCGACATTTGCCTGATTTTTATATTCAAAGATTCCTTATGTCGGCTGAGATATCGAGATGAGCCGAGATATCGACGATATCTCGCGATATTTCGACCGAAACCGGGGAAATCGATATACAGTATAGTTTCGAGACCCGATACCCATCGAAACCGAAATTTCGTCGAAATTTCGGCGAAATTTCGCGAGATTTCAGTCCATGCTCCAATGCATCTCAGCACCTCCCTCACCAAGACCCTCACCAGGTCCCCCTGAGATGCATTGGAGTAGTGCCTTCGAAGGGTGCGTTGTTAGTTCCTAAATGAAACTCATCTCATGGAATGTGAGGGGATTGGGGCTGGCGGCAAAGAGGTTGGCGGTAGGAAGATTGTTGAGGGATCACGGAGTGGATATCAAACTGTTGCAGGAGACCAAGCTTTCGGGCTATGTGGAGGGGGCATGGAGGGAAGTATTGGGTGAGCGCTTGGATTCCGTCATATATATTTATGCAGTTTGGGGGGGGGGTGCTGGTAGCTGCTTGGAATGGGGAGGTTTTAGCATTGATGGGTGTGGAGCAACGCGACCAATGCTCCATCTCGGTGATGTTGTGACGCGTGTCGGACGGGGTAAACATCTTAGTCATGAATGTCTACGGGCCTCCGGTAGGAGGGGGTATCGACCCTCTGACTGAAGACCTAAGCCGGGTCAGGGAGGCGTATCCTGAGGTGATGTGGGTTATTGCTGGAGGCTTCAATGCTACGCTGATACATGAGGACTGTCCGAGAGGAAGGGGTGGTAGGGATGCTGGATCGGAAGAGCTAAGGGGCAACGGATGACTATGTGTTGTAGATTTTCGATGCGACGAGGTGTCGGTACACGTGGCGCAGTTCCAACCATGGTTGGGTTGGTAGGGGAAAGGGGTAGCTTCTATTTCAGAGGATAAGGTGGAGGATCTGCTGCGGGAGTTCACAGAAGAGGAGGTACGAAAGGCATTGCATCAGTTGAACGTAGAGGGGCCCCTGGCCCGGATGGATTCTCGATCTGCTTCTACAAGGAGTTCTGGGAGATTCTCAAACTTGATATCATGGCGGTGTTGGCCGAATTTAGGATGAAGAGAAGATGGTGATGTTGGTGATTGTGATGATGTTGTTTAGTGGAACAAATGTGGCGATAATGTATGATGATAATTGGTGGTGGTTGATGGTTAAAATGATGAACAAGATGAGTAAACAAGGTTAGATAAAAAATGAAATGACAAGGGAAAGTTGAGGGATTACTTACCTGTGATTTGTCGAAGATGGAGCCACGGAGTGCAGCTTCTGGTTGTGGCCTCGAGGAGATGGCGGTCTCCGAAGCTTGGCAGCGGTTTTGGAGGAGCACCCATTTTTCTGCTACAGAAGAGAAGTGAACCGACAAAAATAGAGGATTTCAGGCCCACTGCCCTATCTAACGCAATATACTTATTGGTTTCGAAGATTCTGGCTATTCGTTTGACGCTAGTGATGGATCAGATCTTCTCCCCGGAACAATTGGCGTTCGTCCTGGGAGGGTTATGGCGGATGGGTTGGTCATGGCTTCGGAGATCGTGACAAATTGGAAGAGATCTTGGACTAAGGGTGTTTTATGGAAGGTGGATTTTTCGAAGGCTTATGATTGTAAGGATTGGAGATTTCTCTGGACGTCCTTGCTGACGCGGGGATTCCCGGAGAGGTAGGTGGCCTGTATCAAGTGGTGCATTACGACGGCGTCGCATGCGATGCTCGTCAATGGTTGGTCGAAGGGGGGATCCTTCCAGCCTCGAAGGGGCATCATGCAGAGTTGCCCTTTGGCACCTTATTGTTCGTTATTGTGGTTGATGCCCTTGCGGTGATGGCGAGGCTGGCGACGATAGAGGGGTGGTGGTCTTGTTACAGTTGTGGAGATACTACTATTCCGTTGTTGTAGTATGCAGATGACACGGTGCTATTTTTAGGGGAGGATGAGGAGGGGCTCTGAAAGGCCTCCCCTGTCATGAGTATCTTTAGCAACATTTCTGGTCTTCACATTAATAGGGATAAATCAGTGGTTGAGAGCGGGCCTCCAGGATGCTCAATTGTTCGGTGGGCGTGCTGCCTATTAATTACCTATGTTTGTCGTTGATGGCTGGTTGCCCTAGGGTGGGGGACTGGAACTCTTTGATGATGAGGCTGGAGGGTAAGTTGGTAGGGTGGAAGGCGAAATTACTTTCGAAAGGTGGAAAGTTGGTCCTTTGGAAGCATGTGCTCTTGGCAATTCTGATTTTCTATTGCTCTACTAGGGTCTTGCCAGCCAGGGTTTGCAAGAAATTGAGGTCTTGATGAGAAGGTTTTTCTGGTCAGATGGGCGACAGGCTAGGGGAGGCTTACATATGGTTGACTGGCATGCTTTGATAAGGCAGAAAAGAAACGTGGTGTTGGGATTCAAGAGGCAGGGTGAGGTTTAAGACCTTCATGACAAAGTGGATGTTGATTCGGAGGATCTGGTGTGCAGGCTGCTCAAAAGGATATATGCGGTGACAATGTCGCTGGATGTGGAGTTAGGTCGTCTTCCATCGTCATTATGGAGAGATGTCACGCATGTGGTCCCTGAGATGAGATCGATTCCGAGGCCCATTTTGGGGAATGGAGGGAGTTTCCGATTCTGGGAGGACGACTGGATTGGGGAGGGGATCCTTTTCCAAGACTGAAACAAATGGCGATGGATAGGAGGGTGCTTGTGCAGGTGGTATGGGGAGGAGGTGTCTTCTCACCGATTTTTGTTTCTGAGCTTTTGGACAAGAGATGCGAGGAGTACTTGGAGCTGTAGGTTGCGCTGGCATAAGGAGAGGTCCCCTCAACAGGTAGGAACCACTATGCATGGGGTAACGGGAAATTCTCGGTTAAGAAGGCTTATGGTTTCTTTGCCAAGGAATGGGAGGAGATTGTGACAGGGGTGGTTCATGATGATGTGAAGCAAATATGGAGGAGCAGGGTTCCCACTCGCGTCAAGGTTTTCTTGTGGCTGTTCAGGCTTGGAAGGACTCCCACAAAGGCACGCAGGGGGCGGATTCTCCGAGTGGACGATACTCTTTGTAACAGATGTGGCGTCGGGGAGGAGGATGCGAACCACTTATTTTTTTCGTGTTCTCTCTCTTCTGACGTGTGGGGTAGAGTTGGCATCTCTTGGCTTGATGCGCAGGGCTGTGAGACTTTTTGGAGGGATATCAGAGCGATCTGTGGCAACAGCCACGAGGACTGTATGCTTCCATTTGGGTTGCTCTGGACGATCTGGTGTGCGCGGAATGCTGATTTGTTTAGGGGGGAGGGGTTTCATTATGAGAATGTAACTAAGCACTGCGGGGCGCTTTGTAGAACGTGGAGCATGTAACGAATTAGTTATCTTTTTTTTATATATAACATAATTTGAGGTGGATCCCATCCCAAGAGGCCACCCATATTTCTATTCAAAAAGGGAGGGGGGTGAGTTCTTTTTGGGCTTGAGTTGGACCATGAGTTCTTTAAAAAAAGATAGAGAGAGAGAAGAGATGTATGTTCGGGCCCAAGTTGGCCGTATAAAAAAAGAGAGAGATGGAGGCCGAAAATTGAACGGCTTGATAAAAAAAGAGGCTATGTACAAAAAAAGAGATATTATTTTGTTTTGTTTTAGAAAAAGGCACGTACAAAAAACTATATGGGAAAAAAAAGAGACGGCTATTAAAATTTAAAAAGATATAGCCGAGAAACTTATTACTATTATTTTTATTGGAGTTTGTTTTCCCTCTTTTCATGTCTTTTCCCAACTTGGTTGATGTCATTTATTCCGACCAGTATGAGAGAAAGGGGGAGTATTCTGTAGAATTCTATGGCTCGCATTTTGATTCTCCAGTCTCTAGATGCCAAGCCAGTTGTCAGACTCTACAATTCAGATTCAGACTGGACGTTCAAATTGGTCCCGAGTCTACAGTTTGATACACACATATGCGGTTGAGAGGTCCCCATTTTTTGGTTTGGTCAGCTCAGAGTTTTCATGTAATCCATAGGGACTCCAGAGCAGAGATCTCATTCTCTATACCATTATGGTCTAGAATTTTCATGTGGTTTCATAGGGACTCATGAGTTATGAGTAGAGATCCCATTCTCTGAGCCAGTATAAGAGAGTCCCAGTTCTTTGGTGTTGACACTTTCAAACTCCATTCTCCAACTACCGTTGGACTCTGATGAGGATGTTTCCACCGCTTTTTTCATTTCAGCTCTTCAGAGAGATGGAGCAGTTGCGTGCCAGAGTTCTCCAGGTGGAAACTCATTCCAGTTGGAGATCTGTGGAGTCATGGGACGACAACCATAGATTGGAGGCCTTGCAAGAATGTTTGTGATTACGAACAAGTTTTGAGGGATCACCTTAATTCTCATTGTGATTCTGTACAGATAAATGTGTACGAGTTTGATGGTGTAGAAGACAATCGAGATCTATCTCTTGAGATTTTGGACGAGAAGGCATGGCTTTATAAGATCATCTAGGAGGATAAGAAGACATCGATTTAGTGAAGGCAGAGCTCAATATTCCTACGATGGTTAGTATCAGGCGATGCCAGAAACTGGTCCACTCAATGGTTATGGATGAGGCTCACGTTGTAAGAGATCATTAAATATGCAAGGCAATGGTGGTCCACAAAGTCTCTGTAATAGTGAGGCACATGTATTATAGTTGGTTGATCACATGGACCTCATTTATTTCATACTTTCAGAGTGCACACTTGGCGCATATGTTTGGGCAAGATGATATGAGGACACCGATGATGGAGTTGAATGCAAACGGGGCATATGGTCAGATAGCTTCCTGGTTTTCTTTTAGGGTAGCTTATGGGATGATGTGGACGATGACATAGTGGCTTTTCTAGAAGAATTTGTATTGAGAAATGCCAGTTTTAATAGGGTTATCTTGTTCCTCCTACCAAAAAATGAGGTATTGGAATTATGGTTTTAAAAAATGTGAGATGGATCGAGGCGGTTTTCCCTTGACGAGGCAAGGCGTAAGCCTCAAGACGGTCGAGGCGTAACCCTCGATTTATATAGGAAAATATACATAAATAAATTAAGCACAATTATATATATTTTTATAAAATCATAAATTTATATACTCCTAACATATTCACCATATATGTTATGAACATGAGAACATATGACACTCGTTGCTTGATTTGTTTTGAATTCTAACTTGTATTGTCATCCATATACATTGCAAAGCTTATTATGACCTCAATTATTGTTGGCAGAGTGAAGTTCTTGTTGATATATAGTACCTCCCTTTATGTGCATGGGTGAAGCAAAATCATGTGACTAACATATATTATTAACGTACACAACATATAGTATGTTTATGTTATATTGCTATGATTTGAATTCTAACCATCTGATTTGCTAAACCCAGTTAAAGAACCGTTATATACACTCCCCTGTCGTACCATACCCTACCAGCACGATGGTTTCATTGCCCGATCAACGAGCTTGGGGGGGGGGGGGGGCTAGGTGGAGCAGGTGTGCTCCCCCCTTGCGAGGGTTGTAGCTTATTGTACCCCTGTCCTGAAACAAAGGTTTATAGGACTAACACATTTTTTGTTTATAAAATACATATATATGAGTATATAATAAATTAAATTGTTAATAATTAATATTATACTTAAGATATCCTAAAAATTAATATGTAAAATATAAAATAATCAGGTACCAAACATGTGCACCCCGAAGCGACGCCTCAACACCTTGATGCACACACCTCACCTGGGCTGATTGAGGCGGGCACCTCAAGGTGTGTTTTTTTAAAATTATGATTGGAATGGGTGGCGGACTTTCTCCCATTGCATTATCAAAGGCGGTTTACCTTTTGGTGGCCAGGGAGGTCCTAGATGACATCCTTTCTTCCAGGGAGGAATATTATTCATAGTTTAACAATAGCCATGGAGATAGTGACGGATTGGAAAACAATGACAAATCAATACTTTGCTTTGGAAGGTTGGCTTCTCGAAAGCATATGATAGTGTAGACTGAAATATCCTATAGTATGTACTAGAAAGACGAAGCTTTTCCGAATCTCGGATACTTGGAACTTATGGATGAAGAGTTGCGTTACATTGACATCATATTCAGTATTTCGTGAACGGACACCCAAAGTGAGATTTTTTCCAGCCCCAACAAGGTGTTCGCCATAGTTGCTCACTAGCACTGTTGCTATTTATTTTGGTTGCAATATTTATGCACGCATGGTTGAGCAAGTAAAAAGCCAAGGCATCACTGTAGGGTATGTACTTAGAGAGATTTCCATCCCCATCTTATAATATACACATGATACTATTTTCTTTATTGAAAGGGGGTCAGGAGGAGGCGAAAGTAATGGCTATGGTCTGAGCATATTTGGGGCGCTTTTTGGCCTAAGGATTAATTGGGATAAGTTTGTTGTTGTCTCTTTAACATTTCAGAGAGTCAGAGACAGGCCACTAAGTGTGGCATGGCTTCGGTACTTCGCATGACTCACTTTCGATTTGCTACCCAAGGCTACCACTGGGTTGCGATCGTCCATTTTGGCGGATTAGTTACCGGTTATTGAGAGATTGGAGTGGAAGCTATCGAGATAGAAGGCGTCATGCCTATCACATGGCGGTCGTCTAATGCCAGTAAAAACATTTCTTACAACAATTCTAGTGTTTTTCATATCGCCTAGATTGATGCTGGTCATGATTCATCATCAGTTGGGGGTGATTATTAGGATGTTCATAGGGGGAACTTGTTAGAATGCCTCAAAGATACACGGTGGATCTGGACATTGTTAAACTCCCGAAGGAGGGGACACTTGGCGTCCTTCGTTGGAGACTCTGAAAGTGGCCTTGTTGTTGAAGTGAATGACAAGAATCTGGGAGACGAGGACTTGTGCTGTAGGCTGATCCGTGGAATCTATGGAATTTATGTTCGACACTTTATGGACCATCATCCAAATTACACCTCTGCTTGCTGCTTGCTAGAAGGGAATTTGCATCGTACTACCTCAACTCTCAAGGCTTTTTGGCCCATATTGGGAGACGTTACTCTTTTGCTTTTTGGGTGATTTGACCAATGGGGGTTCATTAGTGAAATGATTTCCATGCTTGTTTGCTCTGGTTGCGGATCATGGCTTGTTGGTCTTGAAAGTTTGGGTGGATAATACTTGGCTCATGGCGTTCCATGCTGATTTATCAGAACAACATTTTCGAGAGTTTTTTTGGGGCTGTTGGAGGCCATTTGCAACAGCAAGGGTCTGTCAGAGGGGTGAGATCATTGGAAGTGGCGAACAGGGGAGTTCTCAGTACGATGAGCCTGCCAGGCTTGGATAGGTTACTAGATCCCATGCCCTCTAGAGAGCCAGTTCGAGACCCAGACTCATATCGGACATGCATATTCTGATGGGCATCAAGGTGTTATTGTGGTTATTTCGATGTAATTTTTTTCGGCCAATGTGAGTGGTCAAAATTTTGCTCAGGCAACACCAACTGCTCATTTTGTTGGCTAGAGATGGAGATGATGGATCACCTTTTCTTAGCCCGAGAAAAGGTAAAAGATATATGGGTTGTGTTGGAGCTTGAGTGGGTGGATAGTTTGAATCTAGTCAAATTATGTGATTCCTTCTTCTTAGCATGATTTGATCTAATAGCGTGTTGCTGAAGCTTGTTGCAATCCTTTGGGCTATTTGGCTTACTGGTAAAGGTGTAATATTTAAAGTAGAGCATTTTTATGTAAAAAATATTTTTCATCTTACTAAAACTCTTCTCAAGTCTTGGCTTTTGTAAAATATTTGATTTGTTAATATTTTAAGAATGGACACCTGTAATGTGTTTCTCCCTATTTGATCTAAAAAAATATCTTTTAGGCTCTTTTACAATTGTCCTATTAAGACAAAAATAATAGAATCGACGAATCTTCGAGACTTCGACGAGCATTGTAAATGTCGATGATATATGCTGGGACGTCTGAAGATCTTCATCATAAGATGAATGTCTGAATTTATTCATCAAAACATAGAATGGCTGGACATCTTCACTAAAAAATAGAATGTCTATATATTTTCATCATAAGATTAAAGTTTGAAATGTTGCAATATCTTGAACGGAGAATTATGGAATATAGGTTTAATATCATCCAGAGCATATCTTGCCTGCAATCAGGATTAGCAACACCGAAAGCAAATATTTGTGCAGCAATCACTATCGGAAATTGAATTGTTACCTGAAGAGCTAACATAAGATCGTAGTATGTTGAGTACTATTATGAGATCCTAATTCTAAGGGTGTGTTTGGATAGTGGGTTTAGGTGGGTTAAACTGGTTGCAGGTAACCCATTTTTGGGTTTTGGTGTTTGGATAGAGGGTTAAACTGGGGGTGGGTTAGAAGTGGGTTTATTGTGATATGATTGTACTGAAGTTTGAAAAAGTGAGTAGTTATTGTGATGTGATTGTATTGGAGTTTGAAAAAGTGAGTAGAAGTGGGATAGTTTATAATTTTTATATGATATGATGGTATTTAATTTTTGATGGAATAGATGGAATAAAATTAATTTATTTAATATTTTAAAAAATGGAAAATGTGGGACCCACTTGGAAAGAGAAAGAATGGGGTAAGGGGTACCCGAACGACACCTAAGGGTATTTTTGTCAACTCATTATAATAGTTGCGTCCCACTGTAACCTTAACCCCAAGTCTTCACCTATATAAGGAGCCATAGGGTCCTCATTTTAATTCTCGTCTTGGTATCAGTATCTCCCCCATACTCTCCTATGCCTCCCACATCACCACCCCTACCTTTCCCACATCATCGACCCCCATCCTTTCCTTCACGTCATCAACCTCCCCTCTCCACCATGCTGCCAACCCCATCCCATCTCTACATTGCTACCACCGTTGGATTCCCCTTCCTATCTCTATGTTGCTGGATGACCCCCTCCCCAATCTCTACGGTGTCGAACCTCCCTCCCCCTCTAAGCTACCATCAACGTCAGACCTCCCCTCTGCGTGCTACCACCACACCCCCTCCTCACGTGCCACCACCGCAGGCACCAACGACCCATCTCCACCAAATATCTCCTCGTCGCTACCATCCGGCCTCTCTTGGATTATTCAACATCCACGGATTTCGACGATACAAGTCCCTACATGTTGACATGTGTGCTTTTTGTATCTGAACCCCTATGGGTTTCGGTCGCCTACTATTCAATAGCCTCTAATCATATCCATCCTGATATGATTTAAGCAGTTATCGTATACTTCCACATTTCTTTACAAGCAGGCCTGCCACCTCCATTGTGTTAGAGATGTAACAATCCGAAGTGATGTCTTAGGGATACGAGGGAGTACGTGCCCTCCTACCCTTGTTTGACTCGATTCCCAAGTTGGACGAGACCACGTACCTACGGATGAGCATCGAACCGGGCCCAACCCATCCTAGTTTGGGCCTGATTCCAATTTGTGGGCATGTTGGCCGAGCCTAAGCCCGCCAAATTTTCGAAAATGCGGCCCAATCCCGAGCCTGGCTAGCAAGTATCGACCCGACCCACTAGATTTAAAAAAAGATTTGCTCAGTTAGAGTACCATAGAACAAAAAATTCATTCATGAAAAAGTTGGCATCTTGCAAAATGCAAAAACTGATTCATGTCAAAATTTCTGGTTTTAAGGTGTCGAAGGGATATTGATAATCTACAAGGTGATTTTTGAACATCAGATAAAAATCACGCTTAGTCAAACAAATCAATAAAAATAGTTCCACTGTCTATATTCTCCTCCAGAAGCATTTTTGAGGTCACTGAATAAGAAGAAGCATTACCACAAAATAAACTTTCATGATGTGGCATCCTTGTTGAAAATAAGAAAACTAAATCCAATGAGAATAATTTTTAATTTTACTCTTAAAACAAATTGAAGATCTACTGCATGTTCTAATAAGTATTTTTTAAATGTCTTCCTTTCTGGAGAAAAAGGCTATCTCCAGAAAACCCATTGCTATCTTTTTTAAAAGTTCTGATCTATAAGTACTAAAATTGGGAAAGTGGTTGCTTATTCCATCGGCTCTACCAAACTTAACAATTGGAAGATGGAAAAATAAAATATAAAGGCTCTAAGTTGAAAGTAGTAGAACAATCAAACGAGCAAAACAATTGCCAAAACATGTTGCCATGAATCCTGGAAATGGAGCAAGAGAAAGCTAACAAGAACATGGGGGGGGGGGATATGGGAGGGTGAAGAGGAAGGACTGAGGCGGGGTCGCAATGGAGGGAGGGCCAGAGGGGTTGGGATGACTGATACAAGGGAGGTGGCGGCATGGAAGGCCGTATCCCGATAAATCGGCGATATATCGGCGATATATCCATATCGACATGGGACCGATATCGAAATCGATATATCGATATATCCGATTTTAAGCATTTTCTTCAGAAAGATTCATAGATATAGCGATATATCGGCGATATATCGCCGATATATCGATATCGACACGATATCGAAACGATATCGATATCGATATGTCCTTCCATGGGTGGCGGGAGGCAGGCTCTGCATGAAGGGGGGTAGGCACAGAGGGAGAGGCAACCAACAGCGAGAGGATGTGAAGGTGAGGAGGGTCGAGGATGGTCGTGGGCAGCGTCACGATGCTAGGGCCATATGATGGTGGGGGGCATTCAGATTTCGCAAAATTTCGAGTGAAATGGTGATATGAGGGCAGTTTTCGGTCATTTCTTCAGAAATGATGATTGATATAGGCGAAATGTCGTCGAAATTTTGACGAAATATCGTATCGACATGGTATTGGTGCGATATCCGAAACCGATATTTAAACCATTGGTAGGGCTATGGCACGTAAGGGGAGTAGGCTTTGGAGTGGTCGGGTCGGGGTCCTCAAAGAGAGGGGGTGCTGGGACTGGTCTTGGCGGACCCCACTTTGGGGTTAGAAGTCGGGTCTTTAGCTTGGGCCGACCCACGAGCTTCGGGCTCGGGCCCGAGATAGTCTGAACCCGACCCGAAAACTGTATTGGGCCAAAAATCAAGCCTAGGCTCGCCTATTTATGGTTTGGGCTCGGGTCGGGGTCAGGATTTGTCTAGCTCGGCACTGTGTTGGGCCGACCCGACCCGAAAATATGCTCATCCCTACACCTACCCTATGTGGTCCCAAATGTTCCTGATGATCGTATAGGTATACAACAAGAAGCATATTTTGCTTGAGTCAGAGTCCGTTGCCAAGACAATGAAATATGTCGCATGGGTTAAAGATGACGAGATGACCAGCTCCTGTATCGTGGTCACTGTCATCAATATGATTGCAAATTGGTTGATCTTCTACACAACTGCTCACATTCGGACTATACTATAGCCCGAGACCAGATGATTATTGTCGCCATCCTGCCGACTATTGATGAGGCCTACAGTTTCCTGAGTGCTCTAGTTGTCTCCAACACCAACACCACTAGTAAGGTTCAAGGAAAGATTGTTGCACTTCCTACCCCATCTGGGTGAGGAGGCCCTGGATCATACATGAGCTGTGGTCGGGGTCACTCCTAGCAAGCCAAGGCCACAAAACCATCCAATGCACTTTCTGCCACGAATCACGACACTCTAAATCAGTTTGATGCAACAAGAATGGCTATCCAACTCATATTGCTCGAGCTTTCACTATTGAGGGTGGACAATTCATAATAGTCTAAGAGGGGACTTTGAAGATTTGATGCATCGTCTGAACATGCTCCATCCTAGAGATATTATGCACTCGCACCAAAGTGACCTTCTAGAGACACCACTACGGTTGCTCGTATAGGTATTTATGTTGGCACAATGCATAACTTTGTAAAAACCAAATGGTTGATTGATACATGTTCCTTCACTCACTTATGTGGGGAGCATACTCTACTTCATTAGATTCACCAAGTTTCCCCTGGACAGATATTCCAGGTTGCAGATGACAGATCTTTTCTCGTTAGGGGAAGCAGGGTTGTCTACTACACCCTTAGCATCAACCTCAATAATATTCATCAACCTCAATAATATTCTTTTTGTTCTTGAATTTACCATTGATTTTTGGCTTGTCAGTCAGATTTTCGAGGAACTCAATTGATGTGCTTTATTTGATGCAATTTCTTGTGTTTTCGGGACATTGACTGAGTGGATGATTGGTGGGGGGCGTGAAGAAGGGGATTTTCTATCATCTTATCCAGGTGTTTGGGTTTGCTGCCTACCATGAGACTCTTTTTTCTATACCTTCTGGTGCTCTTTGGCATCAACATTTAGGTCATCATTCTCTTCAGAAGCTTCTGGGATCTTTCCCCAACTCCCTCCCACTGTCACCTAGAGTGCAAAGATTGTCAACTGAGAAACATCTCAAGAGTTCCTTTCCTTATGATATCATTCTTTCCAGTAGCCTTTTGAGCTTGTTCATCTTGACGTATGGGGACTTAGTCGATATCATGATCGTCTAGGAAACATATACTACATGGTGGATGAATCCTCTCATGTGTTATGGACTTACTTTTTAAAAATAAATATGACGTTCTTCACATTATTATTCGATTTATAAATAAAATAAGGGCTTAATTTGGTACTACCGTCAAAGCTCGTAGGCCTGATAATGCTAGGGACTTTTTCTCTTATGACATGCTCTCTTATGACTTGCGATCTTTTCTATCTTCTCATGGAATCTTGCATTAGACTACTTGTGCCTATACACCCCAACAGAATGGGGTGGCTGAACGCAAACTTCAACATGTCGTTGATATCGCCTATATTATGCTCGTCAACTATCATGTTCCTTTGACATATTGGAGCGATGTTCTCACTGCCAGCTTTCTTATTAATCGCATCCCCTCTACATGTATTGATGAGAAGATTTGCATTGAGGTCCTTTTTCCTAGAAAAGCAATGTTCCATGTTCCTCCCAAAGTTTTTGGGTGTGTTGCCTTTGTTCATCTCAAGGTATGAAATATCGTGATATATATCGACGATATATCGGTATCAGCGTGGGGCTGATATCGATATCGATATGGTGATATATACCTTTTTTCTGATCCTTCACAAAAGTGTCGATATGGGTGATATTTCGACGATATATCACTGCTCGTCGAAATATTGTATCGACACCATATCGATACGGTGTCGATATCAACATTTCCTACCTTGGTTCATCTCCTTGGTCCAAGCAAAGACAAGTGGCAGCCAGAGCAGTAAAATGTGTTATTAGAGTATATTGGGAATCAAAAGGGATACTGGTGCTACAACCTTAGATCTAGAAAGCACCACATCATTGCAGATTTGACATTCTTTGAGTCCTTTCTTTTTTACTCCAGGTTCGGAACATGTGTTTCCTCCACCTCTTATAATAAACACTACTCCGATTCATGTTTCTATTCCACATGATGCTCTTTACAAGACTACTTATCATCAGAGAGACACTCTAAGTAGGAATCATCTCATCAAGTATGTCATTTGATTGATGTTTTAAGGGTGAGGACACTTCTACTTCTATGGACATAAACATGCACCGAAAGCAGCCAAATGAGTGGTGCAGTTGATCTTCCAATAGCTCTCAAGAAGAGGACCAAACAGTGTACCAAGCATGATATTTCTGCTGCTGTATCCTTCTCCGGACTTGGATCCTCTCACAGATAGTTCATTAAAGCACTATTCGACACAACCATTCCTTGTAATAATAACGAGACTCTTTGTGATTTCGGATGGCGACTAACAATGGAAGAAGAAATGTTTGCACTGACTTCTCGCAATACCTGGTAGGTTGTTAATCTACTCGAGGACAACATGGTAGTTGAACCAGAACGATGTTCACAATGAAGTACAAATATGTGAGATCGATTGCTTTCTACAAGTTTCACTTAGTAGCAATGGGGTTCATACAAACTTATTATGTTGATTTCTTCGACATATTTTCTTCAGTTGCCCGTCTCTTTACAACGCGGATACTCATGGCTGTTGTAGTACAACTAGATTGGCCCTTGCATCAATTTGATGTAAAGAATGCCTTTCTATATGGTGACCTTAAGAAAATTCTATACATGTAGCAACCTCCCGGCTTTGAGGCTCAAGGAGAGTGTCATAAGGTGTGCTTGTTAGACAAAACTAAATGTGGACTCAAGCAGAGCCCTCTCACAGGATTTCAA
Organism: Ottelia alismoides; assembly: GCA_037367405.1. Lineage (NCBI taxonomy): Eukaryota > Viridiplantae > Streptophyta > Magnoliopsida > Alismatales > Hydrocharitaceae > Ottelia > Ottelia alismoides. Next base: position 363,939 of record JAZKJV010010205.1, on the reverse strand, counting down.
AAATCATCAGAAGTACTAGAGAACATTTGCTTCACTAGATCATCAACAAACCATTCTTTATTCATATGAAAGAATGGAAAAGGAACTGTTGCAATGCTTGTTTATGTGGATGACATCATCTTCACAGGAGATGACTCTGAGGGTATTACAAAAGTGAAGCAACAACTAACAAAACAATTTATGATCAAGACTTGAGGCCACCAAGATTTTTTCTAGGGATTGAAATAACTAGATCCAAGCGAGGACTAGTTATATCCCAACGGAAATATGCCATTGATCTGTTTCAAGAAATTGGGATGCTGGGGTACAAACCAACACACATATGCATGGAATCTAAGGGACACATCTATGAGCTAGGAGTTTTCGAAGGTATTGGTCGATATAGGTAGATAGTGGGCAAATTACTATATCTAAATATCACTTGACTATATATATCTCTTGCCGTTGGTCCGTTGGGAAAATTATTGTATCTAAATATCACTTGACTATATATATATGTATATATATATCTTACCATTGGTCCGTTGGGAAACTGAGTAAGTTCATGGACTTTGTTCAGCTTACTTCGATGCATGCTTGATGATCCTAAGGTACATCAAATCCTTTCAAGGAAAATGCCTACTTTTCACCAAAGGCAACACCTTCGATCTCATGATGGATAGATAATCTACTACAAGATTCTGCACTTGGCATGAAACTTGGTTACTTGGAGAAGCAAGAAACAAGTAGTGATCTCCCGCTCAAGTGTTGAGAGTGAATATAGATTCATGGCATATGCATCGACAGAATTAGTATTGATTCAATTCATAATCACAGATCTTCATATCACTCTTTATGACACCATGGAGCTCAAACACGACAATTGCACACCAATGCATATAACCAACAACCCTATGTTTCACGAACACACCAAACATGTGGAAGTTGACTGCCATTACACTGGAGATTTGATACAAAGAGGATTGCTCCGTACTCTCATCATACCATCAACAAATCGGATAATGAATATGTTCACCAAGCTACTTGCTTGCACACTGATCGAGAAATGTTGCAACAAGCTGAGTATGTTTGATCAGTGTTTTGCAAAAGTCATCCGACTGGCTCGACTAGTAGGTCCGACTAGTCTAGTCAGTGGGGTGGCCGACCGAGTACCGACTAATTCCGACTAGGTACAATAATCGACCAATTTTTGCTTGGAGATACCATACTTTTTTAATGTTTTGCTTTTTTATAAGCAAACTTATTATAATATGCTTAATATTTTATTTAAATTCAATTAATTCTTTTATTTTATTACGATAATATAAAAATGTACAAAATCTATGTATAAAAATGAGTTATATATTTAACATAATCATAAAATTCAAAGCCGATTAAAGTCCGACTAAATCCGATTAGTCACCCGACTGCGGATTAATCCTTAGTCAGTGACCTAGCCGACCGAGTACCAACTACCGACTTTTGCAACCTTGTGTTTGATATATATGCTCTAGCTTGAAGGGAAGTGTTGAGTACTATTTTGTAAACCCTAACCCTGGTAGCCCGTGGTAACTGGGTTGGGCTATCCTTCTGTGAATAGTAGCTGTTTGGATGGTTGAGATGGTTGGAGAGGGTTGGAATGATAAATGTGATGTGATGTGACATTGATTATGTGTTATATTGACTTTTTAATGATTATAATGTATTTGTTATGTTAAAATTTTTATTTGAACGTGGTTAAAAAATATTATAACAAAGAAATTTTATGGTCCATACAACTAATTCCAACCTAGGAAATGCAGGGACAGAGCAAGGGGTATGCTAGGTTACCCCGGGTAACCTGGCAACCAAACAAGCCCTAGGGGTCATCTTGTCGACTCATTATAATAGATGCCTCCCACTGTTACTCTAACCTAGGTCTCAAGCAATTCTCATTCTCATAACTCAACTTAGTAATATCACTCCCAGCCTGATATCTCCTACCATTCCAGAACTGTGTTTCCTTTTATGTATTTGTATATATTAGTATAAATGGTATGACCTGTGAACCTGTAAAAATATTAGTATAAATGCTATGTATTTGTATATATTTAAGTTGTTGAACCTGTAAAAATATATTAGTTCCCATATTCTTTCTGCTCATGAAAACTGGATTACCTGTAACCACAGGTTTATCAGCAGTCTATAGCTGCTGTATGCGTGCAAGATTGGCCCAAGGAAAGGATGCTTGTGCAAGTTCTTGACGATTCTGACGATATTGATGTACAGCAACTTATTAAAGCAGAAGTGCAAAAGTGGCAACAGAAGGGCATACCCATAGTGTATAGGCACAGGCTTATAAGAACCGGCTATAAAGCAGGCAATCTAAAATCGGCGATGGGCTGTGATTATGTGAAGGACTACGAATTTGTCGCGATATTTGATGCAGATTTTCAGCCTGGCCCTGATTTCCTGAAGAAAACAATTCCACACTTCAAGGTAATTTTGAAACACTCAATTTGGTTATTGGAAGCGAATTAAATGGCTTTACTGTCAATAATTCTCTGTAGCATGTTTCTACATAACTTCCTGAAGAAACAATAGCAGCAATGTTGTTTCTGTGCAGGGCCGGGATGACTTGGCATTGGTTCAGACTAGATGGGCTTTTGTGAACAAGGATGAGAACCTGCTCACGAGATTGCAAAATATAAATCTGTCCTTCCACTTTGAAGTCGAGCAACAGGTCAATGGCATCTTCATAAACTTTTTCGGTTTTAATGGCACCGCGGGGGTATGGCGAATTAAAGCTCTCGAGGATTCTGGTGGCTGGCTGGAAAGAACCACCGTGGAGGACATGGACATCGCTGTTCGTGCTCACCTCGCTGGGTGGAAATTTATATATTTGAATGATGTTACGGTTGGTGCGCTCGTATTTACAGTTTCTTTTTATGCGCTGATGACTCGTGTCTACAATGTTGAAATGCTTGCTTATCTGCAGTGCCTTTGCGAACTTCCTGAATCGTACGAGGCTTACAAGAAACAGCAATACAGATGGCATTCCGGCCCGATGCAGCTTTTTCGCTTGTGCTTCTTTGACATCCTCAGATCCAAGGTTGGTTCTGTTTCTGCCCTGTATTGACGAGATGAGTTGCAGTTTCTGGGCATTCTTTAGCAAATTTTCACTTTATCTTTGGCCGTTATTCTAGTTACTTGACGCGTATATTACATGGATGTTTTTGTAGGTTAGCGTTGCGAAGAAGATGAATATGATCTTCCTTTTCTTTCTCCTCCGGAAACTGGTCCTGCCACTCTATTCATTCACTCTCTTTTGCATAATCCTTCCGATGACGATGTTCCTTCCAGAGGCTCATTTACCAATTTGGGTTGTGTGTTATATCCCGGGAATTATGTCATTCGTGAACATCCTTCCGTCGCCGAGGTCATTTCCATTTCTAGTTCCTTACCTTTTATTCGAGAACACAATGTCAGTCACAAAATTCAACGCCATGATATCGGGGCTATTCAAATTTGGAAGCTCCTATGAGTGGATTGTCACAAAGAAGCTAGGGAGATCATCAGAAGCTGATTTGGTTGCGTTTGTCGAGAAAGGACTTGAGCCTGAACCGGAGAGCCGAGGCCTCCTGCGGGCTTCCTCAGAATCAGGCCTCGACGGGTTGAGTAAGCTGGAATCCAGCAAGAAAACCGGGAAAGTCAAGAAAAACCACCTGTACAGGAAGGAGCTCGCTCTCGCATTTCTTCTATTGACAGCTGCTGCGAGAAGCTTGTTGTCTGCTCAGGGGATTCACTTCTATTTCCTTTTATTTCAAGGAATAACCTTCCTTGTCGTCGGCCTCGATTTGATAGGCGAGCAAGTCAGCTGAACACCAGGTTGCGCCCTTCTAGACGCTATCGTTTTTGCTTACAGTGCGATCCGAGACCTACATCAAAGCATGGCAGTTGTACAATTAATAATCCAGCTACTGTTGGCACCTCCCATCTCTTCGTCTTTGATGATCGGGGCATGTATTTTTCAGCGTGAGGCTGCTCGTCACCGATGATTGGTCGGATGGGAAAAATGTATTTCCAGGTATAGATTGATCCGGCGCTTGCTGCTGGAAGCGTACGTTGGTTGCTCTAGCCGAGCTAGACATTGCTAGGTACATGCTTGGTAGGATTAAATTATCCCTTGTATTGCAGTCCCGTTTAGCGCGATTCATTTAGAGCTATTGATTTAGCTTCTGTAGATTGATTCTTTGAGTTGCAGATTGGTATTTGTATTGTCAGATGGAGAGAATAACACAGCTCCTTGAATCTGTTGTTCAACAAGTATATATCCAATTCAGTTGTATTGCCAGTTTTCAGATCTAGCCGTTTCAGTTCAGTTTTTCTGTCTCCGTATCGCTGTTTTAATATTTATGTATGTACATTTTTATCTGCAGATTTGTGTAACAATATGTAACAACATTGTATGCATTCTTGTGCCATATTTGATACGGTTATTACGCGGTGAATATATTTGGTACTATATTTGATACATACACAGATGACTTATCCGATGGGCATTGTGCTGTTTAGAGATGGGATGAGTACGCGCTTCATCAACCGTCGGATGCTAATCTTGTGATTCAACAAGTTCCAATTTTAGTGCTCATATGTACTCCCTCCGCATTATCATTGCGATTTAATTTCTTTTTTTGGATGGAATTACGTCTATCATTGTTGTGTCATTGTTATTTCCAAAATTGCAAAAATCATCTGCTTTCTCCAGTGGCTTCAGTAATAAAAATACAAGCTTCAGTAAGAGATATTATAACTTTAGTAAAGTATATAATGTTTCAAGTAGATATGGATTCTATAGATGGCTTGAGTAATATATATCCAAGTTTTAGTAAGTGATATCATAGCTTGAGTAACTTGTATGAAGTTACAAGTAAATGCGAACTCTATATATTGCTTCAGAGATAAATATGCAATCTTTGGTAAGTGATATCACAGTTTTAGTAATTTATATAAAGTTACAAGTAAATGCGATATTATAGCTTTAATAAAGTATATGCCATTTCAAGTAAATGCGAACTCTATATATGACTTCGGTAGTATATATCAAAGCTTCAATAATTGATGCTATAACTTTACTAACTTATACGAAGTTACCAATTTACCATTAAATGCATACTTTGTAAATTGCTTCGGTATTTTTTTATTCTAATTTCTCTGCATTTCATCAATAATTCTTAAAATAATTTAGAATTTCTTAACAATTTTTCAGTAATATTTGATCCTATTTCAGTAGCGTTTGGAATTTTTAAGATGTTTTTAAATTAATTCATTAATTCTTTTTTCATATCCTTAATAAATTTTGATAAAATTCATGTAATTTATGGTTAAATTAAGGTAAACAACCATAACATGAACAATAACAATGAAATTTTATTCAGTAATTACATAATTTTCATAACATCACCTCATGTTGGAACAATACGATAGGTCGTAGCACTTGTATTCACTTGCTTCCTCTTTCCATAAGTGTATAGTATTTTTAGAAATGCTTATAATATCTAATCTTGTTTTCTTTCCATTATGTATACGGTTCCTACTTTTTGGAGATTGAAATCTTGGAATTTGACAACTGAAATTGGGAGCTTATCCCATCTCTAAACCGCATAGGACTCATTGGATGATATTCTATACATAATAATCATTAATTAATTGCAATTAATTAAATAGGTAGGGAGTTGAATTATTTAAAATTTTAGGCATCAAGGTGCCGACTTGGATTGCATGATATTAAAAGCACCATTATTGCATGCATGGATCATATTGCATGGGCGGACAGATTATTGCATGAGGGATCATTATTGCATAAGGGATTCATGTGTAGGGGATCGTTATTGCATGGACGGAGGGATTATTGTATGCATGAGGGATCATTATAAGGAATCGTTATTGCAGGTGTGGGGATCATTATTGCATGAGCGAAGGGGTTATTGCATGCATGAGAGATATTATTGTGTGCATGAAGGATCATTATTGCTATAGGGATCGTTATTTATTGCATGCATAGGGGATCATTATTGCATAGACGGAGAGATTATTGCATGCACGAGGGATCATTATCGCATAAGAGATCATTATTACATGAGGGATTATTGTTGCATGCACCAATTAATGATAGAGGCATGCATCAATATCCAAATCGGCACCTTAGGTGCTGACTTGGGGAGCATGTTTCCCCAAATCGTGGACTTCTTTCTCCAAATTGGCGCCTCAAATGCCGATTGCTGCCTAAAATTTTAAATAATTCAACTGCCTGCCTATTTAGTTAATTATGAATTAATTAATGATTATTTTAAAAATCCCTCCTATACACACACATGCATGCACATACACGCGTACACGCACACACACACACACAAACACACACATGCACACACACACACACACAAACACACCCACGCACACATGCACCCACACATGCACGCACGTGCACACACACGCACACACACACGCACACACAAACACACACTCACACACGCGCGCGCACACACACACGCACACGCACACGCACACGCACACGCACACACACGTACACGCACGCACATGCGCGCACACACACACACACCCACACGTACACGTGCACACACACACCCATGCACATACATACACACACGCACGTAAACGCACACACACATGCACACACGCACACGCACACACGCACACACACCCATGCACACACGCACACGCATGCACGCAGATGCACACACACATGCACACACGCACACACACACACACACACACACACACAAGAACACACACATGCACACACACACACACACACACACTCACAGGTAAGTGTACACACGCACACATGCGTACATACACACACGTACATCCACGTATGCACACCCACACCCACACTCCCACGCATGTACACACATGCACTTGCACACACACGCGCGCGCACACACACACACCCACACACACTCACGCACACACACACACACACTCACTCTCACACACACACACACACTCACGCACCCATACACACGCATGCATACGTACGCATGCACCAACCCACTTACCCACATATGCGCGCACACGCATACACACGTACACACACACACACACACCTGCTCGAATGCATACACGCATATGCACACACACACACACGTAGGGGATAGTGTCTGGTGTAGATGTATTCCTCAGGAGGAGCACCATAGTATCATCACCTATTGCCACAAGTTTGAGGCAGGAGGACATCACTCTAGGAGAGGGACAATGCAAAAGGTTCTCCAGTCTGGCCTTGGTGGCCTACTCTCTCCAAGGATTCTGATGAGTTCGTGAAGAGGTATACAGACTGTCAGAGGATGAGCACTTGTGGACAAAGAGATATGATGCTGATGCAACCCATTCACTTCTGTGAGGTTTTTGACGCATGGGGCATAGATTTCATGGGTCCATTCCCTAAGAGTCAGGGATTTGAGTGCATTTTGTTAGCTGTGGATTATGTGAGTCATTGGGTTGAAGCCATCTCTGCCCGAGCCACAGATGCAAAGAGTGTTTGCAAATTTTTCAGGAAGAATATTATTTTATGGTTCGGGGTACCTAGAGTCTTGATTTCTAATGGAGTGATTCATTTTATCAACGACCAAGTAAGGGCCCTTGCCAACAAGTTCAGCATTGACCATAGAGTTATCGCGCTATACCATCCACATACGAATGTTCTTGCTGAGGTTTCAAAATGTCAGTGTACCATGGGAGCGAGGTGATAGCAAGAATTACCTCGTCTGGGAATGTATCAGTAATAGGTGTGGTCATATCAGAATCCTCAAGATGCTCTAATCGGGGAGGTAATCCACCACCACATTCTTAACTTCAGGTTTATCCTTAATCTCTATATCAAACTCCTGGAGTAGAAGGATCCATGTCGTCAATTTGGCTTTGCATCCTTCTTGTCCATGAGGTATCAGATGGCAGTGTGATCGGTATAGATAGTCACTCTAGATCCAAGAATATAAGATCGAAACTCATCCAGAGCAAATACTATGGCTAGGCTCTTCTTCTTAGTCACAATGTAGTTCTGCTGAGTGGCATCCAAGGTCCGGATAGCGTAGTGAATGGAAAATGGTACGTTGTCCCTCCTCTGTCCAAGCACAACCCCAAGGGATGGGCATGGACTGGGCTGGCTCGGGCTTTGAAGGGCTCAAGCCCAAGTCCGTTTAAAAATTTGGGCCTTGGGCCGGGCTTAGGCTTGCAAAATTTTTTTATTCTGTCTAAGCCCAGGCCCGACCCAATTCCTTTGGACCAGGCTGACCCATCTCCAACAATTAGAGATTACTAATTTTGAGTTTTTTATTTCAAGTTAATCTCAACTCAAGTTACATAAGCTAAATTGTTTAAAACATGCGCCATAATAATTGTGAAACAACTAAAATTCAATTCTACCAAATCCGAAGATTTCTCATTTTACACACGTGTACTCAATGCTAGACAGCATGATTGTCTCTCATGTATAGAAATTGAAAAAGTGAAATAAACTTACCCAGTTAACAACAATAGGTGCACCAGACCCTACATGTTAAAAAAGGGTATAAGGCCCATATTGGGTAAAGGTACAATAATAGAAAATATTCTGATTAAAAAAATAAATATTAAAATTCAAGAATAACCAATAGAATTTAAATCAAAGACTAATTATGGAAAATTAAATCTTAGTTGAAATACAATGATCATCAACTTGAGTCACACACCTGACTTTCTTGATTAATAAACATTGTATGAAGACACGACACAAGAAGAGAGCACACATGAAGTTGGTGGGAGTTTTCATACATTTAGGATGTGGGAAAGGGTTCGGGCCCTCTTCGGGCTGGGCCCTTGGGCCGGGTCAGGCTGGACCGAGCCAAGCTCAAGCCCGACCCAAAAAAATTTGGGCCTAAATATTGGGCCCAAGCCCGACCCGATATTCATTTGGGTCTGGTCGGGCCAGTCTTTTTAGGCTAGGCTTCGGGCTGGGCCGGCCAATGCTCATCCCTAACAACCCCTACAACAAAATTAGAAGCATCCGTCATGATCTCGAATGGGAGAAACCAATCGAGTGGCTGAAGGACAATAGCCTAAATAACCAAATTCGTGAGAGTCTCAAAAGAAAAAAGACACTTATCATCTACAAGGAACTCAGTGGAAGATATATTAGTTTTTGGAGATTATTGATTCTCCCAAAAAGAAGAAAGTGATTTTAGTAAATCAAATACATTAAATTGATTATTCATGAAGACACGAAAAGAAGTCAAACGACTATTTCCGTAGAGCAGATCATCATATGTTTGACTTATTTGGCTATAAAAAATGTGTCATGTACGACTTTGGAACTTAAAAGTTGAACAAGATTTTTACATCAGGTTATTAATGATCTTATGACCATCCGTTTGAAAGAGTTGTTGACTTCAGTATTGATGTCCTGCAAGGTAGCACACCCATATGAGTTGGATTAGTTAAAAAATAAATGGACGGGTCAATTAGATAAAGGATTGGTGAAGCTTGGTGTTTTCCTTGGAATGCTTTCATTATTTACACTTCACTAATTATTGGGTAAAGTTGTCATAAAGATAAAATATTTGCTTCTTCATACATGATCAATTGCAACAAGAACCGTCTTCTCTAGGATTGACCTATAGTTAGAATGTTATTAGTTTGCAATTAAGAATGTAGACATATCAGGGGCTACTAAGAATCTTTAGTAATACGTTCCGACCTCACAAATGTGTTATCTATATTGTGTTGATGAGTCGGGTATATTAAGGTTACTTAGGAAAGTATGTGATACTTTGTGTTGTTGATATCTCAGATACCTTCGACACTATTTGTCAATTTACTGACATAGCTACTATACAATATTAATGTCGTTAAAATCACTTATGATCTTACATGTGTGATTAGGTTTGGATTTTAGAATATGAGACCCTTTAGGTTATCTATGATACATGATTGTGGTCATTAGATCAAATTAATTTATTGGTTAAAACATTAATTTAGGTCAAGATCTTCGTATTGTTATACCTAATACTAAATATATGCGAGTTTAATGTATGTAGAACTTTCGATAGGCTAGTTGTTAGTAATAGTACAATGATTTTTACATATTTCAATGTCCCGAGTTAGAAATATCTTTCTTTGTATATATCGTAGTTGTGCACTTTGATTTAAGATTGTCATATTTTGTGAGTGATAGTCCACAAATTAACCCTTACAGATTCCTTTCGACCTCTAGCTGGGTTGTCTCTTAGGTATAGATATATTGTTATGGATTTGTTAATCTTATAATTTAGATCTTGAATAAGGCAATCGTCATATTGTCAGCGAAGTCCTAAATACGAGAAATGACTCTAAAGTAAGATAATAAGAAATTAAAGCAGATCCAATAAAATGTGAAGAGCAAATATAAGAACATGTGAATAAGATAAGAGTAAAATATCACGTTTTTTATAAGTTTCTTGACCATTAAATTTCGAGACAAATTTTTTAGTGGGGTATATTGTAACAACTCTAAGTTATTATTAGATAAACAATTACTGATTGAATTAAAACTAATCTAGTTGATTTATAAATTAAAGGAAGGTGATGGGTGGTTAGGAGAGCCATTTCAACCCTCTTTTCCATGCACACGAGGTTCTTTTTGGAATGGATGACTCTCTCTCATTCCTAAAGATAGATAGAGAGAAATAGGTAGGGAGATATGAGAGAAGAGAGTAAGAGTGAGAGCAAGAGTAAGAGTAAGAGAGTGAACGAGAGAAGAGAGAGCGAGCAAGAAAAGGAGAGGAGGTAGTGTAATATGTCATATTCACATCTGAATACGGCAGCTCGACATTGATTTTTGATACGATGAAATTGGAGGCGCATGCCGGCAAGGTCAGAGGCATGTCATTGTGGTCGACGACGGTCTGGATCCACGTGAACAAATTATCTTCTTATCATGCCATCGAGGTATGTGTCGACCCCTTAGGTAATCGATCAATTCCCATTTGTAAATTGTGGATTACATAAAAAATGTACTATTATCTTTCCGCTTAACTAGCTCAGCCATGGTCGGTCCCAAGCTCGGGTAAATGAGGAGGGTTGCGTTAGGTAGCCGACATCCAGTGTAAAACAGTCAGAGACAACTCCATAAATAGTACTTCTTTTCTAAAAAAAACTATTTAAGATGTTGCCTCATGACAGTCATATCTTTTCAATATGGATTTAAGAAAACATACAGATTTCATTGGGGCGTTCCCTACTTGCGACGCATTGCATCGCCCGAATGCAATGAAAAATTGGCAAGGGCTGCTACATCGCAGCTTGGATGTAGTTCAAAATCTGCAAGGGTTCTCGCATGAAGAACACATGCGGGTAATTAAGCTAGTTCCGTTGCATCACCGCCCGGATGCAGTCCAAAATATACAAGGGTTCTCGCATAATGGACGCATGCGAGTAAAGAAGTTAGTCCAAAGAGATTACAACGGAAGTTGCGGATTGATAGTTGGAATATTGATACTTTAACTGGAAAGTTGATGGAGATAGTGGATACGATGGAAAGAAGGAAGATCCATGTATACTATGTCTTCAAGAGACTAAATGGGTTGGAGAGAATGCAAGTGAGATTGTGAAGACATGCTTTAAACTTTGGTATTAAAGTAAAGATAAGGGTAGAAATGGTGTAGGAGTGGTTGTTCATAAGGATTTGAAGGATTGTGTGGTTGAGGTGAAAAGATTCAGGGATCGAATTATTTTGCTAAAATTGGTGCTTGAAGAAGAAATTCTGAATATCATCTCAGTTTATGCACCACACATTGGTTTAGATGAAAGGACTAAACAAGCTTTTTGGGAGGATTTGGATAAGAGTCTACAAGGAATCCCACAAAGAGAGATGATTTGCATTTGTGGAGATCTTAATGGACATGTGAGAAAAGATACTTCAGGGTATGCTAGTGTTCATGGAGGACATGGTTTTGGGAATAGAAATGAAGAGGGAAAACCATCTTGGATTTTGCAATGGCATATGATCTTTTCATCGCAAACACTCTCTTCAAGAAGAGGGAGGAACATTTAATTACTTATAAGAGTGGGCCAACTAGAACACATATAGATTACTTTGCGTTGAGAAGAAGAGATAGGCTGTGTTGTAAAGACTGCAAAGTAATCCCAGGAGAGAGTTTGACAACCCATCATCGTTTGTTAGTATTGGATGTACAAATGAAAGGGTTGGTAAAGAAAAGGAGGGTTTCTAAGATAACTAGAACTAGATGGCAGAATCTTCCACTGAAGCAAGCGAGCTTCAGGGAGAAGGTTTTAGAAAATCTATCTTGGGATTTTAGCGGTAGTGCAAACGAGATGTGGAAGGCAGTAGCATCTTGTATCTGAATGGTTGCCAAAGAGATGTTAGGCGAGTCAAAGGGAGGAGCTCCATGTCAAAAGGAAGCTTGGCGGTGGAGTGAATGGGTACAAGAGAAGCTAAAAATAAAAAGAGCTTGCTTTAAAGCTATGTCTAAGGATAGAACATAGGAAACCGTCATAAACTACAAAATAGCAAAGAAGGAAGCAAAGAAGGAAGCAAAGAAGGCCGTAAGTGAAGCTAAGTCAAAAGCTTATGAAGTTTTGCATAAAAATCTTGACTCTAAGGAGGGACAGAATGATATATTCAGGTTAGCCAAAGCAAGAGAAAGAAAAACCTAAGACCTTTCTCAAGTTAGATGCATTAAGGACGAGGAAGGTCATGTACTTGTTATTCAGAAGGATATAAAGACTAGATGGGAGCAGTACTTCCATAAACTTTTCATTGTGGAAGGAAATAGAGATATTACTTTGGGTAATCTAGCTTGTAGTGAAAGGTACTTGAATCGTGCATGCTATAGATGGATACAAAGAAAGGAAGTAGAGGAGGCTTTGAAGGTTATTAGACATGGAAAAGGTGTAGGACCGGATGACATACCTGTAGAACTATGGAGAGTTTTAAGTGAGTGTGTTTTGACTTGGCTTACGAATCTATTCAATGTTATTTGGCAAAGCAAGAAAATGCCTGAAGATTGGAGGGGGAGTATCGTGGTGCCTCTTTATAAGAATAAAGGAGACATTCAAAATATTTCAAATTATAGAGGCATCAAGCTGATGTGTCACACTATGAAAATTTGAGAACGTGTGATCGAAAGAAGGTTAAGGTAAATTTCCAATGTAAAAGAAAACCAATTCGGATTCATGCCAGATCGCTCAACGACTGAAGCCATCCATTTGTTGAGGAGAACAATGGAGATTTATAGAGCTAAAAGGAAGAACCTCCGCATGATCTTTATTGATTTGGAGAAGTCTTATGATTCTGTCCCACGAGAGATATTGTGGAGAGTGTTGGAGAAGAGACAAGTACCTGTCCTATACATTAACCTCATAAAGGACATGTATGATAGGGCTTTATCTTGTGTAAGGACCCCGTCTGGGAAGACTGGATATTTTGACATCAACATTGGTTTACATCAAGGTTCTGCTTTGAGTCCATTTCTTTTTACTTTGATTATGGACGAGTTGACCAGTCACATTCAGGATGAGTTACCTTGGTGTATGTTATTTGCTGATGATATTGTGTTGGATGAGACTAGAGATGGAGTAAATGAGAAGCTTGAGGTCTGAAGACATGAGTTGGAGACTAAAGGATTTCGTATAAGTAGAGGTAAGACGGAATATATGGAGTGCACCTTTGATGAAAATGGTGAAGGAATCGAGGTGAAGATTAGTGACGATAACATTCAGAAGAGAGATTCCTTTAGATATCTGGGATCTATTATGCAAGATGATGGGGAAATTGATGGAGATATTATTAATAGAATAAATGCAGGCTGGCTAAAGTGGAGAGGAGCCTCTGCTGTTCTTTGTGATAAGAAAATTCCTTTAAAGATTAAAGGAAAGTTTTACAAAGCAGCTGTGAGACCTGCTATGCTTTATGGATCTGAATGTTGACTTGTGAACCATAGACATGTGCAGAGAATGAATGTAGCAGAAATGAAAATGCTAAGGTGGATCTGTGGACACACACGTAAAGATCGGATTTGGAATGATGCAATCAGAAAAGAAGTTGGTGTAGCTCTGATAGAGGATAAGATACGAGAAAATCGCTTAAGATGGTTTGGACATTTGCAAAGAAGATCAGCTGATGCACCAGTTAGGAGATGCGAGTGTTGGGATGTTGAGCCGGCTAAGAGAGGGCAAGGATAGCCCAAGAAGTGTTGGAAAGAGACCTTATGAAGGGATCTTAGTTTTGTGGATATAAGCCCGGGATTTGCCCAAGATAGATCTGAATGGAGGCGAAGAATCCATGTAGCTGACCCTATTTAATTGTGGGAAAAGGCTTTGTTGTTGTTGTATCTTTTCGCTTAACTAACGAAAGAAAGGAAGACAACCTTTAGATTTCGTTGACATTATAGTTTTTCTTGTTCTCATAATATTCTCATGAATATAAGAATCTAGTGACCAATCATTGGTTGTGTATGCATATCATAAGAAGTTATAGTTCTGGAAAGTTTAATTTCAGATGTACTAAAACAACTAATCACGTAATGGCTTATCGTTTATACAAGTTTGATTTTGATCTATTCCATGAGACGTCAATGCACATCTAAACTATGAATATAACCACATATGTTTTTATGATTATTGTATTAATATTGGTTAGTTCTCATAAACGTGTCAACATAACTATGCATATTGTTATTCGATCAATTCAATTGATATTGAAATAAATATTTTTAAATTATTCATGTGAATTACAGAAAAGAAATTAGCATTTTTCTAATAGTTTATTTTCAAATCTTTATTATGCTACACATATAATTACAATTCCACAAATCCTATGATTGATATAGGTAGCAGAATAAAATCAACTGAGTCATTTATGTTTGTTCTATATCTCTGTTAGATTTAATCGAAGCATTATTAAATGTACAATTGATGATGTTTATTTTGATTGTTCTTACGCTCCTAATCTTGGGAATATAAGTCTATATCCGATTATAATCATTGGTAAGAAGTTAACAGAATCTTTACGTATATAATCTACTATATAATCAGTGCACGATTTCCACTTGAATGATATGCCACAATATCTACCAGAAGATTGGGGTGTTGAAAAAGACACCATCGTAAGCATATCGTATCACTTGATCATTAATTTGGTTATTAAGTCGTTGACTATAAATATTGACATTGACTTAAATTAAGGAGAGTTATTCTCAACATAATGAAAAAAGATCGGTTGGTGAAAAGGAAAGAACGTATGTGAATGTATGTATGTGTTTCTGTGTATATATATGCTATGTATTTGTACAATGAAAACTCTTTGATTAGTGGAACCAAAATGTTCACATGAATTACTATTGTATGAAAAGTGGAATAGCATTTAAAAGAAATGGAATTCCCTACATGAATAATGTCACCTAAATTATAATCGGAGCTAAGTGCTACACCTAAGGTGAGGGCCACCTCTATAGTCCGTTTATCGGAAACTTAAAGGGCAACACCTTCCGGGGGTGTTAGAATCAGTAGAACACAATGTCACTACAAGAAACTGGACCTAAGAGAACGAATAAGTTGAATATTCGTTGACATATCTTCCGTTGTTAAAGATATAACAACGGATATTATTCATTGCCAAATCATCTTTTGTACTTATAATTGGCAGTGAATGTCATGTTTGTTGTTAAAAGTTCATACGACGACGATTTTTTTCGTTGACTTCTTCGTTAAAATTCACACTAATCGTTGCTAAATTTAGCCACCATTAGAAGGAAAAATAAAAAAACTTCCGTCGTTATATGATTCATTGCAAGGAACAATACGATGAATACTATTATTTGTTGCGAATTGAAAGAAATAGGTGGCATATAATATTCATTGTTATATATTTAACTACATAAGATATGCCAATGAATATTAAATTATTCATTGCATTAGATCAATTTTTTATAGTGTGGAAAGTCCACCATTGACTCAACTAATGTCATCATGTTCCAAGTAGCGATTGAATGATCACTTATGCTTGCGGTAAAAGCCAACAAAGCTGCATAACAACTTATGAAATGAGACAAATTAATATAATGAATAATCTAATTGCTTACGAGGAAGCTAAGTGCATATTTTAAAGTTAAGTGTATATGTGCATTTATGTGAAATGCTATACGTGAAATTATGTGAAATGTTAAGTATATATGTGTATTTATATGAAATTTTAAGTGTATATGTGCAATTATGTGAAATATTAAGTGTATATATGCATTTGTGTGTGAAATGTTAAGCGCATATGTGCAATTATATGAAATGTTAAGTGTATATGAACAATTATGTTATTATCATGGACATATGTGCAAATAAGATTCACCTTAAGAGTATATACGAAAAGTATGGTATGCAATGCATGAATATAAAGAGCCCTTTTGAATGCATAATCAAGTTCATTACGGATCTATATGATGATATTGTATGTGACAAGTCAAATCCTTTACGCAACATGGTAAGAGTGAAAAATGAACATTTATAAGTTTTCTTGTGGGAATAATTACCTTTATGTTACATATGAAATAGTTAATTATGCCTTGATTTCTACGCTAGTCGATTTGACCTTATCTCGACACATACCGAGTATTAAGCTTATACCACATATTCTTGTGTTTTTATTGCAGGTCAATGTGAAGACAGATTTAGTGGAAGTTCGAGGCTTGTTGTAGATTCTGAAGGAAGGATGTCGTTGTGTCCACTAGAGTGAAGGATCTTGATATTGTATTAGATATGTATATTTCTTTTATAGAAAAATACTAGATGGTTCCTTATTTTTAAGGTGATATCATTGACGCTTGGGAGTAACACTCGGATCTGACATGTCATTTGATATGTGTCCGCTGGTCATCGAGGATCCGAGGCGTTACAATACATGAAAGTAAGGTATATATATTTTTAAAGTATGCATTTTTACAGTTAAATTTGCTTTTAATAAAACTTGTTACTGAACTATTGACATTGTCTTATCAATGACGGAGGTAGTTGATTAAACATCATATAGATGAGTTCAACATCATATACAAATGTTATACATGCCAATTGCATATCAGCTTTGAATCATGTTTATGTTGATGAAAACAAATTAAAACAATTGTTTCTTTTGTAATTCAAAGATGACTTTTGTAATTAATAATATTTAAATTGTATTATATTATTGTTTATTTTGGAGACTCGTGTACTTATTTTTATATACAGCACAAACACGATACAGGGCAGTCGTATAATAGTTACGAATCCTGTATAATTTCATGAAAATAAACTGAAAGAATATTTTTTTTTAATTCCAAGATGTTATTTTACTTTGAAATATTTAAGTTGTAATATAGGTCAATGATTTGTATGTTTGTTGTCAATATAGTTCATCGTTCACGAGAGTGATTACCTTGACAATATTTGCATTAATCAAGAAGATGCCAATTTATTTTAAATTATACAAAGTATCAATGGAGACAATATCCATGTAAAATTTTAAGCAGTAGATGGTCATCCCTAAGGGGGTATTGGGTTCGAGAATAAGTAGGAATAATGATGAGGAATAAATAGAATGCTGGTCTATTGTATGTTTGGCTGGGAAGATATGAATAAGGAGAATAATATTGAATAATAGTAGGCAATGCATAATATAATGGTGAAATAATGGGATGTAGATGGGAATAATCATACTCTTGAGAATCGTGCTGAGCGGGAAATCGATCCCTTATTCTAGTACTTATTCTCCAAATGAACATGACCTAAGCCCTCGTTTATTTGATTGGCAATGAATTATACCGGAATGGAATCAAGAAAAGAATGGAATTAACAATGGAATGGAAAGGAATAAGTTTTTCCATTACATTTTTTGCATCATATTAGGAATTGAAACGTTTATTACGAGGCATGTTCCTTTCTTATATTTGGAAAGGAAAAGAAAAGAAAGAAAATAGCATTCCTTTGATATATTTCGTTAAGTAGAAAAAATAATCGACATCCTCAAACTTATTTTTTCATATAATCGATATATTTCATATAAAAAATCAATAATCAAATTTAAATGGAAACTACTTTGATTTTTTCCATATAATTGATATATTTGATATATCCATAATCGTATCCATTACAATGTTTTATTACCATATCTATATCCACATTCTAAAGAAATTGAAATTATTATGGGTATCCATATTCGAAAAAAAAAATAAAAACACATATCCATATCCGTATACGTATCCACTAAAGTGTAATCTGTATCCATATCCTAAAAAACAAAAGATGGTATCTATATCCATATCTATAGCTGCAAAAAAAATAAAAAATAGAAAACCTATTTCCATGTCCATATCTGTTTCCGTAAAGAAAACATTATCCATATCCATATATGTATCTGTAAAAAAAATTTAAACCCATGTCCATATCCGTATACGTATCCGATAGAATATAATCAGTATCCATATCTTAGAAAAAAATTGAATATTGCATCCATTTCCATTATTCATATTAGAAAAAAAGCATATATCTATGTCCATATCCATATCTGGAAAAAAATAAAAAACCACATATCCAAGTTTGTATCCGAATCCGTAAAAAACTCATATCTGATATATTGTATCCTTATAATAAATATATTTAATATATATTTATTCGTATCCATTGAAATATCTTGTAACCATATTTTTATCCTGATCCAAAACATTAGACTTTATCTACACATGTATCCACAAAAAATACCACATATCCATGTCAGTATCCATATATGTATATATTTGTAGCTTATCCAACCTTTTCCATTCATATATTTGAATCCATGTCACTGTCCATATATCCATATCCAAAAAAAAAATCGTATCCATGTCGGTGTCCAAAAAAAATCCAAAAAAGGAAAATGCATATCCATATCGATAACCATATATTTGTAATAATGACATATTAATTTAAAAATATTGAAGAAGAATACATTCATCATCATTTGTAAGGATTGAAATCCCAGTTCATGTGAGATACCTAGGAATGCTAATTCCAATGTATGAGGGAATCGTGTTTTCTTTTTAATCATTCTTCCTGCCTTAATATGATCTAACAAACACATGAATGGAATCGACAATGGAATGATGATTCCATTCTCTCTTCTACTCCTGCATAATAAATGGGGCCTAAAGGTTTCTGTTATCTTTATTATGAAGATGTTTATGCTTATTTTAAATCCTAATAAATTTATCTATGAATCAATTTTCGTAATTAAGTTGACAGAACATTAGCCTGGAATAATACCAAACTTACATACCACCATATTCACATAAATGTATCCTTTAAAATTATAACTAAAAGACAAAACTAACATGTCATCGTAAAGCTATCCTAATTTGGATCGTCTGTTGTACAACAGATTCTGCTGCAGACGATCCAGCCCTCCGATCCGCATCCGACATCTCTCCCCAGCCTCGAGATGCGCATCCCCAACCTCGACATCCGCACCCACTATTCCCAGCCCCCTCTGAACGTCGTCGGATCCTCATCCGACGGTTCTCATTCATTGCAGCAAGACCTGTAAAAACCCATTACATCAGACGATCGGAGTTCAAGCTATCCGGCATTATATGCCATCAAACAACACCATGTTCATATGAATATATCCTTTAAAATCTATAACTACTACTTAAGCTGAGTCTTTTCCTCAGCTTTAGCCACGCGGGAATCATGTCCGCGTCCCTATTCCCCTTTTGCACTCTTCCTTCCCTCCCCACTAGCTGCCAAACATGTCTATCTTCCCTTTCTCTCCCCATTATCTCAATCATTTCTCTCTCCAATTCCATCGAGATACTGTCGCTCTCTCACTCCCTCAAATCACGTGGTCTCCCCTCTCTCTTTCCCTCAAATCACGTCACTTTCTCTCCTTTTTCCCCATTCTCTTCCCTCCATTTCTCTCCCCCCCTCTTTTTACCCACTCTCTTCCCATTCTCTATCCCATTATTTCAAAGTTATATTTTTTCTTCCAAATTTAGTAATTAATTCAAATTCAACTTTAGTAATGAATGCGGGTAAAATTTCATACAGATTTATTGTACTAAAATAATTTTGTATTTATATGTGGTGTTACAATCTTGAAATACAATAACAATTAAAAAATAATTTAAAACAAACCTAGTTTTGTAGATATGATCTTATAATAAAGTAATAAACAATAAAATTATGAAATAATTTCAAATTGATGCTTAATATATTATGTAAAACAAAAATTTCAATAAAAAATAAAAAAAATAACTTATGAATATGATTATGACAACCTAATACTTATCAATAGTTTATTAATATTTTTTTAAAAAAAATCTAAAATTTTATAATAGTAAGTACTATTTTTAAAATGTAATACATACATACCTTATTTTTTCTTATATTTTGAAATTAGGGTGACATAAAAATATTAGATCTCATTTTAATTATATCTATCAATCGAATGAATCTGAAAATTTTCAAATTATTTCTTATATATTTTATATATCTATGGATTTCTAAAGTATATTTTGGCAATCATAGACCGATTATCAAATTCAACTTTAGCAATGAATATGGGTTAATCCTATATAGATATTACATTATTGCATAAAATAATATTATATTTATACTGATATTAAAATTTTGAAATACAATAATAATTAAAAATTAATTTATAACAAACATCATTTTGTAGATATAAATATTATAATAAAGTAATAAAAAATAAATTTAGGAAATAATTTCAGATTAATGCATAATCTATTATATACTACAATAATTCAATAAATAGAAAAATAAGAAATAACTTATGAATATGATAATGACATAAATTTACTTATCAATAGTTAGTTAATATTTTTTAAAAAAATCATCTAAAATTCTATAATATTAGATACTATTTTTTTTAAATATAATACATGCATAACTTTTTTTCATCTTTTGAAATTAGGGCGATATAAATATTAGATTTGTTTTAATTATATTCATCAATCGAATGGATTCCAGATCTTTTCATATTATTTCTTATATTTTTTATGTATATGTATTTATAAAGTATATATTGGCAATCATAGATCGATTAATTACTAAACAAATAATAATTTAAATAAAACTAATATCTATTATATAAAATATATCAATAAAAAATGAATGAATATTTTTAGACCTAATCAAATATATAAATATATTAGCATACTAGTCTATAAATATACAAATTATATGATTTTTTCTTACAATTTTTTTAAAAGAGTGACATGCATCTATTGAGTTCATTTTTTAATATATTATATAAACATTGATAAACTTTAAGTTTATTTAAATTTTAGTAAAAAAATAAAATTTATAGAAATAAATTTTAGCATAATAATAAAATATTAGCATACAATATGGATGTTGTAATTAATACATTGAAGTTATGTTTGATATATATATCATAATAATGACAGATAAAAAAATAATAGAAGTTAAACATTATCGTTCTGAAATTATGTTCCATTTTCCATTGTCATCTCTTTATTGTAAATATTTTTTTAAAATATATTTCGACATACAAACTTATAAAATTAATATCAATAGTGTAGATAAATAACTTACATATCATTTGATTTCAAGAAAAATATTAAATAAAGATGGAATGTAATTGCATGAAATTTTATTTCCAATCATCCATCATTGTTAACGAATTCATATTGGAATTTCTAATATATGTAGAAATAACAATAGAAATAAAACATTGATATGAAATAAAAATGATATGAAATATCATATTTATATATTCCAAAACATGACCTACTTGCACGTTTATTATATGGAAAATATATAATTTGATATCTTTGTTGTTTTAGTGTTTTTCTAATATTAGAACAAATGCATACAACCTGCCGTGAAGCACAGGTATGTACCCTAGTTTATAACCAAAACATAAAACTATCTTATCATACTAGAAGCATCACTACACAGTGACAAGTGTATCATTCAAAATTATCAAGTAAAAGATAAAACTAACATTCCATCCTAAAGCCCACTGGAAGTTTAAGTGCAACGAAATTATTTCTACATCAAAAAATAGACGATGTTCACAATCTAAGGTGAACTGATATTCTCAACGTGACTAGAAGTTAAAATGACATGTGTTATCTCAACTTTAAACCCATGAACATCTTCGTATTCAAAGTCCAATGCTTTTCCTTCACACAATATCTCCATCATCATCATGATATAAACACTGTAATGAAGCTTTGAGGAGATTGTTGGGAACAATCATGAACAATTAATGTGCCCAAGCTTGACAAGTTCCTCAACAATATTCTCACTGAAGTACTCGGACATCCAACCAACTTGTAAAGAAAAGAAAACTTTGACTAATTAAATTTCTGCTATCGATAACAATTTACCTTATTAAAGTGAAATTAGTAACTTTGTATAGTACCCATTCGATTAGATTCTTTTTATGGTGTCTCGAACCATTCATGAAATTGAAGGAGAAATACTTCTTCACTGCAAAATTAGTGAGAAGGAGATGCCAATGATTACGCTCGTCAATTATTGTGAATACTTTAGACAATGCGATCAATCGATCTTCGATGATAGTATAGGTCTGGAGAATATCCTTGCCCCTCCAATCCCTGGAGGCAGATCGATCGCCTCAAGAACCTTCCTCCGATTGTTAGGGTGTCGGAATATGCTAGGGTGAAATAGGCGGTCGATGAGGCATGAACGATCTTCATGTGTGCCAAGTTGGGTGAGAATCGGAAGGGCGAAGATTGCATAAGTGAATAATGCTTTTAACCAAATTTACTTATTAATGGCACACTCCAAATAAGTTTAAGGGATTTTTACCCCCACAAACCTATAAACTTTGTAAATTACTTTCTCAACCTTTTAAACAACGTAATTCCCCACTCGATCCCGTAAATTTGCTAACTCTTACCCCTATGAATCATGCGGATAATCTGTTTGAACTCTGGGGGTTCTTGGGGTAATTTATAGGATCGGTGAGGTAATACGTTGTGCAAAATATCGCAGAGGTAAGTGGGGTTAGTTTAATGATTATTATTATATGAACTTTTAAATATTTACTCCATTGTTTCGAAATGGACTATAATATTTGTATTTGAACATACTGTGAATCTAAATGGATGTTTTATATGTCAAAACATGTAAAAGGTCGAACGTTTACCCAAAAATCGAGTGGGTGCGAATCATGTTTCCAAATTTCCATAAACGTCTGCACTACATTTTAGAATGCTTGTTGGGCAAAAAAAAATTGTAAAATAAGGTGGTTTGATCATATTCGTTGAAAGTTGATCTAAGAGCTAAAATCAATGGTTTCCTAATAGACGGAAGGGCTACTCCCCATTAAAAGGGTCTCTTCCCAGTTCTTCACCTCTTAGCCACTCATTTGCCTCCAAATTAGAAATTGCACATGCTCCAATAACAACCACTTGCAAGAAGAATCAAGGGTGGATGAGAGGCGATGAACACATAGTTTCATACAGCTCAACATCATATTCCCTTATATATATAGGGATTTTTTACAATGATCTCTAAGCCATTAGTAAAGTAACGAGCATGCGATCCACTTCATCCGATTTTGATTCGACGATGAATATTAAAATTACTTTCTTTTTCATTAGCGGGTTTTGAATTCATTGACACATGCATTTTTTTGGTTTAATCCTTAATTAAAGGATTTTATCAGTTGCGTCCTCTGAGATATTGCAATATTAGTTATACCCATCCTTTTTTTACCATATCAGTGTGCTCCCATCTTCACGCGCCGTTATCATTTGTGTCCTTCCATTAGTCTGACCGTCAATGAGTTGAAATAAATCATGATTTATTCAAACCATCATTTAGTTAAGAGGGGCATAATATGAAAAAAATCCATCCACCTTCTCCAACCCATCCTCCTCCTTTGAGGGATTATTTGTTACATCAAGTAATTGTTTAGTACCTGTAAATGATGACTTAATCGATCCAAGAATTTTTCTCAAAAAAATTCAGGAAAACGGAATGATGATTTATCCATGAAATATAAAAAAATCGTAATTTGGTGAAAGAATGGATGTGAAGTTAGGATAGATGAAATAAAGAGAAAGATGAAGAACAAGAATGGAGAAGGGGGAGGAAGAAGAAGAAGAAGGCTCTGGATCTTTACCCATCACATGGAGTAGCAACCTGCATGGTCGGGGAAGTAGGTTGGGGGTAGTTGGATAGCCAGTGGGGAAGAGATGGAGGAGGTCATGGCGGTGCGGTAGGTGCAACTTGTGGAGGAAGAGGGGCAGCGGTGGAGGCAATGGAAGGGGAGGGGTGGTCAGATGAGGAGGTTTGGGCGAAAGAGGATGGGGTCCGGAAGGGGAGTGCGATCAGAGTAAGGCCTGGAATGGGTGGTGGAGGATGGGGTGGAGGAGGGGCGACAACGACGACTGAGGATGCATTGAAATGGGAGGGGTGGTCGGATGTGGATGGGGGCAGAGGAGGAGGATGGGTTGGAAGGGGAGGCGGAGGATGGGGTGGAGTGGGTGTGGAGGGAGTTGGAGAAGGAGAACATTTCTACCGTTGTTCTTTTTTCTAATTATCATTGTGTCCCAAAATTAATGTCTATTTGGGATGGGGATGGACGGTAACTAACCCGAAGGATACATATGATCATCGCAGAAAATGTTACGGGTAGAACTGATATTCCCAAAAGAGAGGGACATGACTGATATTGCAATATTTCAGAGGGGTACAACTGATAAAAAAGATCCTTAATTAAATACCATTTATTAATTTCTTTTTATCTCTTCATGTTATAATTGTAATGTAATTATGTCTAATAAATCTCGTATCTCTTATGGCCATCCAAAGTAAGAAATGCTACCATCCCTTCTAATTTAAAAGAAGAAAGTTAATCTTACCATCTCGCGCAAGATTTGTACGAAATATAACATGAAATTGTAAGTTTAATCCATTCATTAGTAAATAGTAATATAACATCAGTTCTTTATTTTTCAATTATTATGCAGAAAGTCGTAGTAATAAAGAAGATATTTGTATTTTTGTCCATTTAGTAGTAAATAAGAATACATCATCAGTGACTTTAGCTCTATCACAATAACACATCATCGATAAGATATTGTAGTAAATACTAACACAATATTAGTATTTATTATCTCAATAGCAAATAATGACACAACATTAGTAGCGATACAGTAGTAGAAAGTAACACAATTTCAGCATTTTTATTTCATTCAGTAGTAAATAACAACACATCAATAACATAACACCAATAATAATAAAAAAGAAATTTGTAATATTTGCACTAATTGAATAAATACATTAGTAAATAGTAGAAGAGATTTGTAATATTTATTTGTAAAAAATACCAACTGGTGCATCCCAACACTCGCATCTCCTAACTGGTGCATCAACTGATCTTCTTTGCAAATCTCCAAATCATCTTAAGCGGTTTTCTCGCATCTTATCCTCGATCGGAGCTACACCAACTTTCTTTCTGATTGCATCATTACGAATCTGATCTTTAGGTGCGTGTCCACACATCCACCTTAACATTTTCATTTCTGCAACATTTATTCTCTGCACATGTCTACGGTTCACTGGCCAATATTCAGATCCATAAAGCATGGCAGGTCTCACAGCTGCTTTGTAAAACTTTCCTTTAATTTGTAAAGATATTTTCTTATCACAGAGAACAACAAAGGCTTCTCTTATCACACAATAAATGAATATGTAATAACAAATTTAGTATAAAGATCTGTAACTAATAAGAATAGAATTCTAAAATATAAATATAGTGTGCCTTAAAAAGGTATGAACTATGATACTTATTTTGCAACCATGCAAAAAAAAGGAAAAAGGAAAAAAATATCATTTATTAGGGATTTTATCACTTGTGCCCCTCCGAGATATCGCAATATCAGTTATGCCCCTATCTTTTTGGTAATATCAGTTGTTCCCCTCACTTCTTGCTCCGTCATCAGTTGTGCCCTTCCGCCAGATTGACCGTCAAAAAAATAAAATAACCATGGTTTATTCAAACCATGATGTGGTTAAGAAGGGTATTATGGTCAGCCGCAGCCTCCCCGTCGACTTCCTCTCCATCTGCCGCCGCGACCTCCTCTCCATCTGCCGCCGCGACCTCCCCGTCGACCTCGTAGAGCTCCAACTCCCGCAGCTCCCCAACCTCCCCGCCAACCTCCACACCACCAAATACCTCCCTCCGCACCTCAGGCCCACCCTCACGGCCGCCTTCGTCCTCGCTGAACCCTCCTTCGGTGACGTCCTCGACGCCCTCCTTCGGTGTCGTGTTTGCATCATTCGGGAGCTCGTCCTGAGAGAGTCTAACAATCGTAAAAATACATAGAACACGAGTGCTGTACAGAGAGAGAGAGAGAGAGAGAGAGAGAGAGAGAGAGATACAGGAGAATACGAGTGCCCTTCCGCCTCTTCTCCGCCCCCTTCTTCGCCTTCTCCTTCTCCTTCTCCTTCGAGAACTGCCAAAACCTCTCGCTCCCCTTACTCTTGCTCCGGTACAGCAGCTCCTTAAGAAACACCCATTTCTTCGAGTTCCGCTGCGACGGCGCAGCGGAGGCGGAGCTCACCTCCTCCTCTACCGCTGCCGCTTCGAATTTCGGATCGACTGCACGCCAGTCGAACTCTGATGTCTGGCGCGTCGGAGACATGGACCGAGCACGGCGATGGACGGATCTGCTCCCCCTCAGCGTCGGATCGCGGCCTCGCGGAGCCGCCGGAGGTGGTGAGGGGAAGAACGGGGTAGGGCAGATCTGCCCGTTGAGGAAAAGCTCGTCGGCCGAGGTCATCGTGGCGTCAGCGAGGCGCGCCGAGAAGTCGAACTCCGGGGTGTCGCCCGGGGAAGGGGAGCCACCGCCGCCGTTGCCGCCTGCAGCGGCTACCACGGCGAGGGAGTGGTGGATGGGGCTCGCTGGTGCGCTGTAGAAGTCGGCTGGGGTCGGGAATGGGGTGGCGACAAGGTTCTCCGGTGCCGGTGGGGCTCCGGTGGTGTTGGGCTCCATTGTGAGAGTCACGAGAAGATGATGTTTGGTGCGGCTTGCTGTTAACGTGGAAGGTCAATGGTGTTTACGGACGGGGGCTTACTGCGGATATTGCCCTTTTACGTGGAGGGTCGATGTTGTTTATGGACGTAGGCGGAGAGGGAGGAGGAGGAGGAGGTTGGAGGAGGAAGAGGGTGGGGAAGAGGAGAAGGAAGAAGAAGATGAGGAAAAGGTATAAAATGATCACATATCCTTTTTAAAAAAATTAATTCCGCTTATGTCCTCAAAGTTAACGTCCGTTTACACTGTGGATGGACGGTCACTAACCCGAGGGGCACAAGCGATAAAATAGCAAGAAGTGAGGGGCACAACTGATATTATCAAAAAGATAGGGGCATAACTGATATTGCGATATCTCGGAAGGGCACAAGTGATAAAATCCCTTTTTTAAAACTACAAACTGTTTTTTAAGTAATTAAATAAGCTGGAAGATATAAATGAGAGGATGAGATCTTGTTTTCATTAGCGTTCTAAGCTTATGCCCCATATGTATGTAATGTCTAGTTTATTTGTGCATGTATAATTAAGCTCATTTATGGACTGTTCTACTATAATTCAAATTCAATCCACAAATGTTTATATTTGTATCTGTTTTAAAGATATATAATACATTATAAAGCATTTTCCACATTCATTAACATTCATATTCAATCCTTAGATTCGAATTTAAAATATATAAGATTATAATAACATTTGTATTCTTATCTGCATCCGAACATAGTATTACAAATACCATCCTAAAGGAAACGACTCATTATTTATCCACGGACGAAAATCCGAGATTTCCCTACGAGACTTCGGGAACTTTGTTGGAATCCGGGTTTAAAAATCGGACCGGATCGATCGGTCGGATCGGGAACCGGTCTTGGCTTGGTCAGTTCGACCGGTTTTATGTAACTAGTTAAAAAAAAGAAAATCGAGTCCGACAGATGGTCAGGTCGGGTTGACTCGAATTGACTCGATTTTGTTGGTTTGGTAAATTTTCAAAAAACAATGATTTAAATAACGTCACTTGTGTCCTTAACTTCTGCAATATTAGTTAGGTCCCGCTCTTTTTAGGATATAAGTTGTATCACTACCTTCTTCGAATAATTTCCTAGAGCAATTATAAATAAATGATTTAATATTACATTCATATATAATGATAGAATATGTACTAACTTATGTAGACTTTTACTCGAAATAAACAATCATATTATTATATTAAGATTTGACATTTTAAATGATTATTTTATTGATATATAAATACATACTTACATATATGTATCCGGTTTAATCAGTTCAAAAAATCGGTACGACCGGTCGAACCGATAAATAAGTACGGTTTGATTTTTTCCAAGTCAATAGAAATGATAACATCATGTTGACATCATCACCGATCTGATCCTTTTAGACTGACAATCCAAACCGATTGAACCGAACCGAAAACTGATCGGTTGAACAACCGATCTGATTTTTAAAACCTTGATTGAACATTTCAACATCACCCCAATCGTAACGACTAAGAAAACTCCAAACACCTTTCCATTAATTACCCAAGAAGTTTCCAAATCCCCCAACAAAAGCACCGGAAAACCTGGAAGAAGCAACGGAACCGTCCGATCTCCATCCGACGACAATGTCCTGCCACGTCACTCCAGTTCGCGCTTTCCACCCGCCACGGCGCAACGACCGGAAATAACAGGATATTTGTCTCTTTCCTCCCCATCTCCTGCCGCCGCGGATGGACGGTCCAGATCTCACCCCTTCCCCGTAAATAAACCTCCCCAGTCCCCAGTTGCCACTCCCCCCCTCCTCTTCTTTAGGTTTCCTCTCCGGCGATCTCTCTCCCAATGGCGTCCGCTCTCCGCCTCCCCACCGGCACCACCAATCCCGGAGACCGCGATCTCCCGAACAGGGAACGATCGGCACTCGGTGAACTCGAGCAGCTCCAGCATCGGGTTTTCCCGTCTCCGCCGCACCGATTCCCGCTCCCGGAATCCCCCGCGGAGCTCACCGATCGATCCAATCCAAAGCCCCTGCAGTCCGTCGATCCGATCGAAGGTTCAAGCAATCCATTTAAAGATCACTACTTCCCCGCGCACGCTGCTAACTAATTTTTGAATTTTCAACCAGTAGTTAACGATGATATGCACCTGATGCTTGCGTATAAAAGCTACGATGCCGGGGATTACAAGCGAGCATTGGAGCACAGCAATGCCATTTACGAGAGGGACATGTGCCGCACCAACAATCTCGTCCTCATTGGAGCGATATATTTCCAGGTTGTGGTCTGTTTGGAATCCGTAATTCTGTACGATCGGTCGTTGAACCATGCTGGGTCTTCTTGCAGATGCGTGCTTACGACAAGTGCATTGAGAAGAACGAGGAGGCCCTTGCGATCGATCCCCTGTTGGTGGAGAGCTACGGGAACATGGGGAATGCTTTCAGGGTTTATGATGCTATTCCTATTCGAGTGTTTGGTTTTTTACACGTTTTTGAGTGTTGGGATGCTGATGCGTTTTTGCGCAATTGTAGGAGAAGGGGGAATTGGACCGTGCTATTCAGTGCTACTTGCACGCTATAGAGGTGAGTGGCCCAATTTATGCCTTCATTGTTAGCATTATATGGGAAAGAAATGGATCTAAGAGGACAAGAACAGAAAAAACGTGATGGAATAAGGATAATTTGGATTCATTATCGTTGCAAATTTTGTAAAGATTATATGTAAAATGAAAGAAAAAAAGACGTGGGTGTTAATAAATTTTGAGTACAGTTTGGCATTTAACTTCATGCGCAAACAAAACCCTTTGGAATTGTATATATTGAACAATCAATAGATTCATGATTTTTGTCCAGCTCCTGATTATAAGTTCTGCATTACCATTATTTACTTTGTTTCCTTTAGAGTAATAAAAAATAATGGAACTATTTAAGAATGATTTATTTAGGAAAGTAAACTTTTTATCAATGGACAGTGTCGGTTATATGTTATTTTCGTATCTTGCTACCATAGGTCAAACCGAAAACTTTGGTGCAGATGTACTCTTTCTTTCGTAGGATAAAAATGATCAATTCGTCATCAAAGGGATGCTGGCTTTCTTTTTGATAGTTTAATGTCACCATCCTCTCTTTTTGTGTGATCATTTGTATGCAGATTCGACCCAGCTTCTGGGATGCCTGGTTAAATTTGTCTAGTGCATACATGCTCAAGGGGAGGTTTGCTGAGAGTGCACAATGTTGTCACCAGGCCCTTGCGCTGAATCCATGTTCGGTAATATATTTACTTATGAGAGCTTTCTACTATATCAATGTTTTGTTCACTATTTTTTTTTTTGCTTATAGGCTGATGCTCACTTTAACTTGGGTGCTCTGATGAAAGCCCAGGGATTAACACAACAAGTAATTATACCTTCAACTTTTTTATAAGTATTTTCTCATTGTTTTGCTATAAATGAAGCGAAAAATCAATCTCTATTTATATCAATCGCCACAATCAAACTGTGGCATTCCATTGGTCAAAATATCTGCTCTTTATTATCCTTGGATAACTAAATTCTAGTTTTTTTCTTGAAAGAATCTGCAATTAGTTATTGCCTCTTTGAGATTTATTTATTTTCTGGACTGCATTGGCTCGTATGAAGTGATTAAAGCGCATGTGACATGGATATGCATATCTACTTATATTCAGCTGCTTTGAAACGACAGCTACTATTTTGTCATTTATTGTGGATGGCTTATTTGGGTGAGATCTTATTTAAGTTGCAAAATGCAGTATGAAGAGCCTGTCTACAGTATATAGTGAATTCGGTATGATTTATTATTGTTGGCAGGCATTCCATTCTTATATGGAAGCAGTCAGAATCCGACCTAATTTGGCAGCTGCATGGTTAAATATTGCTGGACTATTTGTTGAAGCTGGGGATCTAAAGCAGGCTCTTGTTTGTTACCGGGTAGGTCACTTTTTTAATTACGGGCACACTTTCATCGAAGAACCCAATTTTCTGAGTAAGGTCATATTTTTCAACATTTGATTTATCTTCAGAATTTGTTCTTTATGCAACTCTTTGTTTTCTTTTAGTATATCTTAAGACTTATGTAGATGCTATCTACATAGTCCTTGAAATGTAAGAAGCCATTTGTTTTGCTTTTTATTTCTGCACACATTTTGCACCTAGAGAAGGGGAGCCTTGGTGCATATGTAAATGTTGCCAATACATGATACATAATGTCCTGAGTTTAGGTCCATGGTACATTCTTGTTAGCTCGGGCCCGAATGAACCCATTGACAACCACCCAAAATGCTTAAGTTCAAGTTGTCAAGTAATTATCCCCCACTTTTATAACTCACTCTGAAACTTTGTGAGTTTCTGATGTGGGACTATATTTGGGGTTGTGGCGTTTCAACTTCCCCCACTTATATTCACAACGTCCTCGTTGTGAGTCTTGTGACATGGCTATCACTTACTCCCAACGATAGTGGCGGTTATACGCTCCGGTAGCATTTTTCTCTTATCTCCTTGCAAGGGTGGCTCCATCTCTCGAGTAGTACTTTCCACCATCATAAAGAAATTACCTTTGATACCATTTGTAACATCCTGGGCTTAAGTTCTCGATCCATTATTGTTGGGAGAAAGTGAAAGATTGTTTATTCCAGAGGACCCTAGGCTCTCTTATATAGAAGAGATAAGATGAAAAAGAAACGAAACATAACAGAAACAATACATAAAATCTAGAAATATCTCTACACTCCCCCTCAAGATGGAGCATAGATGTCAATCATGCTCAGCTTGGAAGAACACTTCTGGAATGACCCTCTAAGCAATAACTTGGTAAATATGTCTGCAGTCTGCTCTCCTGAACTGACATGGGAAGTAGAAATCAAGCCCTTTTGAATCATATCTCTGGTATTGTGGCATCTACCTCAATATGCTTTGTTCTTTCATGAAATGCAGGGTTATTAGCAATGAATAACACTGCTTGATTTTCACATTGTAATTGCATGGGTAGAGGTACGTCTATATGCAAATCTTCTAACACAGCTCGAACCCACATCATCTCTGTGCTTGCTTGTGCCATGACCCTGTATTCAGATTCAACACTAAATCTAGTCACCACTGTTTGTTTCTTGCTTTTCCAAGAAACCAAAGAACTACCAACAAATACTGTAAAACCTGAATTAGACTTCCGATTCTTAGGGCATCCTGCATAGTCCGCATCAACACATGTAGAAACAGAGATATTTGTTTCTTTCCTGAACAATAATTCTGCACCTGGAGACGACTTTAGATATCTCAATATCATGTATATGGCATCCATATGTACTTGTCTAGGCCGTTCCATGAACTGACTTGCCCGACTTACAGCAAAGGCGATGTCGGGTCTAGTGATAGTAATATAGAGAAGCTTTCCCACCATTTCTCTATATCTTCTCCTGTCACCCTCATCTGTATCATTTCCATATAGCTTCATGCTAAGATCCATGGGCTTAGTCGAGGGTCGGCAACTGATCATGCCCGTTTCAACAAGCAAATATGTAATATACTTCCTTTAGGTCATCACAAAACCCTGCGCATTCCTAGCAAATTCCAACCCCAGAAAATATCGTAGGATACCAAGATCCTTAGTAACAAATTGATGGCCTAGAAATGCTTTTGCTATCTTTATCCCCTGCATATCATTTCCTGTAACAAGTATATCATCAACATATAACATGATAGAAACAATACCTCTGGGAGTTTTATGGACAAATAAAGAATGGTTTGCATTTGATCTTTTGAACCATTGCTTCCGAATTAAATCAAAGAGCTTCTGAAACCAAGCCCGCGGGCTTTGTTTAAGACCATATATTGCCTTGTGAAGTCTACACACCATCTGACTCTCCCCCTCAACAGCAAACCTCGAAGGCTGCTGCATGTAGACTTCTTCTTGCAGATCCCCATACAAGAAGGAGTTCTTAACATCAAGCAGAAACAATGGCCAAGCACGTACCATAAAAACAAACAAAATGACACGCAGTGTGGAATGACACGCTACTGGAGAGAATGTGTCCATGTAATCTACGTCGTATGTTTGAGTGAACCCATGTGCCACTAGACTTGCTTTGTATCGATCAAGGTTTCCATCTGCATGATATTTAACAGTAAAAACCCATTTACAACTGACAACAGAGGCTTCTGGGGGAGCAGAAACCAAGCTCCAAGTACCACGCAACCGCATAGCAGCCATTTCCTCCTCCATGGCTAAACGCCAACAGCTCTTCTTCAATACGTCCTGATAATTCCGTGGTATTTCCACGGTAGATAAGACCATAAAAAACCTCTAAAAGTCGCAAGTGAGGCGATGAAATGAAACCTGTGACGCAAAGCGGATAGGATGCACAAGAACTTTTTGGCTTCCGTTAAGCAATAGATACATCCAAATCATCAACCACAGAACTCGCCGGAATAGTATTCTCCTGCAAAGACCCCTGGACTTTCACATTATTAGTCCCATCATTAGTAGAATTTTCTAGACAAACCTAGGGTGTGGTAGATGATTGCCGCGTTCCATGAGCAGGTATAGAGCGATGGGTGTAAAATTTCGGTAAAGGTGGCACAAGTGGTTGTGGAGGAGGTGGTGGTGATGGTGGTGGAATAACATGCATTGGTATGGGAACAGACGGACGCAGGGGAGTAGGTGACACGTAAGTTTCATCATCAGTAGTGGAGGGAGTCAACCAATCACCTGCAGGGGAGAAATACATCACAGACTCAAAGAAGGTAACATGGACACTGACATAATATTTCATGTTCAAAGGGTCATAGCAGTGGTAGCCCTTCTGAGTGCAAGAATACCCCACAAACACACTTGACAACCCTAGGTGAGAGCTTGTCAAGTCCTGGAGAAAGCTGATGAACAAAGGCAACACAATCAAAGACACGAGGAGTAAGAGAAAATAGTTCCCTGTCAGGAAAGACAATTGAAAGAGGGACTTGCTCTCCTAACACAGAGGAAGGCATACGATTCATCGGGTAACATGCCATAAGGACAACGTCCCCCCAAAACGAAGTGGGAGCACAACCTTGGATAAGAAGAGTCCTAGTTTATCAAGAAGATGATGATGCTTTCTTTCTGTGAAGCTATTCTGTTGAAACATGTAAGCACAGGTTGTTTAATGGATAATGCCGCGAGACAAGAAGAACTGTGAAAGAACACAAGTACGAAATTCCAAAGCATTATCCGTACACTTAATTTTCATAGTAGATGAAAAAAACATTATGCACTTCATTGATAAGATCTTTGATGACATCCCCTGCTTCATATTTATTCTTCAACAAAAATACCCATGACAATCGAGAAAAATCATTAACCACAACTAGGTAAAATCTGTGTCCTTGATGATCCGGGACATGGCTCAGACCCCAAATGTCAACATGGAATAATTCAAAAAGGGAGCTACTGCTCTGAGACTGACGACTAGGGAAAGTAGACCTATGTTGCTTTCTCAACTGACATGCTTCACACTGAAACGAAGAATTCAGAGAAATCTGGGGCAAGAGCACATCTTCGGAAGAGGGAGGTGTTTAAAACTTAGATGCCAAGTAAATGGAGAGACGGATCCAGCGGACTGAGGCGAGACACCAGCATAGGGAGTTCGGATTAAACGATAGAGACCATCCTGCTCCCAACCACAACCAATCACCCTGCTTGTAAGAATATCCTAAAAAATAAGAGGTGATGGTCAAAAATAGCACGACAGTGCAAGTCCTTCGTAATCTGACTTATAGATAATAAATTCATTGAAAAATATAGAGCATGCAAGACATTCTGTAGATACATAGAGGGTGTCTGACTGATCTCCCACCGTCCAATGATGGGTGAAGGAGTCCCATCTGATATCACTATAGATCACCCCGGTGGAACCTCCCTGTATGATGTAAGTTTATCTTTGTCTCGGCAAAGATGATGTGTTGCGCCGAAGTTCATAATCCATTCTGAAACATCAGAGCCATGATAAGAAGTAAAGGCATAAGCACTACCTGAGGTACTGGCAGTGGCTGACATATTAGCAGAGGCCAAAGCAGCTATGTTCGAATGACCTCCTGGAGAATCAGTAGAGGTAGGAGGCATGATATCTTGCAGCCTGGCAACAAGTTCCTCAAACCTTTGGTCGGAAGCAGATGTCTGTGGAGATAGAACATGGTCGGCTACACGCGTCGATGCTGCAAAACCATGCTTAGAATAGCATGTGTCTTCCATATGACCTGGGCGATGACAGAATGTGCAGGGCTGACGGATGCGACCACCCCGACCACGAGGTCCACGACCACAGAAAGACGAAGAGACTCCTTTGCGTCTGGAGGCCGCCATCGCCGAAGGAGGCTGAGTAGTAGCAGTAGACGGGACTAAAATTCGGCTAAGTCTTCGATACACTTCCTCCATCGGAGGAATGGTCGCATATGCAAGGATCTGCGATCGAGCATCATCATACTCAGGGTCAAGTGCCGCTAGTAAGACTCCCACCATGGTAGCATTCCGAAATGTCTTTTGCTGCTCAGGAGTTGTCGTGA
Organism: Ottelia alismoides; assembly: GCA_037367405.1. Classification (NCBI taxonomy): domain Eukaryota; kingdom Viridiplantae; phylum Streptophyta; class Magnoliopsida; order Alismatales; family Hydrocharitaceae; genus Ottelia; species Ottelia alismoides. The sequence continues at coordinate 328,334 of JAZKJV010010205.1, read as the reverse complement.
GTGGAATGATGCTATAGAGCTTCTCAAACATCCCCCGCAAGGAGGTATATAACGAATGCAGAGGTCGACCATTCTGCTTGACTGTAAATATGTCATACTGCAGTTGGGAGATCTTGATCTCATTTCGTATTTGCGAGTATGTCGCTGCAAGGATGTTCCATATTGCCCTAGCAGTGGGCCGATGAAGTACATCATTAGCAATCTCCATCGTCAGTGTGCTTGAAAGCCATACTTTGGCATACGAATCATCAACCTCCCATGAGGCATAAACCCATGTTTTCTCTGTTGGCTCATCTTCAATAAAAATATTCTTCTTACCGTTTGACTTCATAAGACTCATGAAGTGTATATCCCAGAGCTCGTAGTTAGTCCCATCCATTTTGATAATTGGCGTTGGACCGTTGAAAGCATATATGGAGGGCATGTCGAGTTTGTTTTCTAACATTGTTGCCGGAGAAGAAGAACTACGGTTTTAGACCAAGGAACAAATGTCTACACAACCATCCAAGGATTTGAGTGCATATGTAGACTTATGCACTCAAACCCATAGATATAAGGAGGGACGGCGTCGGCGGATGATACGAAGCGTAGAGGAGGGGAGGGCAACGCCGATGGCGGGGATGAGAGGAGGTCGGTGATGAGTGAAGGGGGCCGGTGAGAGGAGGGAGACGATGGAGAGAAGGTGGTGGTGCCGACGTTGGAGAGAGGGCAGCGTTGGCGGCGGAGAAAAAAGGAGAGAAGGGGTGGAGGGCGACGGCTAGGGTTTTGGTGGCTAGGGTTTAGAGTGGTAGCTTTGATACCATGTTGGAAGAAAGTGAAAGATTGTTTATTCTAGAGGACCCTAGACTCTCTTATATAGAGGAGACCTATGGGTAAATTACATAAGATGAAAAAGAAACGAAACATAACAGAAACAATACATAAAATCTAGAAATATCTCTACAATTATCAAGAAAACTGCCCTTGACAACTTGTTGGGATTTGACTTGGATAGGCCTCTTAACAACCACCAGAAATGCTTAAGCCCGTATTGTTAAGTAGTAATCCCCATTACTTATAACCCATACCCACACTTTGTGGGTTTTTGATGTGGGACTCTGGGGGTTGGGGTGTTACAACCTTCTTCATTTATATTCGCAACGTCCTCATTGCAACATGACCCATCACTTTATTTTCAGTTGTTAAAAAATAGGATGATAGAAGTGCATCAGAAATAAAGATTAAGAAATTGAAGAACACATAGTTTAATGTGGAATCCTACTCCCTAAGGAGTAGGATGAAACTATGGGAGAAGCCCTCAAAGGAGAGGATATTCTATTGAACTTTCTTATCTGACTACAGGGGTGTGGGGGTCTATATATAGCTTCCACTGAGTCTCCATATCTTCAAACTGGAAGATGTGGGACTAAAGATTAAATGGGGTAAATAGATCCTGGAGAGAGCCATTTACCCATCTCCCATACATGTGATACATATAACAAATACTCCAACACTCCCTCTCAAGCTGGAGTATGCAATGCTCAGCTTGGACAAACATAAAGAAACTCAACACATGCTACATGACACTATAGACAATATCTACTCAACGCGCATAATTGTCGGCTGCTGTCGAGGATGTTGCTTCTCATGTCGTGTGGGTAAGGAGGACGAACGGACTAGAGTGTGAGTCAGCTGAATCTCCTTGTTGGAGAGCATGTGCTCTGAACTGCGCCTGTTAGAGTCACTGCAACTGGAAATGAATCTCCTCGTCAGAGTACTCTGACCCGCCACAATAATGTTGACAAATGCTCCATCTCTGAAAAGGGCCGAACTGAAAGGGCTGTGTAAGTGCAATCCTCATCGAAGTCGACAATCATTGGAGAATGGAGTCTGAGATATTCTCCTCATTGGAGAACTGGGTCTCTTATAGTCTCCTCATTAGAGAACTGGGTCTCTCCCATCTGGTACAGAGAATGATACTCTAGTATGGAGTCCCTATGATACCACATGAAAACCCTTGCTGACATGGCATAGGGAATGGTTTTCTACTATGGAGTTCCTATGGCTCACATGAAAAGTCTGGTCGACAAAACAAGAAAAGATGGGGACCACTAACAAATGATGACATATATGTGCACATATGAAAAGAAGACCGTATACATGTGCATGTCGGAAACTGAGGACTCGGAAGACAATCGTTGAGTCTGAATATGTGAACTGTAGAGGCTGGACATCCGACCGGTCTGGAGAATCTATTATTTGGAGAAGACCCGTGACTCTACATATACTCCCCCTTTCTCCCATACTTGTGGGAAAATGACATCGACAAAGTTGGGAGAAGACATGAAGAATGGGGAGAAAACAAGAAACCAAATAAGCTATAATTTCTTTCCAGCTCTCCTTGCAAATTTTCTCTTCTTTTTTTCCGGTTATTTCCTAGTATATATATTTATATATTATAGCCGTCACATTTTTTTAACATAAGATGTTTACTTTTTTTATCGGCTTCCCAAACATTTTTTTGAAACTTTTTTTTTTGCAATTTACGTACAACTTTTCTTTTTTTTTTTTCACGCTCATCTTTTTAATGATATACAACCTTATTGGGGCTCTTGAACTCAACCCCCACTAATTTTTCTATACACAGCCTAAACAGGGGCTCAACCTCACTCTCTCCCTTTTTTTAGTACAAAGTTGACCCACTTGGGCTTGAAATAAACTCTTCCCTCCCTTCTTTTGTTGCTCATATTGGACCTGAAACCTGCTGCAGATTTTTTCCTTTTTTTAACGACAGCCTGCTCAGCTTTTCCCTCCTTCTCTTATCATTTTATTCACATTTTTTTAGAAAAACTGCAATTCCCATTTAGGGCACACCGATTATTTAGGGTTCCCAAATACCGCCGCCCCCAATTAGGTTCGTAGAAGAGGGCATTGTGCCTAGTTGGAGCTCCTTCTCGAGCCACCACTGCCCGTAGATCAGGAGAAAGGCACTGCCAAAGGGAGGAGGGGATCGAGGGGTGTCGTTGTACTGCCGCATGGGGTTCTCTACCTGGAAGGATGCCGCTGCATGTGTGTACGAGGCAGGTGGGGCTGGAGGTGGAGCAACGAGGACTCTATGCGTGAGGGAGGTGCACACATGGGAGATGGGCGGAGCTGCAAGAGAACTGGAGGGAGGCTGTCGCATGCGCCTGTAGGAGAGGCGTTGCACGTGATGCATCCTGGGGAGGGAGGTGCACCGCCGATGATGAGGCATGTGTGTGATGCGTACGTTGCACTGCACACGCTCAGAGAAGATACGCGCCCGGGGGTCTCTCCGCTAGAGCTCCTGGAGTGGTACTCGCAGATGGAAGGAGGGCGGCTGGAGGTGGCAATGTCGCTCGGGATTCCTGCATGGGAACTCTTTCGTGTTGCGCTGAGAGGAGATCAATTTTTTTAAACTTCGCCTGTTATGGTGCCGCCTGCACCACATAAAGCATCGGTTGCTGGGCTACTACAGATCGTAGAGGGCTGGGAACTGTGCTGTCTGTATGCTATATGGCTCGGATGGCCTGGATGCCACATCAAGAACAGCTAGGGTTTCGAAAAACCCTAGATGCATAGAACTGGAGAATAGAAGGCTCTCGGTATGGAAATTTGGATTGCGCAACCGAAATGAACGCTGAAAAATTTCTAGGGTTTTATCTAAACCCTAGAACAATAACTTGATAATCGAATCTCGGAGAAAAAAATATAATGAAAACCTCGAGAATCTAACCCGCTCTGATACCATGTTAGAAAATAGGATGGCAAAAGCGTATCAGAAATAAAAATAAACAAATTGAAGTACACATGGTTTAACATGGAACCCTACTCCCTAAGGAGCGGGATGATACCACGGGAGAAGCCCTCAAAGGGCGGATATTCTATTAAACTTTCTCATATTACTACAGGGGTGTGGGGGTCTTTATATAGCCTCCATTGAGTCTCCACATCTCTAAACTGGTAGATGTGTGACTTAAGACTGGATGGGATAAATGGATCCTGGAGAGATCCATTTACCCATCTCCCATACATGTGACACATATAACAAATACTCCAACACCAGTGATAGTGATGGTTGCACGCTCCCGGCTTAGGTCCCTTCGGGTAAGCCTTTCCACTATCGGAGGGAACTCCCTTTAATACCGTTTGTAATAACCCATACTTAGGTCCCAGACCGTTATCGAGGAAAATTGGCCTGACAACTTGTTGGGTTCGGGTACAAGTGGACTTGTTGACAACCACCCAAAATGCTGAAGCTCAAGCTGTCAAGTAGTAATCCCACCACTTATAACCCATCCATACTTCGTGAGTTTTTGATATCAGATTATGTTTAGGGGTTGGGGTGTTACATGATAGGTCACGGGTTCGAGTCCTGGAACCTGAATCTTGTATAAAAAGCAGAAGACAAGGGTATGTTTGATGAACCCAAAATTGTTCAGCCTTCTGCCAACCGCCATAGTGGGAACTCGTACATCGGACTGCCTTTTTATAGTTTGTATCTAGAGCTTGAAAATGGGAATACATGAGGCGTCTTTTGTGAATAATTGCAGGGTAACTGTGGACATTGTAATTTCAAAAGTAATGAGTTGAGTTATAGATGTTTGAAGGGTCAACGAAAATGTCAAATTCCCCTTTGGTATACAGTAATGGAATCATGCTGAATGGATACATCTAAGAAATGGAACGAAGGTAGCGAGTTCCCTTCAACATTTCCTTTCCATGATAGACAAGGAATGGAAGGTTTTTTTGTGTTATTCAATAAATATATAACCATTTGAACCAAGTAACTACGTGGTGAAAAGAGGTGGTGCCAACTATTCTACATAAGTAATTCTGAGTCCCAAGGAAGACCATGTTAATTTTATCATGTATGGGCATGGAGGACGGTCGTGGGAGGCACATGCACAAATATATATCCTAAAGAATAGGAATTGGTTTTCCCCTCCTATAGGCAAGTATACACCCCATACCATGTGCAAAACTGGTACATGGGATGCAGGGTCTATATCCCTCACTCACCCCAACAATAACAACAACAAAGCCTTTTCCCACAATTAAGTAGGGTCGACTGCATGGATTCTTTGCCTCCATTCAGATCTATCTTGGATCAATCTCGGGCTTATATCTAAAAAACTAAGACCCCTTTGTATAGTCTCATTCCAACACTTCTTAGGTCATCCTCACCCTTTCTAGTCGGTTCAACATCCCAAAACTCGCATCTCCTACCCGGTGCATTAGTTGACATCCTTTGCAAATGACCAAACCACTTTAAGCGATTTTCTTCATCTTATCCTTGATCGAAGCTACACCAATTTTCCTTTTGATCGCATCATTTCAAATTTGATCTTTACGTGTGTGTCCACACATCCACCTTAGCATTTTCATTTCTGCTACTGCCATTCTCTGCACATGTCTTTGGTTTGCATGTCAACATTCATATCCATACAGTATAGCATGTTTCACTGCTGCTTTGTAAAACTTTCCTTTGATTTTCAAAGGAATTTTCTTATCATGAAGAACAATAGAGTCTCCTCTCCACTTTATCTAGCATGCATTTATTATATTAGTAGCATCTTCATCAATTTCCCCATCATGTTGCAAAATAGATCCCATGTATCTAAAAGAATCTCTCTTCCGAATGTTATCATTACAAATCTTCACCTCGATTCCTTTATGATTGCTTCTATCAAAAGTGCACACCATATATTCAATCTTAACCCTACTTATACGAAATCCTTTAGTCTCTAATGCTCGTCTCCCTCAAGATTCTCATTTACTATATTTCTAGTCTCATCAATCAACACAATATCATCAACAAATAACATACATCAAGGTATCTCATCCTGTATGTGACTTGTCAATTCATCCATAATCAAAGTAAAAAGAAATGGATACAAAGTTGAACCTTGATGTAAACCAATGTTGATGTCAAAATAGTCAGTCTTCCCATACTAAATCCTTATACAAGATAAAGCCCTATCATACATATCCTTTATGAGGTTAATATATAGGACAAGTACTTGTGTCTTCTCCAAACCTCTCCTCAATATCTCACGTGGGACAGAATCATAAGCCTTCTCCAAATCAATAAAAATCGTATGGAGGTTCTTCTTTTTAGGTCTATAAATCTCCATTGTTCTCCTCAGCAAATGGATGGCTTCAATAGTTGAGCGACCTTTCATGGATCTGAATTGATTTTCTTTTACTTTGGAAGCTTGCCTCAACCTTCTTTTGATTACATGTTCTCAAATTTTCATAGTGTTACTCATCAACTTGATACCTTTGTAATTTAAACAATTTTGATTGTCCCCTTTGTTCTTATAAAGAGGCCACATGATACTTCTCCAATCTTCAGGCATTTTCTTGCTTCGCCAAATAACATCGAATAATTTGTAAGCCAAGTCAAACCACGCTCACCTAAAACTCTCCATACTAATATAGGAATGTCATCCGATCATACACCTTTCCCAGGTCTCATAACTTTCAAAGTCTCCTCTACTTCCTTTCTTTATATTCATCTATATCTTATGTGAACCCCCTTGGATCCGGGTACCCGTTAACAACACTTTCGCGGCATTATATTCGCTAGAGATCGCACAAGCTACTGAAAATGTGGGGAAATTTTGCGCGTTTCTGCCATGACATTCACATTGAATGAATAAACCACGTAGACAAGAATAAGATATAGATCCACATGTCTTACTAATCGATTGATCAATTTAATCTGGACACTCGGATGAATATTCAGGAGTACAGACAATTACTAATACTTAAACAAGTCCATCCACTTTGCTCCATCATCATCTTTAAAATGATCATTAATTTTATATTATATAATTTCTTTCATCGACCAAGCCTTACTCAGGAGTTGAGAGTTTTGACCTCGATTTCACATGCTCCATATTGTACACGTTGGTCATGGGTAACTCACGTAGGTTCACTTAGTTCTGTTGCCTTGACTTCTTGCTTCCCACCCCTTCTTCATCATACTTGAACTTGACTTTTATATGTGGCAACAGACTCAGAACGTACTAATGAAATGAGTCACAACTCCCTGATGAATGAAGCTAGGCACATAATGCTAATTGTAGGAATCAAAATTAAATGTTAGATGATGGCTCCCTATAAGTACTAGTGGAGTACTAACCTAGATATACTATAAAACAATGCAATACGATATGCACACCTTTACATGGGAAAAACCTAAATGCATGTATCATTAATCATGTGAGTAGGGACATAAAGATGGTCTCAGTTCGGAGCTTTGTATCTGTGTTTTCACTATTAAAAAAAATGCTGATTACATTCCATCACCATAAACTAACCGATATACTTACTAGGTCAAACAAAACTCACATGTTTTGTAATGTACCAATCTTTGATCGAATGCAAGCACCAATTAAGCATGGTGAAACCAAATATCAAGGAAAACAAGTGATAACCATCCATTTTCAATTTACGTCAGTGAAATTTCTATCAGAAAGGACCACCAGGACAACAATAAAGAAAAGGGAGTGGAATTTGTGCACATGCAAGGCATCAAAAGGAATTAGGAACAAGGATTGGACCTATATTTCTTCAAGAAATTGAGATGAACATGCATGCAGATGCAGTTCTGGAATTTTTAGACTGCAGCTCCAACAAGATGGGTTTTGATGGCTCCAGAGCTTCCAGGCCTTAGAATGGTAATGGAATTGCAATATCCAAGCTATTGGCCGGAGAGGAGAGTTCTCCCCGTTCGATAAATAAGAAATAAGACAAGAGAGGAGGAGTTTTGGGAATAGAGAAGAAAGAATTATTGTATGTTACTATTACCAGGCCTGATATATCGTTTGCTGTGGGTAGGGTAAGTCAATTCATGGAGCAACCCAGGCAGGCTCACATGGATGCAGTTTTTATGATCCTGAGATATCTGAAGTCATCTCCAGGTGCATGTCTCTTGTTTAGAAGAGATACAACTCTTTCAGTTACATGATGTGCAGATGCATATTATGTTGGGTGTCCTAATGACAGAAAGTCTACTTCAGGCTTTATTGTGTTTATTGGCAGCTCTCTAATATCCTGGAAGAGTAAGAAACAAAATGTCATTGCTCAATCCAGTGCAGAATCAGAGTATAGGGCAATGGCCCAAGGTAGTACTGAGATGGTGTGGGTTAAATATATCTTGAATGATTTAACGATCGATGTTCCTCTTCCTATGCATCTTAAATTTGAAAATCAGGCAGCTTTGTTTATAACTAATAATCCAACCTTTCATGAAAGGACAAAGCACATTGAAGTGGATTGTCACTATACTCGTGATCTGATCCAAAAGGTGCTCATTTCAACATCTTATGTATCATCAGGAGACCAGAATGCAGACATGTTTACAAAGGCCCTTGCTAGAGGTCCTTTTCATCATTGTTGTTCGAAGCTGAGCATGACAGATATATTTGCTCCAGCTTGAGGGGGAGTGTTACGATACTTATGTTATCTCCTTTATTTATTTCTATCATCTTGTTTATGTAATTTACCCATAGAGCTTTTCTCCTATATAAGAGAGCTCTAGGGTTAGATGGAATACAACTTTTCATTCCAATTACTTTTCCACAATTTTTAAAAAAAGGTTGGGGTTAGCCAAGTTGGCCCCCTTGGGGGTTAGCTCCATTAAACACCCCCACCCCACATACACACATAACAAATATAAAAAAATGGTTAAACCTTCTCCCCCTTTAAGTAGGGTCAGTTGCATGGATTCTTTCTCAAGTCCATGTTGAAAAATCCGACTATTTTTTACATTGGTTGTCGGCTACCTAACATAACCCCCACAGAAGAGGGATTTGAACCCCTAATCTTTTGGGTGGTAGGCACACTACACTACCACCAAACCATTGAAATGGATACTACCCTTTTTTAAATCAGATCACATCCACTGACAAATTAACAGGACATTTCAACTTTTCACATGCCTTAGTTTGCAGTACTGCATGAGGATTCCGGAACTCAGTCAACTCAGATAAAAGTTCATAATTGGTATGTACAAAGTTTTTACCAATGCTTTAACCAAACCAATTGAATCATAGATGGAGTACCCCAAACAAAATTTCGAGAATCCTACCAAAGTTTTCATCAGCAAAATCAATTTTAAACATGGTTAACAAAATTCAAGCTAATCTCAATGAGACACATGATAAAAAAAACAATTCAAGACAGTAACTTAAATTAGTCCTTCTTGTAGGAAGTGATTGCTACAAGAGAGTGATAATGGTGGAGATTGTTCCAAGTTTCAAATTGTTGGAGTTGAGGAATTTTACGGGCAATAGATTTTTTTGTGATTGTGGCCTCAGATATGGTCAAGTATTACTGTAACACCTTAAACATAATTCTACATCTAAAACTCACAAAGTGTGAGAATGTGTTATAATGTGGGGATTACTACCTTATAAGTTGAGCTTAAGCATTTTTGTGTAGTCAAGGATCCAGTTGGGTCCGAGTCCACCAAGTTGTTAGGGTCAATTTTCCTCGATAAGATCTAAGCCCGAGACATTTCAAACGTTATCCGAGCGGGTTCCCTTTGATTGTGACAAGTGCTACCCGAGGGGACCTATGCTCTGAGCGTGCAACCACCACTATTATTGGAAAATAGTGATGAGCCATGTTGCAACACCGACATTGTGAATATAAGTGGGGAGCTTGTAACACCCCAAACATTGTCCTACTTCAAAAACTCACAAAGTATGAGACTTGGTAACAAGAGTGGAAGATTACTACTAGTACTTCATAAATTGGGCTTAAGCATTTTTTGTGGTTGTCAACGGATCCAGTTGGGTCCAAGCACAACAAGTTGTCAGAGGCAGTCTTCCTCGATCTGGGGACCTAAGCCCGGGACATTACAATGGTCAAGCAAGATTTCAAGCATCCACGATGAAGAATGTAATTCATGAAAAAGAATTGAACAAACCTAGAAAAGAATGGTAATTACTCGTCTTTTCTGTGTGTGTGTGTGGGGGGGGGGGGGGGGTTGGGGGGGGGGGGGGATTCAGAGTCTGAACTCTTAGCTATAAAGAATGGTCATATCCTGGCTTGGTTGGATGGATAAAATTCAAGAGTCCGGTTTCTCATGTAACACCAACAGGGAATCATGGTGATGTTGAAAAGGCAATGATGCCTAATTAGAGCAACCCAGACACTAGAAAGGTGTCTTGTTAGAAAATACCAATTTAGCCCAATCTTTAAAGCAACAAAACAAACACATGCTCTAGTGTCCTAATTTTAAGTTTTATAAACGCTGCCTATTGTGCAGGTGTTCTGGTACTGCCATGTGTAACAGATCTATCGATTCCTACAAATCTTACAATAAAGAAAATGCTAATTGTTAGAAGGAACATACCGAGTCCTACAAGAAATATTCAGATTCATGCAATAAAGGAATAAACAGTCCACGTGTATGCCTGCTGAGCTTAAAATATTTTTGACATTCCTGCAAAAAAAATGATATACAGATTTGCTGTGGACTTCTTGCATTTTGTTAATACAAAGAAAGATTTCCACTCTTGATTTCTTATCTTTGATTAATTCTGTGTATTTTTACCAGACGTGTCACTAAAATTTATGTAATTTTGACCATCTTTATTGCCTTTGTGACATCTGTTTGTTGATACCTGGGTTTTCCTCCAGGAGGCTGTTAAACACAAGCCTGATTTTTCCGATGCCTATTTTCACATGGGAAATGTTTACAAGGTAAGCCTTCATATATTGTGTGAATTGAGGTAGAAAACACATGCGTGCTAGAGACTATTTGAATTGCATTGATGTCATTGTTCTTGAAGCAGCGGGTAAATGGTTGATGCATATTAAGTGTCAAAGAGCACATAAGTCACATATATCATGCTTCTCATGTCCTTTTTTTCATGCTTTTCTTATTTTCATTGATTGTTCTCATACTTCGTGTTTCCCTTCCACTTTATGATGCACTTTTTTTTTCAGTTGATGGTTGAAATGCACTAATTTGATTGCCTCACTAAAATTTTACTTAATTTTCTTCGCGTAACAATGATGCAATGAGAATGGCTTGGTGATACATTAAATTGCTTCTAGTGCTCGAAATTTCTAATATGTTGTGTTGTGTGACATGTTCTTTTCTTATTGGAAGCCATGTAATATGCTTCCTTTAGCATTTAAATTATTACAAATAGTGACCAAAGGCCATGGTATGTGTTGGTGCCGAACAATAGAATCCAAGATGCTTCCTGGTTGGGGAGGCCCAAAGATGGTTTTATTTCGAGTTCTGCCTTTTCAAAGAGGTTCTTACCATTACTGCATTTCTATGTAGCACATCAACTTATTTGAAAATTTAATTAGATTAGGCTTGGGAGACAAGTGTATAACCTTTGATTTAGAATATTGTACGTCGAATTTGATGTGTGGATATTTTTTTAAAAAAATTGTGATGTGTAGATTAGCTTGGTAAATTTGTGGCTAACATCCGGCAGGATAAGTCATTGATTAGACACATATGATTGTCGCTTTGTCGCTACAATTCCACCACCAACACAATATTGTAGACATATATCACTTTACATTATTTATTTCCATGTCTATGTACTATTTCTTAATTCCACGTACTTATAGACGTTATATGTAATTTACCCATATGCTACTCTTCTATATAAGATAGCCTAGGGTTCACAGAATAAACAACTTCTTCATTTTTCCCAACATGGTATCAGAGCGGCGGTCCTAGGCCGGAGCTCTCATACCCAAAACCCTATCCATAACCCTCCATCCTCATCCCCGTCACTACCCTAGCCCCAACCGCATCTTCCGGCGGCACCAGCTGCACCAACGGCTTCCTCCGCATCTCCCAGCAGCACCCGCCGCCCCAGCGGCTTCCGCCGCACCATCCTGCGGTCCCAGCCGCGCCAACCGCGCCGCCAACGGTTTCGATCCGGCTGCACAACAGTCCCTAGGTATTGCTGAGTGACTTTTTTTCTTGTCTCGCCTGTGTGCGCGACATGCTATCTAGCCGATTCATTGTCGGCGAAGGACTCCCCGTGGATTTGATGGATTTGAGTGCATAAGTCTACATATGTATCCAAATCCACCTATGGTTGTGTAGACATTAACTATTTGGTCTATAAAGCCCACAGTTCTCTTCATCCTTCAATATGTCATAAAGCAAAGTTGATCTTCCCGCCACAGGCGCCTTCCGAGGTCCGACGCCTATTGTCAAAATGGACGGAACAAACTATGAATTGTGGGCTATGCAGTTCATGAGCATGATGAAGTCTACCGATAAGAAACACATTCTTACCGAGGAAGAACCGGCTGAGAAGACCGGAGTTAACGCCTCATGGGAGGCGGATGATGCGTATGCCAAGGTTTGGCTTCAAGCACATTTGGCAATAGAGATTGCAATGATATACTTCATCATCCCACGACCAAGGTGATGTGGGATATTCTTGCGGTCACTTATTCACAAGCAAAGAACGAGGCCAAGATCCTACAGCTCCAGCATCATACAGAATGGATGGCCATTGCACTCACTTTATACATCCTTGCGAGGGATGTTTGAGAAGCTCTATACTTTCATGCCTCTTACATCTACCCATGAGCAGCAGAAGATTATAGGAATGCCACCATGGTTGGTGTATTCCTGGCAGCCCTAGATCCTGAGTATGAGGCAGCTCGCTCTCAGATTCTGGCAGACTCTACTATTCCTCCTATGGAGGAAGCTTTCCGCAGACTCAGTCGGATCACTGTTCCATCTTCTATTGTCGGTTAGACATCCTCAGCAATGGCGGCTTCCCGAGGTCGAGGAGGACCTTCTCAGTTTCATGGTCATGGACCTAGGGCAGAGGGGGTCGCATTCGTCAGCCATGCACCTTTTGCCATCAACCTGGACATACATAGGATACATGCTATTCCAAGCATAGATTCCCTGCATCTGCTCAGGTTGCTGAGCAGATTGAGCCCCCATCTGCTTCATCTCTGGATCAACGTTTTGAGGATCTTGTAGCTCGATTAAATGGTATTATACCTCCTTCCATCTCGATGACATCTTCGTCAACTCCTGGGAATAATTCATATGTAACTGCTTCAGCCTCTTCCAGTATCTCAGGTAGTATTTATGCATTCACTAGCAGTAGTAGACTTGATACTATAGAATGGATTATGGACTCTGGAGCCACACATCATTTATGTGGAGATAAAAGGTCAATTTACGGCCTACAGATAGGTTTCTCCAGGATGAACTGTGGTTATTGCAGATGAGACTCATTCCCCAATTACTGGACAGGGGGGATCAATTTGACACCTTTTATGCATTTACAGAATGTGTTGCATGCACCAGATTTTTCTAATAATTTATTGTCTATTAGCCTGACTACGAAGGATTTACATCGTCGAGCCATTTTTGACCCATCTTCTCTTGTTTTTCAGGACATTCTTATGGGCAAGGTGATTGGTTGTGTCCGTGAGCAGGGAGGTCTATATCATCTCATCCGAACTCCCTATGTTGGACTCTCCTCTCTATTTGCCGAACCTGTTTCACCATTCACGTGGCACCTGTGCTTTGGTCATCTCGCTTTCCAGAAGTTATGTCGTGTTCTACCTCAAATCTTGCCTCACGCGTCCTTTCAATGTGAGGCATGTCAGTTGGGAAAGCATCATCATTCTGTTTTTCCCAGTCGTCAGAGTCGGAGTAGTAACTCCACCTTTGAGTTGTTACATATAGACATTTGGGGTCTTAGTCATGTTCCTGACCATCAGGGACACATGTTTTATTTAGTTGCTGTGGATGATTTCTCTCGTTTGTCCTGCGTATTTTTATTGCAGAATAAATCTGAAGCTGGGGATGTTATCAAAAATTTCTTAACTGAAGTCCAAAATATTTTTTCTGCCTCTGTGAAAATTGTGTGAACAGATAATGCCTTGGATTTTTGTACGAATGATCTCTCCAGTTATTTTTCAACCAAGGGAATTGTCCATCAAACAACTTGTGCCTATACCTCCCAACAAAATGGTATTGCAGAAAGGAAGCATCGTCATTTGCTCGATATTACTAGGACACTTCTCATTCAGAGTCGTGCTCCTCATTCTTTTTGGGGTGATGCAGTTCTAACGGCATGCTATCTTATTAATTGCATGCCATCTTCAGTCTTGGGTGAGAAAATTCCTTTCTCTCTTGCATTTCCAGAAAAGGAATTGTTCTCACTCACTCCTCATATGTTTGGGTCAATTGCCTTCGTCCACCATTTGTCTCCAGTTAATGACAAGCTCTCTCCAAGAGCCGTCAAGTATGTCTTTGTTGGGTACTCCAAGACACAGAAAGGGTATATGTGTTAATGATCCAATGCGCAAGAAGTATTATGTTAGTGCCGATGTCACCTTTTTCGAGTCTGTGATGTACTTTACTCCTACAGGTGATCGGTTGATATGTTCCAGTAATGATGATGATATATATATGCCACCACCACCACCATCATTACCTCCCACACCACCATCATCATTACCTCCCACACCACCATCATCATTACCTCCTACACCACCACCACCACCACCATCACTTCCTATGCCACCTCTACTCCCTACAACGGTCCCAGTTCCACCATTGACCCACTACTATACTCGCCGGCTTGCTTCTGCTCATGGTCACCGCTCATCATCAAGCATGGATGAGGTATGTCCTGATAATACAGTTTCTACTGATGGGTCTAATGGTCTACCTGAGCAGGGTTCTTTACAGGAAAGTGAATGTAGAGCATGAAGATTTGGAACTACCTATTGCACTATAAAAGAAGAAATGGAGTTGTGTATCATATCCTATTTCTTCTATGGTCTCTTTTGATCGCTTGACTGGTGACTTCAGGAATTTTGCAGTTGCATTATCAGCCGTGGCCATTCCACGGAATTATCATGAAGCTCTACAGGACAACCAATAACGTTTGGCCATGGAAGAAGAAATGACTGCTCTTCAGTCGAGAGGGACTTGGAGCCTTGTCCCAGCTCCTATCGGTATGTCTACAGTTAGCTGTAAATGGGTATTTACAGTTAAACACAATGCAGATGGTAGTATCGACATATACAAGGCACGTCTGCTTGCACGGGGGTTTACTCAGACATACGGGGTGGATTATCTTGATACATTCTCACCGGTTTCTCAACATTCTACCCTACGGATCCTTCTCTCTGTTGTTGTTATTCGAGATTGGCCGTTGTTTCAGTTAGATGTCAAGAATGCATTTTTGTATGGTGACCTTCATGAGGAAGTCTACATGCAACAACCACCTGGGTTTGCTGTTGAGGGGGAGTGTCCACAGGTGTGTAGACTTCATAAGTCAATCTATGGCCTTAAGCAGAGCCATAAAGCTTGGTTTCAGAAGCTTTCAGACTTGTTTGAGAAATATGGGTACAAGCGCTAGAATGCGGATCATTCCCTCTTTATACAGAAAACCTCCAGAGGTATGATTGCTATTGTGGTGTATGTTGATGATATTCTTATTACAGGAGATGACATACAAGGAATCAAGAGGGTGAAAGAACTTCTGGGTCGTGAATTTGTCACAAAGGGCCTGGGAACCCTTAGATACTTTCTAGGACTGGAGTTTGCCAGAAATCAACAAGGGCTTGTAATGACTCAGAGGAAATATGTCACTGATTTGCTAAGTGACACGAGAATGCTTGGATGTCGACCAACCACTACACCTATGGATCCAAGCATAAAACTATATGATGAGGATACTGATGAGGTTGACAGAAGGAGATACAGAGAGCTGGTGGGAAAGCTTCTTTCGTTACCATTACCAGACCTGATATTTCCTTTGTTGTAAATCGGGTGAGCCAGTTCATGGAGCAACCACGACAGGTTCATATGGATGCTATACATATGATACTCAGGTATCTCAAATCATCTCCAGGTGCAGGTCTACTGTTTAGAAAAGGCAAGGAGGTCACCATCTCAACATGCGTGGATGCAGATTATGCAGGGTATCCAAAGGATAGGAAGTCCACATCTGGATTTGTTGTATATGTTGGAGACTCTCTTGTCTCATGGATAAGCAAGAAGCAAACAGTTGTAGCCAGATCTAGTGCTAGTCTGAATATAGGGTTATGGCCTAGGTTAGTACAGAAATGGCGTGGGTTCGAGATGTTCTTACAGATCTACATATAGAGGTTCCTCTTCCTATGGCACTGGAATGTGACAATCATGCTGCTATATTTATTGCAAATAATCCAGCATTTCATGAGCGCACCAAGCACATCGAGGTTGATTGTCACTATATACGAGATATGATTCAGAAAGGCTTTATTTCCACATCTCATGTCAGCTCAGAGAATCAAACTGCAGATATCTTCACTAAAGCCTTACTGAGAGGACTGTTTCAGAAGTGCTCTTCCAAGCTGAGCATGATCGATATCTATGCTCCATCTTGAGGGGGAGTGTAGAGATATATCACTTTACATTATTTATTTCCATGTCTATGTACTGTTTCTTAATTCCACGTACTTATAGATGTCATATGTAATTTACCCATAGGCTACTCTTTTATATAAGAGAGCCTAGGGTTCACAGAATAAACAACTTCTTCATTTTTCCCAACAAATAACAATAACAACAAAGCTTTGTCCCATAATTAAGTAGGGTCAGCTATATGGATTTTTCTACTTCCATTCAGATCTATTTTGGATTATTCTCGGGTCTAATTACAAATAACTAAGATCCCTTCGTAGTCACATACCAACACTTCTTGGGCCTTCCTCGCCGCCCTCTCTTAACCGGGTCAACATCCCAATCTCGCATCTTTTAACTGTGCATCAACCGACCTCCTTTGCAAATGGCCAAACATCTTAAAGCGGTTTTCTATCATTTGGAGCTACACCAAATTTCCTTCTGATCACATCATTCCGAATCGGAACATCCATCTTAGCATTTTCATTTCTATTACTGCCATTCTCTGCACATGTCTATGGTTCACAGACCAACATTCTGATCCATAGAGCATAACATATCTCACAATTGCTTTGAAATACTTTCTTTTGACTTTCAAAGGAATTTTCTAATCACAAAGAACATAAGAGGATCCTCTCTACTTTAGCCATCCTACATCTATTCTATGAGTAACATCTCCATCAATTTCCCCGTCCTCTTGCAAAAAAATTCCCAAGTATCTAAACGAATCTTTCATCTAAATGTCATCGTCTCCAATCTTCACCTCGAGTTCTTTGTTGTTGTTTCCATCAAATGTGCACTATATATATATTGTTTTAGCCCCGCTTATATGAAATCCTTTAGTCTCTAAGGCATGTCTCTTATATCCAACTTCTCATTTACTCCATCTCTTGTCTCATAGTGAGCATGAAACGACTACGTACTTGTTGGCTTGCTCGGTTTGTTGCCCCCCATATACCACTTTCTCATCAATCAACACAATATCATTGGCGAACAAACATACACCGAGGTATCTCATCTTAGATGTGACTAGTCAACTCATCCATAACCAAAGTAAAAAGAAATTGACTCAAAGCTGAACCTTGATGCAGACCGATGTTGATGTAAAATAGTCACTCTTCTAGACTGGATCCTTACACAAGATGCAACCCCATCATATATATCCTTTTATAAGGTTAATGTATAGGACATGTATTTGTCTCTTCTTCAAAACTCTCCATAATATCTCCTTGAGACTGAATCATAAGCCTTCTCCATATCAATAAAATCATATGGAGGTTCTTCTTTTTAGCTCTATAAATCTCGTTGTTCACCTTAACAAGTGGATAGTTTTAATATTAATGACCTTGCAGGAATCCACCACACAAGCCAAAACTCTCCTCAACAAGCCTTCGCCTCAACTCAACTATTATGTTAAATCGGTACAGAACTTAAAATTGGTAAAAAAAAATAGTTATATTTATTTTATTAAATAGAATATTCTTTAGATATATAAGATACTTCTATGTTCATTTATTTTATTTGACAATTTGTCACACTATCTTGTATTATATTTATGTTCCCTTTTGCACGTACATGTAATTATTCCTAGCTCTTGCTTTTTCATAAAATCCTAACTCTTCATCTATATAAGAATGTACATGGTTTCATTATCAAGTAAGTAAAGTTATCTTCTTTCTTATGTTATTAGAATGATGGTCGTAGATTAATGTTTTGTAGTCACATTTTCTCCTCAATTCCTTTCTACACGAAAAGTGAGGACCCTGTCTTTTTCAATTGGTCCATACGACCACAGCGTTGCCTCTAGAGGCATCCCTCATTGCCAATGGACATTGACATCATCCTTTCCCTACCTATTGTAGGCACTTGATAATTAGCCCCATCAACAGAAAGGTATTGGTTAGTACGTAAGTAATCCCTGCTTGTGGAAATGTGGAATAGAATCAAAGATCCCTAACCAAGGTGAATGACAATGACGAATAACTATCACGAGCAATATAAGCAAGCAAAATGAAACTATTAGAGTATGTAATGAATGGATAATTGGATCTCTACCCATCTATTACATAATTCCAATAGAAACCACAAACAACAAACAACCATACAAGACATACAATGATTTTTACGTGGGATCCCCAAAATGAAAGGGGGTTTAAATCATGGGGCCTTCTTGATCCAACCACTACATTATAGTTGGTGATAGGTTTGTTCTCCTTAAAACATCGCACAAGCTAAGCCTCTTGTTTGTGTATCAACCAAGGAATACCCTTAAACAAGAATAACAAGAGAAGGAAGAAATCACCCAAGGTGGAGCTAAATCCGCAACCCCTCTTCCAAGGAGTGCTTCACCGCTGCATCTTCTTTCTTCTCCTACGTTCTCGCATGTTTCCAAGCACCACAGGAGGAGGAGGGAACCACCCAAGATCTTCATTAGATCCACACACAGATGATCAAAGTGGAGTTAGGGCACACCAAGATGTTGCCTTAGCTTTCTCTGATGTGTTTCTTCTTTTGAATGGATGCCTTCTGCTTTCTGAACATCTAAAGGAAAGGAGAAGAGCCCCCCAAAACAAGTGGTGCCCCATATAAGTAATGGACACCTCATGCAGTCTGCCACGTGTAATGGCCGAACACCATAGCAGGTCACCTACTATACCTCTAGAGATGCACCTACTACGAACTGAATGCCATAGCAGGTCACGTATTGTATCTCCAGTGATGTACCTACTATAGCCAGAATGTCATAGCATGTCTTCTATTGTACCTCGTGTGATGCACCTGCTGTGATTTATGCTATTGGATCATTGTTGAACATGCCTGATTTGCCATCTAAAAGGATAGACAATGTTGTGTGACTGAACGGGGTATTCATAGAAAAATATATGTGATTATGTTATTTATACTCATAAACTAATGTGTATAGTAAAAGTACGGGAGTATCAGACTCATATTGGCAAACTGTGGAAACCAAGGTGTATGATAAAAATCGATCAAGGTAGAGGATTTTTTATGAATTTTGTGGATTTTTTATAAAGCTTTGATTATTTTTTGTTAGTTTTATGTTTTGTGTTGTTTTTAATGTGTTTTATATATCTATATGTAATAGAAGTATATGTATTTGCTTACATTTTTGTATTTAGTTTTATATTTTAATATTTTTATGTTTTATGATTTGTTTCACTTTTTTAGTTATTTTTAGATATTTTTTAGGATTTGCTTTGATTTTCAAATGGATTTTAGAATGAAAACAATGTTTTTATCTAATACTGTGAGATATTTTGGATTTTCAAAATAATAAAAAATAAAGAATTTTTTATATTTTTTATACTGTAGAATAGGAAAATACTTTTAAACAATGTATTTACGTATTTATGTGATTTTTTATGAATTAGTTATCATTTTTATAAGGTTTTGTGTATATTTGAATTTTTAAGGTTTTTATATTTGGTTTTTAATTCCTTTTTGGTTTACTGCAGGTAATCTATTTTTATTGGAATTTTCAGAGTTGTATTTATATTTTTTTGTATTTTATAAATTTGATTTGATATTTTTTATTTGTTTTTATTTATTTTAAAAAATGATATTAATTTTCAAACTCTTTTAATATTGTATATTGTAAGGTTTACTAATATATTTTTTGATTTTTCTATTCTGTATTTTATTTAGTACTAGTTAATACGTATTATTTATTTAATAATGTACAGACGTATGGGAACTAAAAGGCGTACATGCAATAAAGCAGACATGGAAGGGTACTGTGCACAAAAGAACCAATAGAGCACGTGTGTGCTCACGTGTCTGCGAAGGACATGGACTTGTAACGTAAATATACAAAATTGGAAGTCTACTCCTGCAAAATTTCTATGCTCACAAGTAGGTCCACGTGAGTTCCACTGATCTCCACGTGAGTTCCACGTGAGTTTCCACAAATTGGAAGTCTACTTCTTTCTTCTCCCTCTCTTTCTTATTTCTTTCTTCTACCAGGAGAGCTTGTGTTGGTATGATCCTGGTGTGCATCCATACCCTCTATTTATATTACATGGAGATGAGAAAATAAGGAAACATGAACTCCTGCTTCTAATAAGATTAGGAAAAAATGATTCCTATTCCTAAAAGGTAATTGATCTCTTTCTTCAATTAGAACATGATTTTTCTTTTTCTAAATAGGACTACCAATATCCTATATATGGATTAGGTTCCCATAAGGAGGGGAACCCATCTAACAAATATCCCCCTCATCGATGATGCGGGAACTGGTCCACACCTGCGAGGGAACATTTCTTGAACTTTCGAAGCAGAAAAGTCTTTGTCATCATATCAACATCGTTGTCATCTAGGTGGATCTTATCACATGTTAGATGCTTCGATTCTAACACATCAAATATTCAATGATATCTGGCATCGATGTGCTTCGTTCTTGCATAGAATGTATAGTTCTTGTCAAGGTGAATAACACTCTGACTATCACAGTATAACATTGTCACAGCCCCAATTTCGGACGTCGGATCCTCCCATATTCGAATCTGTTTCCTCAGCAATAATTTATTCAACAATCACAACTAACATTCAGAAAGAGATTGCAATTTAAAATACTGAGAGAGAAATATTTCAATACTTTTCTATTCACAAAATAAAGTTCACATGATACATTGTCCCACTATAACCATTTACATGTACATCAGTTAGAAGGAAATGTATAAAAAGATTACTAACTATCTTACAGAGTAAAGCTACTGTGGCTAGCTAGATGACTATGCTAGTTGCCTGGATTATTAAAGTCCTTGTACTGACTCACCGACACATGTTGGGTTTTCCATAAATCATATGATAACAATTAGCGAGTGTTAAGCAATGAAGAAGAGAAAAGCAAATAAATGTGTAATTTTTTAAAACTTGTTATCACAAAAAGATTCATTCATTCTCATTAGTTTAATTCCTATTCCTTTCTATTCCACATCAGGGGTTAGTCTAGGGAATTACCTAACCACTATATGGACTCCGAAGTTGCGGACACTTCGGGATTGGAGATTGCATTGATATGGTATGCTTATGCCGCCGCACGACACCTCGACCAATCCTCTAATACTACCTGACAATTTCCTTTTCTTTTATTAATCAGGGTCTCAAGCCCCCAGCCTGGCAACAAAGGAGCACATCGTCCTCAAGGACTCGGTTGCTTAAAACCTCAAGATAAAATTTAGTCGTATAATTTAGCGACTTTAAATACATATTATCGTGACTCAGCCGCTATCCAACCACCTGTGCCTCCACATGATACAACTACATCTTCCATCGTTCAACCCGAAGATATTGGCTCCCGATACCACGCATTGCAAATCATTCATTTCGTGCGCACATATCATAACAGGCAACGGTGTACCACTTAGGTAGGGCAAGGCCAATACAGGTTCCTTCCGACAAACCTACAGACTGCATGCCCTTCCTGCAGTTTTACTCCAAGTTATTCCTGACGTACGACACGATCCTTTTCAGGATCCAACTCAAAACACATCAAATCTCATGATGTAATTCTTTCTTTAAGTCTTCGATTTGCATAATCATCAACACATAGTATAGACTTACATATATAACTTTCTAAGCCATTGCATCAATTCGATGCTTAAGTGGGAATCACAAAGTAACTTTTTATATTTTCTCAAAATAGCTGAACTTAGGGTTCTTTATATCGAAGAATATAAAACCAGGAATTTTAATAATCTCGTATGAAAACCCAACAACAAAAAGGAAGGATTTCGTTACCTAATCGAGATCTCTCTCGCGTATGCAGTACTTTATCGTGATTCGTTTTCAGAAAGGATGATTTACGGCTCTTGAAATGATCGAATTTCATTTTCGTATCAAAAACACTAAGAATGTGCCAATAACGCGAAGAACGAACGAAGAACACGAAGAACGCGAAGAACACATGAAGAATACGAAGAATGCGAAGAACATATTTTCTCTTAAAATTTCGGCAGAGCTTCCCCTTATGCATGTTGATACTTTTTAAAAAAATTTGATAGAGTTTCCCCTTATACCGAGATATATATCTAGGAGAATTTCGGCAGAGTTTCCCCTTATACTGGGACATATTTTTAGAAAAAAATTCGGCAAAGTTTTCCCTTATATCGGGACATTTTTAAAAGGAAAACGAAAATAGTTTCTTCTATAAAATCACCGAGAGGAAAACAACAATGAAACTGAAAGGATATAATCAATCAACAAGAGATGGAGAATCGATAGTGTTTTTTAGGTGAGTGAATGTGTGACGAATCACAGGGTTCACTGACGTGCATAGCTGCCCGCACCTAAGTAGGGTATTACACAGATTTGTCCATCACAATAACTATAAAAGCGGAAAATAAAGAATAGAAGCATAAGAAATGGAGAATCGGTAGACACCACACGTCTTAGGTGAGTGAAGGTGTGACAAATAACAGGGTTCACTGACGTGCATAGCCGCCCGCACTTAAGTAGGGTGTTACATAGATTTCTCCTCGAACCACAACTGAAAATGAATCAGAAAGAAGATGAATCGAAAATCAAAATGGAAAAAGAGCATGAATTGAAACGAAGCCAACTAAAAAAAGATCGTACCTTTATCCTCCTCGTTATTCCAGCAGCGCTTCGCTAGTGCTCCTTTCCCTGCCTCCTACTCCTCCTCCCGACTCTCTACCCTAGCCCTTGGGGTGGTGGTGGTAATGGAAATCGTAGAGAATGAATGGGTACAGAGGGCTATTTATAGGCTCCAGAAAACCGCTAAACATGGTTTGTAAACCATGGTTCAGCCCTTAACCACGGTCAATGGCCCATGGTTTTGACCCATGGTTTTGGCCAAAGCTTATCAGAAACTTAGAGCTTAAGTTAGAACTTTTATAATATTCTGATTCGCTAATGACATTTAATTAGCGCTAATCGTGATCAACTTTTACTAATCACGATTTAACTTTCGCGACTTACACTTAACTTTTGCTAACAATTGTTTAGTATTTGCTAATGATCATTGTTAGAGTTATTATATTTACATTTATATTTATAACCCTTTGGGTTTCGTAACACCCCATGACCTATCGGGTTTCGTAACCCTCTGTAACCCTTCAAGTTCCATAACCCTCGGTGACCCTTCAGATTCCGTAACTCTTGTACATTCTAGGGTTTTCTCTCTTTACAAGAGATCCTACCTCTATGGAATAAATATCTCATTCGTTCCTCTTCTCAACATGGTATCAGAGAGACAGTCCAAGATCGAAACCTAATACCCTAAATCTGCCTACCGACAAGGAGAGAGGGTTGGACCTCCTACGTCGCTCGTGGATTCGATGGGTCTCGCACAAGGCAGTCCGAGTCCCCAACAACACTAGTTACCTCCTCCAGCAGCACCTAGAGCACCGCCTAAGGCTCTAATAGCTCCAGCTGAACCTCCTACATCGCCGACATCGCTTGGAGCCCCACCTTCTCCAACATCCCCCGTTTCATCACGACTTGTTTCTCCCAACTTTTGCTACTCACAACTTGATGTTCCATACTCTTTATTCTATCAAGTATGGGAGAAAAAGGGGGACTGAGATGATTCTTCATGACGTTTGCCGCCCTGCCATGACTGACAGACCGACACTTTAGACTATTACTCAAATCATCCATCTTCACTGAGCACCAACTTCTTCGTAAGGGCGTATACTTAATCTTTTACGATTTGACTACTACTCCGCATTGGACTTCTTCCATAGCGATTCTTCTCCAGGCACGACAAAGATATGTTTCGGTGATCTGCAGGCACGACAGAGATACATTCCGATGACCTGATATCGCAGCGACTCGACAGGCTTGGCAGAGATACGTTCCGGTGACCTGAAAGCCACATACCCATTGATAACCACGATTTATCGCGGGTCTAAATAGTCCATACAAGGCGGGACCACTATGTCGCTGTGGCGACCCACAAGAAACCGTAATTAATCAACAATGAACCCACAATCAAATATCAAACAATGACAAACAAGATGTGGAGTCAAATTTATTTTTAACTCTACAAACAAGATGTATAGAAGCAAGTATGCAGAGAGTTCGAACGCAGGGAGCAAGGCAGGATAGATCAACAATTGATGCACAAAAATATGATGTGATTAAGTGTCTACAATTATGCAAATGTTTTTGTGTGTTTTTAATTTTTATAATATTTTTTAATTTTTACATTTTAATTTTGTATTTTGATTTTGAATTTTATGATTTTATTTTTTTCTTTTTATCTTTTATATTTTTGTATTTTCTTTTTCAATAATGGAATGTATATACAATATAAGAAATGAAGGGTTAGGGGATTTATAAAAATAGGTAAAAATACTTAAAAAATTAGGAAATAAAATCTTTTTGGCTTTTTTATCTTTTTCTACTGTTTTTGTGATTTTTGGGGATTTTTCAGAATGTCTTTGGTATTTTTAAAAGACAAAATATAAGAAAACAATGAATCAAGGTTTTGGTCGAAATCAAAATGGGAATGAAAAATATAAAACAGTAACAAAATTTTCCCAAATCAATTTTAAAATAAAGGTAATTAAATAAGGAAGCTTCAGACTCTGAGTTTATATTTTTAGGATTTTTCTAGGATGTTTTTGATTTTTATTAAAATTTTAAGGGTTTTCTAATTTTTAAGGTTTTTGTTTTGAAATTTTTAATGATTTTTGGACTGACACTAAAATATGATAAAACACACAAAGTATAATTTTTTTGGAATTTTTCAAAACGTTCTAATAATTTTTATGGATTTTCTAATGCAAATATTAGAAAAAAAGCATGTTTTTGATTTTTAATAAATATTAAAATGCAATAAAAATGCAATGCAAAAATATGGCATGAATGAGCAAGTTAACAAGAGCTTAAATTAATTTTTGTGGATTTTTTGGGTTTAGTCGATGCATGAAATAAATACAAACAACATCAAGAAACTACACTACTGACAAGGGCATAAGTGCAAATAAAGAAACATCAAGGGGCCAAAGTGCAAGTTTCACAAAAAGTTTAATACTGAATAATGCATTTAAATTATCAAATACAAATATCAAGACCCGCAAGGGCTCCTCAGCAAATTACCCAACTAAGCGCGTGACTAGCACACGCTTGGGAAGGACCTGTTCGTAATTTCCAAAAACCTGAGGGTCTTTAATGCAAATATTTTAAAACTTTTACACATAATAGAAAAATTTCTGGACCTAGACGAAATCAGCAAACCCAGAGGGGGGTCCTACAAAATCCCCCGCGCCTCACGTGAACTGGTCACGTGAGGTGACGTGGCTTGGACCTGTTTGCAAATATTGAAAGTTCGGGGGCCTAGTTATAATTACTACAAAACTTTTTAAACTGCAGACAAATGTTTGAGGACTAAATAGGAATACAAAAATGTGCGGGGTAAAGTTTGCAAAATACCCCTCGCGCGCGATCCAATGGCGGGCACGTCCTCACTAATCCACGTGGCGGCGATCCAACGGCCCGTACCCCTTCGCGCTATGCGGATGAGATTAGATCTCCCTCGGATGATCTGACGGTGGACGTGCGAGGAGATCGGACGGTAGTTTTGCAACCTGGAGCAGCGACCCGATCTGACAACTGGGAGGCACAGAGGAAGAACGGGGAAGAACGCCGGCGAGGAGAACTTCCCCGAGGCTGATCTCCGTGCTCCGGTGTCCTCTAGGCTTCAAAATGGGGTTGCGGGCTCCTGGCGTCGTCCTCGATATGTTGGTGGGCCCAAAACACCTCGGCGATGGCCGAGGTTCGCTGGAGATGCTGGCGGAGCTGGAGGAGCTCGAGCGACTCCGGCGAAGGCCAAAATGGCCCCCAGGCGTGCGTTGAACGTCTTTAACCTGCAAAAAGAGGTGAGAGGGCCCAGTGCAAAATGCCTGGGTCCCGTGGGGGCGAAATGGTGGCGAAACGACGAGTGGCGGAGCTCGGTTGGAGGGGCGCTCCGGCGAGGTGATCTGATTGGGTGGATTGCTCGATGGAAAGCGAAGTTTCTTGAGGGCTTTTGATCCTAGAACTAATGCGAGTAAAATGCGAACGAAATAAAGGTGAAAGGGGGCAGCCTCAACGGTGGTGACTGGAGGGAAGTAGTACCTCGACCGCCGGAGTTGGGGGAGGTTGTGGAAGCGCCTCAGGCGTCGCTCGACCCACCCGAAGGTCGCCGAGGAGAGTTGTCACCTTCTCCTAGCTATTGGGTATGAAAGGGGAGCTGATCCTATGGGGAGAGGCGTTCAAACTTTGAATCAAAGTCGGGGGTTGCATATATGTGGTTTGACCCGATGACTTGGATGGTCCAAAGACCAAGATGTATCGAGCGCCACAGTGATCCAATCTTTGAGGAAAACGTGGACGATGATGAGAGATGAACGAGGAATAAGTTCGCAGAAGGAATCATCTCAAATGGGTGAAAGAAACGTCAAAAATCCGCAAAGGCGGGGTCAAACGAGGCTCTGACACAGGCTACAGCGGGTAGGACGCCTAGTTGACCAGGGTCAACTAGGGTTTGCACCTGGTTGGTCCACGTGGACCAACCAGGAAAAACCCTGGAAAATGATTTTGTTAATTCAATTAAAAATATAAAATAAACGAATTAATTTTTGATTATTAAATAAAAAAATGTTTATTATTTTATTAGGTATTTTATTCTAATTTTTATTTATTTTTATGAAGTATAATTTTATAAGTCCCCTTTTATACCCCTTATAGGTATATTACCTATATATTTTAGTATTTTTATTTTTATTTTGTGATTTTTAATTTCTTTATTTTTATACGCATAAATATATTTTTATTTTATTTTTCTGAAGTATTATGGATAGTTAATAAAATATAAGTATGTATTATACAGGTATGTATATAGGAATTTTACCTATGTGTACTATATACAAGTATTTTTATTTTGTATTTCTTTTATGTTTTTATTCTGATTTTAATGTACATATATATTATAAGTAATATTTACAAAAGTATAAAAATATAAAATTATTAAAATAATAAATTAATAATAAATTGAATATTTTAGTCTGTACAAGTGTACTACAAGGGTCCAAAACTCAACTTTCAAACCGTAACTCCGAAAAATACGAAACCACGTCCATTAAATAGATTATTTTACGCTATACACAATTAGAGGTGAGTTTGGTACATTTCGAGTTTTCATTTACAAGATACGGGTCTGGGAAGTTGGAGTTTTGGAATCTTATTCAAACCATAACTTTTTATCTGTACATTATTTTTCACTGAAATCAATTTTGTATTTTTATTTATTAAATTATCTACAACTTTCATGTACAAAGTTTCTTTATTTGAAGTATAAAAAGTGAAACCAAAAATAGGTCCCAAAATGAATAAAGAATGAATAGAAAAACTTTGTATTCTGGCCCTTATCTCCCCCTACTTTATTCCTTGTCGACCTATTCATCAAGATGCCTAGGTCTCGGGGGTTTGGGTCATAAAATATTTACAATATTTTATTCTTTTTCTTTTCTTTTATTTATTCTATAATTTTGGCTTTAATTACAATATTTTATACACTATTTACATGCACATGCATGAATGCTAAGATGCTGGATTCAATGCTATTTACACGCATTTGTTACGGTTTTTGATGCCAAAATGATAGAATAAAGATGAAATGTGGCTTCATCATCCCCCTATACTTTACCTTTGCTAGTCCCTAGCAAACACTTATGCAATAAGTGCAGAAAGAAAAATAAAGAAAAGAAAAAGAAGAAGGTGGATTAAATTTGATTATCAAACTTGTTTTCACAAAATCAAAGTTTGGAACTTAAGTTAGACCTTTGGAATTTTAGTGCGGGCGGAACCTTAATGAGAACCGGATTTGAAATCCAACAGTCCTCGAGAATCCCAAAACTCTGCTCAAGTCTCCTCAATAGCCAGGTCAGAAATATTTCAACTCATACGCAAACCCTTACGACTATGAATCTGACTTGTACATTGTAAGTGATGGTGGCTCTCCCCAACTGAAATGACAAAGAGATTGACTTCTCCAATATGACAACCCAATGATTCCCCAATCCAACAACTCATCCCTCAAGGAGCAGGATATTCCCTTCTAAGTTCAAGTGGCAATCAGCCTAAGAGGAGGGGGTGAAGAGAAGAATGGACGGTAGCCAGTGTAGCTACCTATCCTAGGATGCAAGAGTAGTGTAGTCAAGTCATCCAGCTGCAGGCTCACATGATTTGACTTTGAAGCTCAAGCTTGCTTATTTGACTTTACAACATATGTACACTCCGACAGACATTTTTATTTTTGTACATGCCTGTCCACTTTTTTGGAGTTTTTGCTTTTGCATTTTTTTGAATACTATATACAACATCATTTACATAGGGAGTTTTTCCTCTTGAGCCAGTAGACTATCTCTCTTTTGAAGCTTTATTACAACTCACGATCTCCTATCCTCGAAACTCATCATTACTGGACGGGTTGGGGTGCACTTCCCTCCCTAGAAGAGGACAAATGTTTCCACCTGTGTGCGTCTCATACCGGCAAATCCAACCTCCTCACCACTCCAACTGAGTTGAGCCATGTGAAAGGTGCAGGTCTCCAAATTAGGTCATTATCAACAAGAGTCGTGCGTGTGCTCCGAAATACTCTACTTAGGCAGTCAAGAATCCATTGAACCAAGTCTCGTGATCCTCAAAGAATTAAGTCAACTAGACCTGAAGTACCTCAATCCCAGTTCCTATAAGGTTTCTGTTAATTAGGTAGATTTAAGGTCCAACCAAGCTCCAATCTTCGGATTTTACTTAGACTCGTTCGACTAAATCAAACTCAATTCGAAAAATGCTCATTCTATGCAAATGATATGCAGAAAATATTTTTGTGATGCAATTTTCAAAGATTTTGAACTTTTTATGGGTTTTTGAAAAGATGATGATGATGTATTTTTTAGATTTTTGAAAAGTTTTTCAAATATTTTTGGATTTTAATTTTTGCAAATGTTTTTGGAATTTTTGAAAAGAAAAAATTTTGGCTAAAAGCTAGGTTAAAATATTTACACGGGAGTGCTTCTTATATATACAAGAAGTAGATTTTAAGAATTTACAAGGCAAAGTGGTCAATTTTATAGGTATATACATATAATGAATTTTGGTGTGATGTAAGTATTTCTCAAACTTATTTGACACAGGTTTTTCAAACAATTTTGAAAACTATAGTCCAAAATACTTTTTACAAATATTTTACAAACATGTACACACATTTGAAAATCATTTTGCAAAGGTTTTCCAAATAGCATATATAGATTTTTCAAATATTTTTGCAACCATTTTTCAAACATTTTATTTTACACAAAGAAAATAACTTTTCAATCAAAAGATTTTTACAAAGGTTGAAAACATGTAACAAAACGTTTTCCAAATAGTTTTCAAAAGATTTTTCACAAGGATTTTCAAACTATTTTTCAAACATTTTGCAAGAAATATTTTCACCTGATTTATTAATCAGTAAATACAAAAAGAATTTGAGGAATAATCAACATCTTTTTATTAAGGATTTTAATGAATTTTAAAGAATAATTAGCCATATTATTAAGAAAAATACGAAAGTACGAGTTATGGCTAAAGTATATACACAGTATATACGACCCCCTATACTTAGCTTGAGCTATGTCCTCATAGATCGGAGAGAAAAGAGAAGACATAACTCGTACTAAGTATAGGCAAGTCTAAAGAATGAATAAATGAATCAATGAGAAGTTGACCGTCCCCCCTATACTTAGGATCAAATAATCCTAAGTATAGTAGATTGTACACAACGCAGAGAGGGTCAAGGGTGGGAATGAATAGATCGTACTCAGATTGTCTCCCCCTATACTTAGGGTAAGATATCCCTAAGTATAGACAAGAAAAGGAGACAATGGAGAGGATCAAAGAATAGAACACTCGGGGTGCACACCCCATTATACTTAGGACAAAGTACATCCTAAATATAGAAAACTGTCTACAAGAGGCGACACCTTTTTGATAGATACAGAAGATAGAAGAGGAAAAGAAGAAAAGAAGAAAAGAGATGGGAATGGAAACGAGATCAGAGGATGTACACACCACTCCCCCTATACTTAGGGTAAAAGAAGCCCTAAGTATAGGCAACGACAGGAGTAATGACACATAACGACGAATGAACACTCGGCTCGTCCACCCCCCCTATACTTAGGACAAGGTACGTCCTAAGCAAGGCAAACACGAGAGTGGGAGGACGAGCAATACGGGAGAGAACAAAGGTACACAACAGGAATGTACAACAGGATGGATATACATATGATCAAGAAGGTTGAAAGCTAACCTTCTTGTGAGACCGCTGAGGGATAGATTTAGTGTGGTGCAGGTTGACATCGGGGTCCACAGTGGACGGAAGCCGATCAGGGTCGACAGGGTGACGGCCCTCAGTGGAATCAAATCGAAAAGGCACGAACTGATCAGTGGAAGTAGTATGGCTCGATTCGGCCTTGGTGGTCCTATGGTGTGAAGGCGCAGACGGGTGAGTGGAAGAAGCACGGTCAGGTCTGGCCTTGGAAGTCTCGCCGATATCGAAGTGGAATGGGACAAACTCATCATCCTCGGAAGAAGTGTAATCGGAGTCGTCCTGCGAGGGATCGTCCAGGTCAAAATCAAAAGGCACGAAATCATCAGTGGAAGTATCCAGCTCTGTTCGTCCTCAAGAGTCTCACCCAGATCATCTTTTTCATCAAGAGGCCCGAATCTCTCAAAATAATGGGCAGCATCATAACCGACCTCAATCATCTTTACTTTTGAGTAACCAGGAACGGACTTATCAGTGGAAGTAGTCAAACCAGGTCCGTCCTGTCTAGTCTTGGTATCTGTCCTCCGCTCAATAGGATCAATCACGTAAATACTTTGGATTTCATCAACACATAGCCACACACCAGGAGGAGGAACTGCGAAGTCTATGCTTTCCGATTTCCTCCCCTTTCGGGGGATTCGTCGGGTCTTATCAGCGGTCGCTAAGCAAACATCTCTAATATCATCAGATCGGTCACATGCCTCGGAGTCAGCTAGAATCGGTGAAGGTATATCATATGCAGGTCTCTGGTCAACTGTGGGTGTGGTGATCAACACTTCACTTTCATCAACAGGACGGAAGCGAATCTCTCCTGATCCGTAGTCAATAACGACCCTCGCAGAGGCGAGAAATGGTCGTCCCAGGATGATTGGAGAGGGCTCCCCTGTGGAGGTCTCCATGGGCAACACGACAAAATAAACATGGTAGCTCGTGTCCAGAATCGAAATGACGGCGTTTTCTAGTATACCCTTCAGCCTCTTAATAGATCCATCAGCAAACTGAACGATCATCCTGGTCTTCTTTAGAGGCCCTAAGTGAAAAGACTGCACCAACGAGAAGGGTAATATGCTAATAGATGCACCGCCGTCTAGAAGAGTGTGATCACAAGTATAGTCAGAGATGGTGTAAGTGATGAAAGGAGTAGCTGTGTTCTTCTTTCTAGGAATGGGACGGTGTGTGATGGCGTGGGCAGTGGCCATGGTCAAGTTATGACGCTCAGATCCGCTCCTCCGCTTTCTCTTCTTGGGAAGAGGAGCAGATAAATGGGTCATGGCTTGCTGAAGTGGGGCACGGATGATCTCATGAATAGTGGCCACCACTTCGGGTTCAATCAATATTTTTTTGAATTTTTGGACTTCCTCCATATAAGGGAGGAAGTCGGAATCAGCATATACACGAGGCATGACAAGAGCAGTCTGTACAGTGGCATCCTCGGGGTCAAAGGTGGGACAAGATGTGAATGGATGTGTGGGTGAATGATCTGGCAAAAGGACCCTATCCTTACCAGCCGAATCAACCAAGTGTCTCCCGAACTCTTTTTGTTTTTTTAATTTTTTCTCATTTTTTTGTATTTTGGGCGATTGCAAGCTCCCATGATCTCCCACAAGTAAATCCGTATCCTCGACGAAAAGAGCATTAATATGATATTTCCTAAAAATAGCAAGATTATCATTTATCAAATCAATGCGCTTTGTCATTCGATTCAAGATATCACTTATAGAGATTGAGGGAGGTGACTCTAACAGGTCAGACTCGGGTGAATGTGAAGGTGGAGGTGGATAATATACAGGTGGAGGTGGAGGTGGGTAAAAGTTCAAGGTCTGATACTGCGGCTGAGGTGGATATGTACAATAGTAAGAAAAATTAGGAGGAGGATCCTCTTGATAAAAGGGAGGTGGATCGGCTGGAGGGTACGAGGAATCCGCAAAATCCGGATAAAAATCGCTCCAGGGATCCATCTCGAAACAAGAGAAAATGATCGGGAGAACACAAAGGTCAAGTCAAGAGAAGTGAGAAGAAAGGCGCAAATGTGCAGAGAAGATCTTGAATCCACACAAGCAAGCACAAGCAAAACTCACGCAAGACAAACCCTCAATTCACCTACTCAACTCGGAAGAGACCGAAAATTCGGTCTTTTTATCTTGTCTGTTTTAGAGTTAGGTGAGAAGTCAAGAAGTTGCACAAACTCTTAGGGGCTCAATGGGATTTGGGCACTAACCTTAGTGTGTGCGCGAGCAATGTAAAACGAAGACAATGAGGGGATTACTCGCCCCAATACAAGTTTTTCTTTTGGTGGTTTTTAGGGTCAAGTAATATTAACAGTCCCAATTTTATTGGTTATTACTTTTTTTTGGATTTTTAGTGAGAAATGCACGAACCTATCGAGGAGTCAATTTTACTTAGCACCTAGGTTGGCAAAATCAGAGGTAGAGTCGGAAAAGCAATGCAAGCGGCGAACAATGATGAATGATAAAGCGTAAATGTTCACCTTGCCTCCAACACTCTACATGCAAGGATGCTCAGTAGAATTGAAACCTAACTATATGCAAATGCAAGCCGATGAAATCGCCCTAAGTTTCAGAAATTGCTATTAACGTGAAGCACCACAAGTCGGTCACCGATCCTCAATCCAGGAGTCCGGTCTAGGCTCACCCCTCCTCTTCTCAACACATCAAGTTCAGGAGTAGCGCTTGACAGGGTGGGCTCGCGGCACATAGGCTCGAAGATGATGATGCGACTGTTTTATAGTTTGACTAAGTCCAAACGCGGCTATAGGTACATGCAAATATATTAGGTGTTTGGCCTTAATCTATTGCAAGCAATCCTAAAACTAAGGGCTCAATCACATAAAATAAAGAAAACAAAACCGAGAAAACAAAGGAAAAAATGCGATGAAAAGCCGACAACATCGCGGTGAACCCCCAAGTGTACAAACACTTGGAAATTGGGCCCGAAAGTCCAAAGTCCTATGTACCTGTATTATTACAAATATAGAGTCTCTCTCTCTCTCACAAAAATTACACTAATAAATGCAATAAATAAATAGACTAGAATCGTCTTCAAAATCCTCTCCTAGCCCGCCTTCGTGCTAAGTCAAGTCACCTCACGTGGGTGCGCATGTGCTCCTGGAAGAGAGATCCTCCCTCGATCCGCGTTCCTCGCAAGAAGTCAAACAAGAGAGGGGTTAGACAATTCAAACAAGAAATATCAAAAATAAGGAAAATAACAACAAGCAGAAATAAAAGCCGCAAAAGTAGACAAATAGTCACAACACCAACAAAAACCCGAACTATGCGCTGTTGCTCCCCGGCAACGGCGCCATTTGATAACCACGATTTATCGTGGGTCTAAATTGTTCACACAGGGTGGGACCACTATGTCGCTGTGGCGACCTACAAGACACCGTAATTAATCAACAATGAACCCACAATCAAATATCAAACAATGACAAACAAGATGTGGAGTGAAATTTATTTTTAACTCTACAAACAAGATGTATAGAAGCGAGGCAGAGAGTTTGAACACAGGGAGCAAGGCATGATAGATCAACAATTGATGCACAAAAATGTGATGTGATTAAGTGTCTACAATTATGCAAATATTTTTGTGGGTTTTTAATTTTTATAATATTTTTTTATTTTTATCTTTTAATTTTGTATTTTGATTTTTGAATTTTCTGATTTTATTTTTTTCTTTTATCTTTTATATTTTTGTATTTTCTTTTTCAATAATGGAATATATATACAATATAAGAAATGAAGGGTTAGGGGATTTATAAAAATAGGTAAAAATACTCAAAAATTAGGAAATAAAATCTTTTTGGCTTTTTTTATCTTTTTCTACTGTTTTTGTGATTTTTGGGGATTTTTCAGAATGTTTTTGGTATTTTTAGACAAAATATAAGAAAACAATGAATCAAGGTTCTGGCCGAAATCAAAATGGGAATGAAAAATATAAAACAGTAACAAAATTTTCCCAAATCAATTTTAAAATAAAGGTAATTAAATAAGAAAGCTACAGAACCTAAGTTTATATTTTTACGATTTTCTAGGATTTTTTTTGATTTTTATGAAGATTTTGAGGGTTTTCTAATTTTTAAGGTTTTGTTTTGAAATTTTTAATGATTTTTGGACTGACACTAAAATATGATAAAACACAAAAAGTATAGTTTTTTTTTGGAATTTTTCAAAACGTTTTAATAATTTTATGGATTTTCTAATGCAAACAGTAGGAAAAATGCATGTTTTTGATTTTTAATAATATTAAAATGCAATAAAAATGCAATGCAAAAATATGGCATGAATGAGCAAGTTAACAGGAGCTTAAATTAATTTTTGTGGATTTTTTAGGGTTTAGTCGATGTATGAAATAAATACAAACAACATCAAGAAACTACACTACTGGCATGTGCATAAGTGCAAATAAAGAAACATCCAGGGGTCAAAGTGCAAGTTTCACAAAAAGTTTAATACTGAATAATGCATTTAAATTACCAAATACAAATATCAAGACCCGCAAGGGTTCCTCAGCAAATTACCCAACCAAGCGCGTGACTAGCACGCGCCTGGGAAGGACCTGTTCGTAATTTCCAAAAATCTGAGGGTCTTTAATGCAAATATTTCAAAACTTTTACACATAATACAAAAATTTCTGGACCTAGACGAAATCAGCAAACCCGGAGGGGGGTTCGTACAAAATGCCCCGCGCCTCACGTGAACTGGTTACGTGAGGTGACGTGGCTTGGATCTGGTTGCAAATATTGAAAGTTCGGGGGCCTAGTTATAATTACTACAAAACTTTTTAAACTGCAGACAAATGTTTGAGGACTAAATAAGAATACAAAAATGCGCGGGGTAAAGTTTGCAAAATACCCCTCGCGCACGATCCAACGGCGGGCACGTCCTCACTAATACACGTGGCGGTGATCCAACGACCCGTACCCCTTCGCGCTATGCTGCTGAGATTAGATCTCCCTCGGATGATCTGACGGTCGACGTGCGAGGAGATCGGACGGTAGCTGTGCAACCTGGAGCGGCGACCCGATTTGATGGCTGGGAGGCGCGGAGGAAGAACGGGGAAGAGCGCCGGCAAGGCGAACTTCCCCGAGGCTGATCTCCGTGCTCCGGTGTCCTCTAGGCTTCAAAATGGGGATGCGGGCTCCTGGTGTCGTCCTCGATATGCTGGTGGGCCCAAAACTCCTCAACGGTGGCCGAGGTTCGGTGGAGATGCTGGCGGAGATGGAGGAGCTCGAGCGACTCCGGCGAAGGTCAAAATGGCCCCCAGGCATGCGTTGAACGTCTTTGACCTGCAAAAAGAGGTGAGAGGGCCCAGTGTAAAATACCTGGATCCCGCGGGGGCGAATTGGTGGCGAAACGACGAGTGGCGGAGCTCGGCCGGAGGGGCGCTCTAGCGATGTGATCTGATTGGGTGGATTGCTCGATGGAAAGCGAAGTTTCTTGAGGGCTTTTGATCCTAGAACTAATGCGAGTAAAATGCGAACGAAATAAAGGTGAAAGGGGGCAGAACGGTGGTGACCGGAGGGAAGTAGTACCTCGACCGCCGGAGTTGGGGGAGGTTGTGGAAGCGCCTCAGGCGTCGCTCGACCCACCCGAAGGTCGCCGAGGAGAGCTGTCACATTCTCCTAGCTATTGGGTATGAAAGGGGAGCTGATCCTATGGGGAGATGCGTTCAAACTTTGAATCAAAGTCGGGGGTTGCATATATGTGGTTTGACCCGATGACTGGGATGGTCCAAAGACCAAGATGTATCGAGCGCCACAGTGATCCAATCTTCGAGGAAAACGCTGGGCGATGATGAGAGATGAACGAGGAATAAGTTCGCAGAAGGAATCATCTCAAATGGATGAAAGAAACGTCCTCGAAAAATCCGCAAAGGCGGGATCAAACGAGGCTCTGACACAGGCTACAGGGGGTAGGATGCCTAGTTGACTGGGGTCAACTAGGGTTTGCACATGGTTGGTCCACGTGGACCAACCAGGAAAAACCCTGGAAAATGATTTTGTTAATTCAATTAAAAATAGAAAATGAACGAACTAATTTTTCGTTATTAAATAAAAAATATTTATTATTTTATTAGGTATTTTATTCTGATTTTTATTTATTTTTATGAAGTATAATTTTATAAGTCCCCTTTTATACACCTTATAGGTATATTACCTATATATTTTAGTATTTTATTTTTATTTTGTGATTTTTAATTTCTTTATTTTTGTTTATTATTTTATAAAATTATAAAATACTTTTATACGCATAAATATATTTTTATTTTATTTTTCTGAAGTATTTTGTATAGTTGATAAAATATAAGTATGTATTATACGGGTATGTATATAGGTATTTTACCTATGTGTACTATATACAAGTATTTTTATTTTGTATTTCTTTTATGTTTTTATTCTTATTTTAATGTACATATATATTATAAGTAATATTTACAAAATTATAAAAATATAAAGTTATAAAAATAATGAATTAATAATAAATTGACGTACAAGTATACTACAAGGGTCCAAAACTCAACTTTCAAACCGTAACTCTGAAAAATACGAAACCACCTCCATTAAATAGATTATTTTACGCTATACACAATTAAAGGTGAGTTTGGTGCATTTCAAGTTTTTATTTGCAAGATACGGGTCTGAGAAGTTGGAGTTTTGGAATCTAATTCAGACCATAACTTTTTATCTGTATATTATTTTTCAGTGAAATCAAATTTGTATTTTTCTTTATTAAATTATCTACAACTTTCATGTACAAAGTTTCTTTATTTGAAGTTTAAAAAGTGAAACCAAAAATAGGTCCCAAAATGAATAAAGAATGAATAGAAAAACTTTGTATTCTGGACCTTATCTCCCCCTACTTTATTCCTTGTCGACCTATTCATCAAGATGCCTAGGTCTCGGGGGTTTGGGTCATAAAATATTTACAATATTTTATTCTTTTTCTTTTCTTTTATTTATTCTATGATTTTGGCTTTAATTACAGTATTTTATACACTATTTACATGCACATGCATGAATGCTAAGATGATGGATTTAATGCTATTTACACGCATTTTTGCTAGGGTTTTTGATACCAAAATGATTGGATAAAGATGAAATGTGGCTTCATCACCCATCCTCGAGCGATGTCTTCTACCAGCAACGGGTATATGTTCTTATGATGCATCGTGTGAAGATGTTGTGTATACTTTTTCTTTTTGTTACAAGCTACAACTTTCTCAGTTCCAACTTAAGGGGGAGTGTTAGAGTTATTATATTTACATTTATATTTGTAACCTTTTGGGTTCCGTAACACCCCATGACCTATCGGGTTCCGTAACCCTCTGTGACCCTTCAAGTTTCATAACCCTCTGTGACCCTTTTTCGTAACTCCTGTACTCTCTAGGGTTTTCTGTCTATATAAGAGACCCTACCTCTATGGAATAAATATCTCATTCGTTACTCTTATCAACAGTCATTAATGTTCCTCAATCCATCATTAGTTTCTTTAATCATTTTTAAATAGTCTTAATGACAGTTATTACGGGTTAATGACGTCTTAAACCTTTTTACTTATCTTTCTTTCGAAAATCGTAACAATTCCAAATGAAGTCCGATTCATACGAAACAAATTCTGTTGGTTTCCTCTTGACGAGCCATATCTTATGATATATGATATGAGATAGCCAAGTTCAAGGCTTTACAATTATAACAATCTTAAAGGAAGTCTCGTCCTCGAGACTAGAATTGCAGGCATAACAACTTAAAGAGGATTAAAAACATAACAACCTTAAAGAGAATGAACATCATTTTATTTATAATAAAGATATACACAGTACATAGTGTTATCATTCAAACAAGCACGAGTATTTTTCTCTCATTTCTACCTCAGGTTCCCATGTGGCTTCTTCAAACTCTTAGTTGCGCCACAACACTTTAACTAGAGGTAACCTTTTTATTCCTCAATTTCTGATATCCCTATCCAGTATTTGTACAGGTATTTCTAGGTATGTTAAGTCTGACGCAGGTAATTCATCTGGAAATACATCAGGAAACGCGCACACTATAGGCACGTCTTCTATTACCTTGATGTAGTGGAAATACATCAAGAAACTTGCACCTTGATGTAGTGGATACATAAGCTAAATAGCCTTGACACCCTTGTTCTAACAGTTGTTGAGCGTTCAGAGTAGAGATGTACTTGACATCATCACCAGATGTCTTTCCAATAAACTGGAACTCTATCAAGTGAGGGAGGTAAAAAGTTACTGTCTTCTGAAAATAGTCAAGGCATGCATGATGCCTTTTTAGTCAGTCCATCCCTAGGATGGGATCAAAATAATTCATTTCTATAAGTAGCAGATAAATAGGTGATTGATGTCCTACAATCTATCCCACAAAATCGTCTAAGATTTTCTTGAATTATAATTGACCTCCTTGTTCCTTACTTAGATAATGGTTTTGTGCTTTTATCGGAATCTTATCCTTACAATAGGAATCAAATATTCTTCTTCTTTCCTTTTTTTGTGCCTACGTAGCGCCTCCTCCACTGCTCCTCTAAATAGAGTAGGGGCAAACAAATTCTATGGACCGATAGTATCTAGACTCTTTCTTATGAGTGTGAATAGAACCCTCAACTCTAGCATCCATGGGTCTGGATGACTTTGATCTCTCATTATGGCATTGAATCTTCGCTCTAATGCCTATTACCTTTGACCCATCTCATGGGCCATCATTATCATAGTTGCTAGTTGCCTAGACACATCCTGGTCTGTCATGATCATGGGATGAATCAAGGCCAAAGGTTAGGTCTTATACATTTTACCATGATGTACATAAAGGATAATGACTTGTGAATGGTGCTACAGGTACTTATTAAGATCAAAGATCTTAATAAAACCTTAGTTTCTAAATAACACTCATAGTTATCAATTACCGAGTAAATTACTGGAGTAACCGGGTTTTGATACCAAACTGTCACGACCCCAATTCCGAGACATCGGATCCTCCCATATCCAGATCTGGTTACTCAGCAATAATTTATTCAACAATCACAACTAACATTCAGAAACAGACTGCAATTAAAAATATTCAGAGGAAAGTATTTCAGTATTTTTCCATTCACTAAATAAAGTTCACATAATACATTGTCCCGTTATAACCATTTACATGTACATCAGATAGAAGGAAATGCACAAAAAGATTGCTAACTACCTTACAGAGTAAAGCTACTGTGACTAGCTAGATGACTATGCTAGTTGGCTGGATTATTAAAATCCTTATAGTGGCTTACCGACACATGTTGGGTTCTTTATAAATCAGAGGATAATAATTAGCAAGTGCTAAGCAACGAAGAAGAGAAAAGCAAACAAATATGTAATTTTTTAAAACTTGTTATCACAAAAAGATTCATTCATTCTCATAAGTTTAATTCCTATTCTTTTCTATTCCACGTCAGGGATTAGTTCAGGGAATTACCTAATCACTATATGGACTCCGAAGTTGTGGACACTTCAGGATTGGAGGTTGCGTTGATCTGGTAAGCTTATGCCACCGCACGTCGCCTCAACCATTCCTCCAATACTACCATGATAATTTCCTTTTCTTTTATTAATCTGGGTTTCAAGGCCTCATCCTGACAAACAAAGGAGCACATCGTCCTCGAGGACTCGGTTGCTTAAAATCTCAGGCTAAAATTTAATCGTATAACCTAGCGACTTTAACTACATGTTATCGTGACCCAGCCGCTATCCAACCACCCGTGCCTCCACATGGCATGACTACATCTTCCATCGTTCAATCCGAAGATATTGACTCCCGGTACCACACGTTGCAAATCATTTATTTCGTGCGCACATATCATAACAGGCAACCGTGTTCCACCTAGGTAGGGCAAGACTAATACGGGTTCCTTATGACAAATCTATAGGCTGCATTCCCGACCTGTAGTTCTACTCTAAGTCATTCCTGGCGTATGACATGATCCTTTTCAGGATCCAACCCAAAACACATCAATCCCATGATGTAATTCTTTCGTTAAGTCTTCGATTTGCATAATTATCAACACATAATATAGACTCATACATATATATATATATATTATTCATATGCATATATACTCGTATTTATGCTTATTTTATCTCCCAAACTCTAACTTTCCAAGCCACTACATCAATCCGATGCTTAAACCATTATTTTAATGGGAATCACAAAGTAATTTTTCATATTTTCTCAAACAAAGCTAAAGTTAGGGTTCTTCATAGCAAAGAACATAAAATTAGGAATTTCAATAATCTTGTATGAAAATCCACTACAAAAAGAAAGGATTTCGTTACCTAATCGAGATCTCTCTCGCGCGTATGCAGTACTTCATCGTGATTCGTTTCAGAAAGGATGATTTATGGCTCCTGAAACGATCGAATTTCATTTTCACATCAAAAACACTAAGAATGTGCCAAGAATGCGAAGAATGAACGAAAAACACGAAGAACGCGAAGAACACACGAAGAACACGAAGAATATATTTTCTCTTAAAATTTTGGCAGAGCTTCCCCTTATACACGGTGATATTTTTAGAAAAATTTCAACAGAGTTTCCCCTTATATTGGGACATATTTCTAGGAAATTTCGGCATAGTTTCTCTTTAAACTGGGACATATTTCTAGAAAAAATCGGCAGAGTTTCCCCTTATATCGGGACATTTTTAAATGAAAAATGAAAAGAGTTTCTTCTATAAAATCACCGAGAGGAAAACAATAATGAAACTGAAAGGATATAATCAATCAACAAGAGATGGAGAATCGGTAGACGTTATGTGTCTTGGGTGAGTAAATGTGTGACGAATCAAAGGGTTCACTGACGTACATAGTCGCCCACAGCTAAGTAGGGTATTACACAGATTTCCCCATCACAATAATATAAAAGCGGAAAATAAAGAATAGAAGTATAAGAAATGGAAAATCGGTAGACACTACGCGTCTTAGGTAAGTGAAGGTGTGACGAATCACAAGGTTCATTGACGTGCATAGTCGCTCGCATGTAAGTAGGGTGTTATACAGATTTCTATTCGAACCACAACAGAAAATGAATCGAAAAGAAGATGAATCGAAAACCAAACTGGAAAAAGAACATGAATTGAAACGAAGCCAACTAGAAGAGGATCACACCTTTCTCCTCCTCGTTCTTCCGGCAACGCTTCGTTAGCGATCCTTCTCCGCCTCCCACTACTCTCGACTCTCTACCCTAGCCCTTGGGGTGGTGGTGGTAGTGGAAATCATAGAGAATGAATGGGTAGGGGGCCTATTTATAGGCTCTAGAAAACCACTAACCATGGTTAGTAAACCATCGTTTAGCCCTTAATCACGGTTAGTAGCCCATGGTTTTGGCCAAAGCTTATCCGAAACATAGGGTTTCAGTTAGAATTTTTCAGAATATTCTGGATTCTCTAATGACATTTAATTAACGCTAATCGCGATTAATTTTTACTATTCACGATTTAACTTTCGCGGCTTACGCTTAATTTTTGCTAACCATTGGTTAATATTTGCTAATGGTCATTAATGATCCCCCAATCCATCATTAGTTTCTTTAACCGTATTTAATTAGTCTTAATGACAGTTATTACGGGTTAATGACGTCTTAAATCTCTTTACTTCTCTTCCTTCCAAAAATGATAACAATTCCAAATGAAGTTACGATGCATACCAAATTCCGTTGGTTTCCTCTTGACGAGCTGGATCTTATGATATAGGATCCGAAGACGGCCAAGTTCAAGGCTTTACAACATGTACTTGTCCTGATGAAAACGAAGTTCCTGAGTGAATCCATGTCTGCATCTGTATAGCCAGAAGGTATAGGTTTCTTTTCTCCAAAGCAAAGAGAGTAGCTATTAGTGCCTCGAAAATATCTCAAGATCCACTTGACTGCTTCCCAATGTTGTTTCCCTGGATTTGAGATGAATCTACTAACAACTCTAACTGCATGAGCAATGTCTGGCCTCGTACAAACCATGGCATGCATAAGACTACCTGTGGCTGATGCATAGGGAATCTTCTCCATATCTTTCTTCTCCTTAGTTGTCTTTGGACATTCTTTGGAGCTTAGTTTGAAATGTGCTCCCATAATGTGTTAGCATGCTTGGGCTTATCCATGAAGAACATCTAAAGTACTTTCTTAATATACTTTTGTTGTGAAAGTTGAAGTTTCCTTGCTCCCCTGTCTTGAGTGATCTTCATGCTCGGTATCTGACTTGCATGTCCCAAGTCCTTCATATCCAAGGACTTGCTTAACTTCTTTAAGTTAAAAATTCTCCCTTCATTGTTTCCTATAATCAGCATGGCATCAATATAAAGCAATAAAATAATGAAATCATCACCTGAGAATTTCTTCACGAAGACACAATGGTCTGAAGTGGTCTTGGACTCACTGTGCTCCCCCATGAACGAGTCAAACTTCTTATACCACTGCCTTGGTGCTTGCTTTAAGCCATATAGACTCTTCTTCAGTTTGCAAACACAGTCTTCCTTGCCTTTGATTGCAAAGCCCTCAGGTTGCAACATGTAGATTTCCTTCTCAAGATCACCATGGAGGAAGGTTGTCTTCACATCCATTTGTTCGACCTCCAGGTCAAGGTTAGCTACCAAGCTGAGAACCACGCTGTTAGAAGACTTCTTCACAACAGGAGAAAAGATCTCCTCAAAATCAACTCCCTTGCTTTGGTTAAAACCTTTCACAACCAACCTAGCTTTGTACTTTGTAGAATATTCATCATGTTTCACTCTATGAACCAACTTGTTTCTCAATGCGCGCTTGCCTTTGGGCAAGTTTACAAGCTCAAAGGTGTGGTTATCATGAAGAGACTCCATCTCTTCTTTCGTAGCTTCTCCCCATTTCTCCTATTTGCATCTTGCAAGGCTTCTTCATAGCATTCATGCTCACCACTATCTGTCAGCAAAATGTATTCTCGTGTAGGATATTTGGTTGAGGGTCGCTTCTCCCTTACAGGTCTCTATGGTGGGAGAGCTTCAGAAGAAGAAGAGCTCTTATCATCCTACCCACCATCACCATCATCTGCATCATCATCATCAGGAGTAGAGATCTAGTGCACATCCTCCTCATCTCTTGTATATGACACCTGTTCATCAACATCATTAGGTACCACATGTGGATCACTCTGCAATGGAACTGACTCCACATCATCCGCCTCACGGCTGCTCGAAGAAGAGTCCTTAGCTGTCTTCTGGATGTCCTTAATAGTTTGATCTTCAGAGAAGACTATATCTCTGATCCTCACCAGCTTCTTCTCAATTGGATTGTACAACCTGTAACCAAACTCATCTTGGCCATATCCCAGGAAAATGCAATGCTTCATCTTTGCGTCCAACTTGGACCTTTCATCCTTGGGGACATGGACAAAAGTGTGACATCTGAAGATCTGCAAATGGTTATAGGAGACATTATTTTCATGCCAAACCCTATCAGGAACATCACCATCCAAAGGTGCATGTGGAGATGGATTAATAACATGAACAACAATATAAAGTACTTCACACCAAAAAGAGTAAGGCAACTTAACTTCAGAAAGGAGACATCTGACTCTCTCCATCAAGATCTTGTTCATTCTCTCTGCTATGACATTCAACTATGGCATCTTGGGTGGAGTCTTTTGGTGCACGATACCATAATATCTGCAATACTTGTCAAATGGGACAATATACTCACCACCATTGTCACTGCAGATGCAGTTAAGTTTCTTATAGTCGCTCCACTAGCGCATGGAAGTCTTTGAAAACACTTAAGACTTGGTCCTTCTTCTTTTAGGCATAGACCCAAACTTTCCTGAAGAAATCATCAATGAATGCAACAAAATAAAGTGCACCACCAAGAAAACTCACTTTCAAAGGATCACAAACATCTGTATCAACAAGCTCCAATGGTTGCATCTTCTCAGAAGATGGATGGCTCTTGAAGGAGATTCTTGTTTGCTTCCCAGTCAAGCAGTGTGTGCATCTCTTTAATTTGACTTTCTTGACATCTGTCAGTATATTCTTCCTCACCAAACACTGCTGC
Source organism: Ottelia alismoides (assembly GCA_037367405.1). NCBI lineage: Eukaryota > Viridiplantae > Streptophyta > Magnoliopsida > Alismatales > Hydrocharitaceae > Ottelia > Ottelia alismoides. Next base: position 283,502 of record JAZKJV010010205.1, on the reverse strand, counting down.
CTCTCCTCGCTCATGTAATCTAATCGTTGATGACATAGATCAATGGATTTTGCATCTCCAGTCTCATGTGCAATATCATGGGAAATGGATGCATTCATGATGTAAAGATTGTTGCTATACCTCTTGCCTCGAGCAACAACTAAAGATTCCTGAGTAAGCTTACATTGCCTGCTACGAAAAGTGTTGAGGTGTCCTTCATCATCAAGCTTGCCTGTAGAAATGAGATTTAAGTGCATGTTTGGTGTATGCCTCACATCTTTGAGCGTTAACACCACTCTATTGGCATTCTTCAATGCAACATTGCCAATGCCAACAACAAGAGACAAAGAACCATTCTCCATCTTCAATATGCCAAAATCACCAGCTGTATATGAAGAGAAAAACTCTCTGAGATGCAACACGTAAAGCAGAATTACCGTCAAGAAGTCAAGAAGTACCATCCTGTGCGACATTCACCATCTCCTCATCACAGACAATGAGTAGCTCATGCTGTGTAGCTGCAACAACATTGCCATTTTTTTACTTGTCGGCACCATTCCCGTTATCTCTCTTGAATTGGAAGCAATACTTCTTGGTGTTCCCTTTCTTCTTGCAATAGTGGCACTCCATGTTTTGATATATGGACTTGGACTTGCTACTGATGTTATCCCTGTCCTTATCATTCTTGATTCTGCTCCTCCGACTGTTCTCTATAACAAGAACCTCTGAATGTGAAGAGCTTCCTTGGATTTTTCTTTGTATCTCCTCATTGAGGATGCCAGACTTGACAACCTCCAAAGAAACAACTTCGTTAACTGCTGAGTTGGTAAGTGAGACTCTGAAAGTCTCCCACGAATCTGGTAGATTAGTAAGCAATAATAGTCCCAACATCTCATCTTCAAATTTTATTCCCATACTCGTCAACTAACTTGTAGTTCCTTGGAATCCATTCAACAAATCTAGCACAAAACTGCCCTTCTTGAATTTCAAGTTCACCAATCTTTTGAGAAGAAACAATTTGTTACTTCCCATCTTGGAGGCATAAAGATTTTCAAACTTCAATCACAAGCTTCTAGCGTGGCTTTCGTCTTGGATATGATTGTAGACATTCTCGTCAACAAGTTATCTTATGAAGCCACAAACTTGCTTATGTTCAAATTTCCATTCCTCATCGATTTTGGCTTCGGACTTCTGCGTGGAGAACATCGGAAGGTGCATAGCCTTCACATATAAGGAATCCTTCATCTTGTTCTTCCGGAACTTATAATTTATCCTATTAATATCATCCTTCTTGAACCGAACTCCATCTTGTAATCCACCATTAAACATAATCTGATACCACTTTGTTGGAAACAATTAATCCCACGGATATTGTAGAAGCATTATCGAAATAACCACTTGGCAGATTAATTGTAAATCAAATGGTAGAAGAACCACGAACAATCCGAATAGTAAGCAAATATAAGCACAAAATCAATCACAAGTGCATGTGGAATTTTAAGATGGAAAACCCTTAATGTGAGGGGAAAAAACTACAGGGTTGATCGCAACCCAAAACCAAGCACTATAATCGAAATAATCTCCCGTGAGGGGCTTACAAAATGCTGGCCCTCTATGCAGTGCTGCAAATCATCAAACAATGGAGAATATTAGAGAGGATAAATATCACCGAAACAATGAATATGTCGCTAAACTGTAGGGATGAATGCTGGAGAAGAATTGTTCCAAGGATTACTCCCTCGGACTTTGGAACAACCACAAACCTTTCTTCTCCCTCTCTTTTTTATTTCATTCTTGTATGAGAAGAGCTTGTGTTGAGATAATCCGGATGTGCACCCCATACCCTCTATTTATACTCCACGAAGATGAGAAAATAGGGAAGCATGAACTCCTACTTCCAATAAGATTATGAAAAGACAATTCATATTCCTAAAAGGTAATTGATCTCCTTCTCCAATTAGAACTTGATTTTTCCTTTTCTAAATAGGACTATCAATGTCGTAGATATGAATTAGGTTCTCACAAGGAGGGGAACCCATCCAACATTGTGTGTGGGGGAGAAGGGATCTAGAGCTCTGGCCACCGTGCATAGCTGGAGGTGTCAGTTGTGAAGGTAGAACGAGAAGTAGAAGGTTTAAAAGGTGGTGATTGTGATCAGAGGTGCAACAAAATCAATAGGAGATGATTTAGGTATCAAATCAACCATTAAACAAATGTGAATAGAGGGATTACAGAGAGAAGATATCTGATCGAAAAGAGAAGAAGAAAGATAGAAGTAGGAATAGAAACCTAATTTGGAAATGTAAAGTGGAGGAGGTTTCTTGGGGACGGAGGTTACTGGAACTCCTGGGATTCTTGCCTCAACATGAGAGTAGAGGGGTCAAAAATGGCACCCAATGCGGATCCTTCATGATCTAATTAATAAAAAGCAAATTCGTCTAAAATTATGAGAATATGAAACATTCTACAGGTAAATGGATGGCGTCAAATGCACCTCCCATTGTCCTGTGATGAGTAAGTAAACCCCATTCGCAATGATGACCCATCTACTAGGAAGATATAGATATGTAAGAACTGAACTGTGCTCTGTCTCCACACAAATGAGAAGCACTAGAGTCCATTATCTAATATATCATATCTCCCTGCTACAACTGGTAAAAGCATTGGTTATACCTAAAGAGCTCAAGGAGGCTTTAGAAGCGGAACATCGGGGGAACTTGTAGTGGTGCCAACAATATGAGTCATAATCTCCCTCAGACATGAGGAAATATCATCAAGGCGTGAATCTGTCTGAGGAGTTGAATTGTCTGAGGGCTCAATCTGCTCAGTCACACGAACATATGCAGGGTATCCATGCTTTTAATAGCATGTATCCTCAGAGTGTCTTGGACGACGTCAATAGGTGCAGGGGCTACACTGACATCTACCTCCTCTACCACAGGAGTCACACCCTCTGAACTGTACAGAGTCTCCTCTGCTACGAGATGCATCCATCACTGACTGTGTGGTGGTAGTAGGTGGGATAAGAAGCATGCTGATGCAATTGTAAGCCTTCTCTATGTGAGGTATGGTCATGCTTGTAAGAAGTTGTGCATATGCGTCCTTAAACCCTAGGTCTAGGGTTGCCGAGAAAACTCCAAACATCGTGGAGTTCCTGTATGTTATCTGTTGCTCTGTAGAAGTGGTAACAAGCATGAAGCTGTAAAGCCTCTTAAACATGACGTAAAATGAACAGTAGAATATATGCAGAGGACAAAAGTTCTGCTTGACCGTATATATATATCAAACCATAGCTGAAGAATCTTGGCCACGTTCTTCGCTTAGGCGTACGTGGCTATCGTAATATCCCGCATCACCTTGGCGGTGGGATGGTTCACAATATTGTTGGCGATCGCTGCAGTGTCTCTGAGAGCCAAAAACGTGTATACGCATCATCTTGCTTCCACGAAGCATTATCCCCAATCTTATCTGTCGGTTCGGGTTTTGTCAGAATGTGCTCATTGTTATTACACTACATAAGGGTCGTAAATTGCATGAACCACAACTCATAGTTGGCCCCGTCCATATACATAGCAGCATTGCGAGAGGTGTTGGGCTGCGCACGACAAGCCAAAATCAGCAGCAATGATGCTGCATGCAAGGTTTTAAAAAACGTGAGGCGTATCGAGGCGTTTTCCCAGTATTGCCTCGAGGCGTAAGCCTCGAGGCGTATTGAGGCGTAAGCCTCACTCGTGGAAGAATTTTTTCATAAAACGTCATAATTAACCATAATTACAATTTTCAAGTTCTAGAAATTTAATAGTTATGAGTAAATACATAACTCCATGACATTTCAAGGCTAACATCATGGTTTAAACATCGAAGTTGTTAATATAACACTCTTTTTTGGACTCTAAATCAGTAAGGAGTCAAGTAAATATGAATATGCAAGCACAATAATAGGTAACCAACTCTCTGCAAAATTTAAAGTCTTGAATAAAATTTACTAGAGGGGTTAGATGTAACACAAGATGCATACTAAGAGTAGAGGCATTAGATTTAATATCTCAAGATCCAAATTTTTGTTCATGTTGATATATAAAGAACATGCATAACAAAGTAAAAATAAGCTCAATACTTTAATAAACTAAAAAAAATGCATTTTAGTGAATTGTGAGCTTAAGGACTTGAACATACTTGTCTATGAAAGATGAAAAGCCCACAATCAAAAAGAAAAGAAAAAAATATTGCAGAAAAAATTCAACAAATCAGCACACAAATGAGGCTACGCCTCGAGGCGCGCCTCATAAGCCTCGAGGCTTAAGCCTCACAGAGGTTGCATGAGGCTATAGCCTCGAGGCGTTTTTCCTAGAAAAACGCCTCGAGGCGTACGCCTCAGCACCTCGAGGCGCGTTTTTAAAAACAATGGCTGCATGGCACTGCACAGAGATGCGCGGCGGCGCATAGTGGCTCGTGGCGCTGTGCATAGGCACGAGAGGAGAGGGTGGCAGGAGAGGGCTAGGGCATGGGTGGGGTACAAGAACTTCGGTCTAGGACCCTCGTTCTGATACCATATTGAGAGAAAACAATGAATTGCTTATCCATAAGGCCCTAAGGTTCTCTTATATAGAGGAGAAACTTGTTGGGCAAATTACATAATATAAACATAAAGGAAAGATAATACAAGAAAACAATAAATGACAACTAATATCTCAACATAAGGCTCTTGAAATGCATGACTTATAACTTGTAATTGGTCCCGTCCATCTTGACGATGGGCGCCAAACCTTTGAAGGCGCTTGAAGATGATAGGTTATCCTTGTATTCTGACATGATGATGAATTGGCTGGGAAATGAAGCAACTAGGGTCGTAGACAAATGGGAATGCGTCTACACAATCATACGAGGAATCAATTGTGTGTGCAAATTTATGCCATAATCATTTCCATCAATTTTGGAGGCTCCTTAGGGCACATGGAAGAACCTATAGATCTGATCTCACCAAAACCATCCAAAATCAGACCGTTTGGTGAATTTTGGACATTGCTAGTGCAACCAAAGGTGTTGGTAGCAACCCTATGGCCTTGGCGACAACCCTAGGATGATGCCAGATGGTTGGTGGTAGCCCTAGGGAGGCCTGATGGCCTACACGGTGGCACTTGCAGGAGGCCTATTGGCCTACATCAGCAACATATGGGACCCTAGATAGGTTCGAGTGGGACCTAGCGACGATGCTTACGAGTCCTAACAACATGCTGTTGCGTGCCGATGGTGGTTGCGCAAGGGGAGGTGGCATGCAAGGAGAAGCTCGTGGCATAGAGAAAGAGAGGGGGGAAACCCTTGAGAGAAATCCTAGCGGCCTTTTACTCGAGGGTAACGAAAGTATGTTCTAGGACCGTTGCTCTGATACCATGTTGAGAGAAACATATGACTTGATAATGAATGGGGGCTATAGGACTCTCTTACATAGAGAGAAGAAACTCTCAAGGGTAAATTACATAATAGAGATGAAAGAACATAAATTAGAAAATAAACAAGGAAAAGAAAAAGATAACTCTCAACATGTATTAACCAAAGGAACACCACTAGAAAGATAACATGAGGAGATGGAAAGAAATCACTGAACCAAGAGGAACGTCGTCGTTACACCTCCCGACATCTTCTACACTTTAGTACGAGTTGAGAACCACGTGAGAAGGATGAGAGGGTTGAAGAGCTTATTCTTGACCATACACGAACATGAGGAATGGTGTTAGGACACAACCACCCTAACTTTCTTTGTTATTTTTATATTCGAATGTATGGGTTCTGCTCTCCAGAGAGAAGACAGTAAGGTGGAATAACCTTCAAGAAATATGTGGGGACCTCCCACCTATCATAGAGATCAAGACAAGTAGCAGGTCCCTTTATAGGTGTTGAAACTGAGTTTTGCACTTGTAATCAACCACCTGCTCTCAGACTGAACGCCATATCAGGTTACCTGTTGCACTTGTTATCTCTAACTGCTACAATAGACCTGCTATCAACACCTGCTGCAGTACCAACATCTACAACACATACTACAACTTCACCTTCTAGAAGACCCTGTTGCAGCACTAATAATTACATCACACCAGCTACAACTTCACCTGCTATCAACACTTTTTGCAGCACCAATAACTACATCACACCTGCTATAGCTTCAACTGCTATCAGCACATTGTGGTTGTTGCAGTGCACTTGTTGTAGAGTAAATAACATGGACATAGATCCCATAGAAGGTCACCTCACCTCGCCTGCTTGCAAAATGAACCACAAATTAATTTTATGGTGCTTGTTGATGTGTTTATTGTTTTCTTTTAGATGTCATCTCTAACTTATGCAAGTCAATCACTGAAATACTTTGGTATAGCCCCTAAAATGATGTTTGCCTAATCCTAAAGTATCTCAAAGATTTCCATGAAAATAACCACACTTTAAGAATAATGGGAACTTGACATCTTGTTATTTTGATGCTGATTATGCCAGTTTTTTAAAGACAAATACTTGCCGCTAGTTTTTCCACCTTCGTGGGGGGGGGGTGATTTAGTACATTGTGATGGTTAGATCTAGTGCTAAAAAAAACAGTGTGTTGTTCCATAGTAAATCTGTGATAAGTGATCTAATACTTAAAGTGCTTCCAAGCTAATCTCCACAAAGGACATCGATATAGAAGTCGATTGTTGTTTTATTTGTAAGGTAGTCTTCAAAAAGAATACCATTCTTCATTTTTTTGAGCATCAATTGACATGCATGCCTTAAAAAAACCTACCAAGGAAGCATCGTGGATTTCTGTCACATGTCACATGGGTGATTGATTTCCTATGTGACAACTTAAGCGGGAGTGTTAATTTGTCATGATTTTTGATACTTCTTTTATATTTTCTTTTTCTGAGACATACATGGAAACAAAGCTATTTTCGAATGTCATATACATACACCATAATAGCAGTCATGCCTCTGGATGTTTTCTATATGAAAAGGGAATGATCTGCATTCGAACGTTTGTACCTCTGTTTCTCAAACAAGTCTGAGAGCTTCTGGAACAAAGCTCTATGGCTCTGCTTAAGGCCATAGATTGCCTTATGAAGTCTACATACCTGTGAACACTCATCCTCAACAACAAATCCAAGTGGTTGTTGCATGTAGACTTCCTCTTGAAGATCACCATACAAAAATGCATTCTTGACATCTAACTGAAACAACAACCAATCTCGAGCCACGACAACAGATAGAAGAATCCGTAAGGTGGAATGACGCGCAACTGGTGAGAATGTGTCAAGATAATCCACCCCGTTTGTCTGAGTAAACCCACATGCAACCAAGCGTGTATTGTGTCTGTCGATGCCTCCATTTGAGTTTTTCTTTACTGCAAAAACCCATTTGCAACTTACTATAGACATGCTAGTAGGAGCTGGGACAAGGCTCCAAGTACCTCTCGACTGAAGAGCAACCATCTCTTCTTCCATAGCCAAGCACCACCGATCGTCCTTCATATCCTCTTGATAATTCTGTGGAATGGCCACGTCTGATAATACAACTGCAAAATTCCTGAAATCGCCAGCCAAATGATCAAAGGAGACCATAGACGTTGTAGGATATGATGCACAACTACGTTTTTGTTTTCGAATCGCAATAGGTAGGTCCAAATCAATAGCCTCCACATTTGTACCCTGTAAAGAATCCTGCGTAGGTAGACCATTAGACCCATCATTAGAAACTATATTATCAGAACATACCTCATGTGTGCTAGATGATGAGCGGTGACCATGAGCAAAAGCAGGCTTGCATGTATAGTGATGTGGCAATGGTGGATCTGGGACTGTAATAATAAGTGGAGGTGGCGTAGGTGGTGGTGGTGGTGGAGGTGGCAGATGTGATGATGGTGGTGGTGGCATATATATGTCATCATCTGTGTCTGAAGACATCAACCTATCACTTGTAGAAGTCCATCAAGAATAAAAAAAGGTGACATCGGCCCTAACATAATACTTCCTATGCATTGGATCATAACACATGTACCCTTTCTGTGTCCTAGAGTACCCAACAAAGATACACTTGACCGCTCTAAGAGAGAGCTTGTCAATACCTAGAGACAAATGGTGGACGAAGGTGACTGAGCCAAACACACGAGGAGTAAGTAAGAACAGTTCTTTTTCAGGAAAAACAAGAGAGAAATGAATTTTCTCACCCAAGACTGACAAGGGCATGCGATTGATAAGATAACATGCAATCAGAACATCATCGCCCCCAAAAAATGAGGAGCACGGCTCTAAATGAGAAGCATCCTAGTAACATCAAGAAAATGACAATGTTTCCTTTATGCAATACATTTGCTGGAAAGTATAGGCACATGATGTTTGATAAATAATACATTGGGTTGAAAAGTATTTGGTGAGAGTATTAGTATAAAATTCCAAAGCATTATCAATTCTCACAATTTTCACAGAGGCATAAAACACATTATGTACTTCGGTTAAAAATTTTTTGGTAACATCTCAAATATGTACACGACTGGGACCCGAAATATTTATATGAAACAACTCAAAAATGGAGCTACTACTCCGACTCTGACGACTGGGAAGGCAGCGCGATGATGCTTTCCCAACTAGCATGCCTCACATTGAAAGGATGCGTGAGGCGATATCTAAGGTGGAACATGACACAATTTCTGGAGTGGGAGATGACCAAAGCGCAGGTGCTACGTAAATGGTACGACAAGTCCAGTAGATAGAGAGGAGATTCCGGCATAGGGAGCTCGAACTAGGTGATAGAGACTGCTTTGCTAACGACTACACCCAATCACCTTGCCCATAAAGATGTCCTGAAAAACAAGAGAGAATGGGTCAAAAATGGCCCGACAATGTAAATCCTTCGATGGACAATACATTCATAGAGAAATCGGGCGCATGCAACACATTCTGTAGATGCATAAAGGGCGTCAAGCTAATCTCCCCTTGTCCAATGATTGGGGAATGTGTCCCAGACTCCCATATGCTGGAGGAACTTGTTTGTAAGCTGTAAGTTGACCCATGTCTTCACACAGATGATGTGTAGCACCGGAGCCCATAATCCATTCATAGCATCAGATCCACTACTGCTAGTGAGTGCATAGGTACTACCTGAGGTACTGGAGGAGGCTGAAGCAACTACATCCGAATGACTCCTGGGGGTTGGCGAAGATGTCACAGGACTGGAAGGGGGTATAATGTCCCTAAATCGTGCTACAAGATCCTCAAAATATTGATCCAAGAAAGAAGCAGTTGGGGGCTCAATCTGCTCAGCTACCTGAGCATAGGCAGTGAATCCATGCTTGGAGTATCATGTATCCTCTGTACGTCCAGGACGATGGTAGAAGGTACATGGTTGACGAACACGAACTCCTTTGCCCTGAGGTACGCGACCACGAATCTGAGAAGATCCTCCGTGACCTTGGGAAGCCACCATTGTTGAAGACATCTGACTAGCAGTAGAAGATGGAACAATGATCCGACTGAGCCTACGGAATGCTTCCTCCATAGGAGGAACAATAGATTTTGCCAAAATCTGAGAACGAGCTGCCTCATATTCAGGATCTAGGACTATCAGGAATACCCCAACAATGGTGGCATTCCTATATGTCTTCTGCTGCTCAGGAGTAGATGTGAGTGGCATGAAGTTATAAAGCTTCTCGAACATCCCACGCAAGGATGTATATAATGAGTGAAGAGGGCGTCCATTCTGCTTGATAGTAAAGATATCATGCTGGAGTTGCAGAATATTTGTCTCATTCTTTGCCTGTGAATAAGTAACAACGATAATATCCCACATTACCTTGGTTTTGGGCTGATGAAGAATATCATTGGCGATCTCTATTGCCAATGTACCTGAGAGCCAAACCTTGGCATATGCATCATCTGCCTCCCGCGAGGCGTTAATCCCAATCTTCTCAGTCGGCTCTTCCTCGATAAGGATATGTTTCTTAACTGTAGACTTCATCATGCTCATGAACTGTGTGAACCCCTCAGGATCCGGGTACCCGTTTACGCGCAATTCGCAATATTTCATTCACAATTTGATCGCAGAAGTCGCAAAAATACAGAAATTTTTTTTCCGCAACTATGACATTCATTCTCAATACATGACCACAAGTAAAAGAGACAATATGGCACCAAAATTCTTTTCATTAATATTCATATCTATTTACAACATGTACAAGCATATTCCATGTTACAACATATATCCCAAAATGTGATACAAAAGAGATAACATTTACATCATTATCTGGACAAAAACTGAGACAAAGTAATTCATACCGTCGGGTATAAACTCTGTCTCCAGGAAGCATGTATAGCTACTGAGCTGCAGGCTGTTTGCCTGCCAAACATGTTAGGAAAGAAAAGGCGTCAGCGGTTGCTGGTACCTCCCAAAAACTTATATAAAATAACAGGCATTTATTATTTACAAAAGAAAGCAAGTAGAGAGGCGAGAACAACTCAAATTAAACTTTATTTCTACTTTGCAATGAAAAAGGTTTTTCAGGCTACTTGTAAGCATCTCAAATGTTTGTCCCATACCCCGGCATTTCCCACATGTGACATATTTTATAGTACTTGAGTATTCATGAGTATCTGAGTGTAAGCACATATCTATTCATAGATCATGTTGTTGAGTGATAATGGAAAAGTTATGATTGGAAGGATCTATTAATTTATTTAAATCATTGGGTAGAGAGAATGGTCATTTCCTACTAACCCTAACTTTTGATCGTAACTTCGCAACTCTTAATTCCAATGTTTCAGATACAACTCCAGATGGTGTGGATGCAGATATGGATGATCTAGATGTAGAATCGCCATGTCTGTTGGCGAAGTAACTCAAGCGGTGAAGAAGCCTACAAATGGCTCTTCCGTCTCGCCCTCTAATTGGAAGCGCGGTCCAATAGAGGGATAGGTCTATTCTCCAACTACGCCACTGAGATGGGTGAGAGAGACTCCCTAGAAAAGTCGCTCTAGAAAAACAGCCCGACTAGTACGGGCAACCGAGCTCGTACGTAAAGCTGAAAAACCAGGATCCCCCGCCTGGGCATCCTAAAACAGGGTCAGCGGAACTGGTCTAAAGTCTGGATCCCAACGAGGCGTAAAACACTGCGAGCTCGCGTAAAAACCGAAAAGGGATTGGGATCCTAGACCCGCGCACTTGGCGGCCGCTGCCCTAACTGGGCTTCCTTTCCTCCGCCCAGTTGAGGGTCACCGCACCCTCGCACAGTCAGGCGTAGAAGTCACCATGACCAACAATAAAAATGTCAGTTATTACCAATTCATAACTTTCAAGTACCTCGTAGATTCCACTGTAGTGCATAATACTTAAGTTCCTTGATCTGTTAAAGCACCGAGGTTCTCGGTTTCTAAGATTTGGCCTATTGATTGACTTAATTTTATAGATCTATTGTATGCAATTAACCCCAATATCCTCGGTTCTTCCATGACCGGCACAATATTAATTATTATCATTGATTTACAACCTTATGGATGTTCTTAGCTATAGAACTTGATTCACCTTACCTTGTGTTGTTATCTTTGAAGCTCTAAAGTGATCCTTACATAAGTACTAAGAGTCATGAAATCTAAAATGATCTTTGTGCATGCATGGAATCTTACAAGATGTCATATATTGTTCGAAAGACAGATTAACAAGCCCCTTTCCCACAATAGCTCACTTTACTTTGTTACACCATATAACCTAAACCCAAGGTTTTAGGCTAAACCATGTTTTGAATTTATTTGAAAAATACATAGTTAGTATTGCATTAAAACAAATTGAAGTCAGAGATATCAAACTAGAGAATCCGAAGTCTCCATAACTCCTTGGCAAGAGGACACATGATGAATGTGATCAAGATCTTCTCCCATAGCCACAAAGGGGCATAGAATGTCATAATTTAAGGCTATGTGCCTCTTATAGATCTTCGTTGTCAAAATGTTTTATCCTAAAGAGATAGAAGCAAGACTCGACGAAAAGGGTTTTTGGCCTTCCATATACTACTGCAAGAGTATATGCACCCTCCCTCGTAGGAGAGTGAGTAAGCTTTTCATAAGTATCTTTTACAGAGAAATACCGACTTAAACCACAATCATATTTGCACAGCTATGTTGTGGTTTAGTGTTATCAACCTAGAGTTAAATGGAATAAATTTTGGCTATATTCTGGATAATCTAGTTAACTTGGAATGGAATTGTTTTTAAAGTATATAGGCATTATGTGAATATTAAGGACATGCTCGTTATTTATTTAGATAATACTAACATGTATCATACTTCCAGAAAAAAAATACTTGTTTGATTTTAATACATGAGCTTAGTTAATGACCACCTACTAAAGGTGATGCCCCCTTCCTTTTCATGGAACAGATTCATGAAATAGTTATTTAGACTTATGAATCACAAATAAGGAGCCATTTTATACTTATTGGATCCTGTGATAAATTTTAATGCTAAAAAAAAATGTGAAATTCTTTCACAGTGAATGGGGAAAACATATGTAGTCATTGTCCTTTATTTCCTTCTCATGGACTATACGTATGACAAGGAATCATGATTAATAATTACTTTGAATTTCTTTATTCACAGCCTCAGGTACATACAGATTTTTATTTTAAGGGCACATGCATCTTCCCAAAGAGAAACACAAGTTACACTCTCATTAATGATGTTGACAACATGTGATTATAAATCACGTTTTCCCCCTTTTTAGTTTGAAAACAGTTGCAATAATCAACTTGAACATTTCCATGATAAGGAAGATGATTGACGGATGATATCATAAGGAATACATAGAGTTGTAATGGAGTTTTAGCTTGCACATGCATGGAGAGCAATAAAAGGGAATGATTGAATCATGCTTTGCAGCAAAAGAAGGTGGGATTGTACATGAATGGCAGCAAATAGAAGGTAAGGGATTGTACCTTCAATTCCAATCTTTTGGGCTCGAAATCGTGTCAAAATGGCATGTAACAGTGGTCTAAACCACTGCTGGACAGCAGCATAAGGGGAAAAATATAGATTAGATCCTCAAATGGTGATTTTTGATGAGCAGAAATGAAAAGGAAAATCGGTACCTCTCCAGATTTCCAAAATGAAGAACATGCAGGCTGAAATCTCGAGCTAAAAAGGGCACTCCAGGTTGTTCTTGGTTTTCCAGGGGACAGCCACATGCAGAAAAGAGAGCTGGGGTTTTTGGAACTAGAAACGAAGAACGAGATCTTCTTTGCTGGAATTTGGGGGAGATAGAGAGAAGAAAACAACTTATGGAAATAATGCACGCATGGCAGCAAGAAGGTGGGAGTGGGATTGTACCTTGGAATCTCAAGTTTTGGAGTTAGATCTCCAATCATGCATGCAACAGATTTGAAATCTCCAGGGACTTGAAAGAATGCTGCAGTAATTGCTCCTTGGATTTGGGCAAATTCCGAAATTCTAGAGCTGTTGTAGATCTTGAAATGAAGCTCCAATAGGGGATCTTCCACTGCTAGAACTGGGCGGCAGAATGGGCTGAGGCAGAGGCTACTTTGGAGCAGTAGCTTGCTGGAAATTAGCAGCAATTGCTGCTAACTGCTGTAGCTAAATAGCTCCAGCACTGCAGGAGGTCCCTTATTTCGGTGGAGGACAATGGGAAACGTTGAGAAGAAAGAATAGGATTGTGGGGGTATAAATAAGGAAAATAGAAGACAAGTTGTTGACACATGGAATGTAAATAGGCCATGTGGGCTGCAGAGAGAAAACCAAATGTATGTCCTAGAGAGAATCTGCTGTCACTCACTAGAATTTTCTTTTTCTGTAACCGAGCAACAGTCTGCTGTAACAGACGTCAGTCTGTTTAGAATTAATTTTTTTTATTTTTATTTGTCTTTTCTTTTATTTGGCATACAAATGTTGCCCGAGTTCGCGCATTGAGCCTCTGATTTTGATGCGAATTGTCCCAATTTGATCGTCTCTGAACGACGATCAATATGAGTATAATATTGATATACTTCCGATCGAGTTTTGAACCCCTGAAATTTTTGTGATACGGTTTCGGTTTGATGTTAAATTTTACGATTTAAAAATATCAAACGACCTCCGATTGACGAACGGTCGATTCCGTTGGTCTTGTATCGCCGAATCGGATCTAATGACGGTCTCGGTTCGTTTTGCGGTTTCCGAATTTGCGTCGCGGCTTTTTCACGGCACGCATTACGAAGGGACCGATTTTTGGTCGATTTCGTCCGAACGACTTTTGATTTATGATCAATTGGTCGTTTTAGGTTGTTTAGTATTGACCGACAACATTTTTGGGTTCATTAGACCAAAAATCGGACGACTTCAGGTTTGATTGGAAACCGGATGCTACAAACTGCATAGCCCACAATTCATAGTTTGACCCGTCCATCTTTACTATAGGTGCAAGACCTCTGAAGGCGCCTGTGGATGGGATATCTACCTTGCTTTCCGACATAACAACTGAAGACGAATGGTATTGGAGACTAGACAAATGTTTTGTCTCCACTGACATAGGGAGATTTGGTTGCATATGTAGACTTATGCAACCAATCTCATCACGGTGAGGGCTCGACGATGGTGTCCCTTTTAAAGGGGAGAGGTGGCGGCACCCCTTGGAGCAAGTGGGTACAACCGGTCGTGGAGAGGGGATCTGCAAGGTTCTAGGAGAGCGCGGGTGCGGTAAGTCCTATCGACAGGAGTCCACAACAATAAGAGGATGGATCGTGGGGGCCTAGAAGGGCCTAGCAGAGGCCATGGGGATCCTGGGAGGTGCCTGGCAACAACGAGAGGCCCCACGAGGGAGAGGAGAGGGGCCTCGTGAACGGGCAGTGGGGTTACGAAAGCTCGCGGTGGCTGGCGAAGGCTGGGCGGTGGCTCGCGACGCAAGGGGCCCTACGAGGGAGAGGAGAGGGGCCCGGAGACTGACAGCGTGGGTGCGGAAGCCCGCCGAGGTTGGGCGGTGGAAGCCCTAGTCGCGCATGAGGAAGAGGCTTGATGTTGGGGTTAGGGTTTTTCGGTGCCAGAGCTCCGGTCTAGGACCGTCGCTCCACCGATCTAGGACCGTCGCTCTGATATCATGTTGGGAAAATAGAAAGAGTTGTTTATTCCTTTGTCCATAATCTCTCTTATATAGGGAGAGGCCTATGGGCAAATTTCATAAAGTGGACAGAAAAACAGAAAATATATAAACGATACATAAATGTGAAATACATCTCTACATTTGGGGCGTACACTTCACGTGTTTCCCCCTCTTTTGACTAAAAGAAATCTGTTTTCTTTCTCGGCATTCAAACAAATGTGGGGCTTACTTTTTAAAATGTCCCTTGCTTGTACAGTGTGGCAAACCATCTAAGCATTCTTCTTAACTTACTTCTGGTATTTTGATGGAGATATTTGCCTTCTATAGTTTATGGGCATGGCACATGAAGCTATCATCTGCTATCAGCATGCTGTTCAGAGTCATCCCAAATGTGCCAAGGCTTTTAGTGAGAACTGCTTGGTGCTTTTAGATTTGGATACTTCATTGTTGAACTTACGTGGTCCTACTGTACGTAGGGGAAGGGTGAGTGTTGATAAGTCGCATCATTTTCTACTTGCAGAAAATCTAGCCACTACATATCATGAGCAAGGTCAGCTGGATTTAGCTATCGAGAATTACAAACAAGCCATATCTGCTGAACCGGGGTTCATTGAGGCATACATTAGGCTGGTTGGTAAACAATTATAAGTGTATACTCTCAATATCAAGTAATGGTATTAATCATATCGTATGACATAAAACCGACTCACTTTTTTTTCTCTATGCCAAGGGAAGTGCTTTGAAAGATTCTGGAAGAATTGAAGAAGCAATTACACAGTACACTGTCAGTTCAAGCTTCTTTTAACCCAATCGGACGTTGCTTATTTTTGAAATCTAGTTTGCTTAATTATTTCTTCTGATACAGTCCTGCCTAGCTCTCCAACCAAATAATCCTAATGCTCTTGTGAATCTCGGGAATATCTACTTTGAACGGTAGATACCATACAAGCTTGTACTTTTCTTAATATTTTCTATTCCTTTTGTATAAAAACTATTAATGTTTTAAATGTTTTTGTTGCAGCCACATGACAAAGGCTGCTGCTCAACTTTACGGGGCTACTTTACTTGTGACTGTTGAACTTTCTGCTCCATTTAGCAATCTGGCTATGATATATAGGCAGCAGGTTTTTCCGCCAATGTTTCATTTTCCTAACAAGTTGAAATTTCAATGAATATTTGTGTTAGGATCTTTTCCTTGCCTTGATAGCTTGTTAGTGTATTGTATGCTCTAGCGTCCTTTGGGATTCTTGGTTTTTGTAACACTTAAACTTTAACCCGTGAATACAAAGTTTTTGGGTGCTCGCCTTCAGGGAAATGCACACTTTTTTGTTAGCGATGGCTGGTTTAAAAGCTAAATTGAGCTGGACTCTTTCAAGTTCTTTTTCCCTTCATAAAATAATGCAAGTTTTATTTAGTCTAACTATGCCGTATCCCACAATTGGTAGGGAAGCTACACAAAAGCAATTGCTTGTTACAATAATGTCATCCGGATAGATCCTACATCAGCTGAAGCATTTCTGAACAGAGGCAACGCGTTGAAGGAATTTGGTAGAGTTAGAGATGCTGTGCAAGATTACATAAGAGCTCTGACACTTAGGCCAAATATGCCAGAGGCTCATGCTAATCTGGCTTCTGCTTATAAAGACGTGTAAATTATCTATCTTGAACTGCATGTAGGATCCTTCTTTGTTTTTTTTCCAGTTCAATCTTCGACTTGTGAATCTACAGTGGACATCCAGAGGCTGCAATAAAGAGTTACACTCAGGCCCTAATCTTGAAACCAGATTTTCCTGAAGCAATCTGCTATCTTCACCATACCTTGCTGGTAATAAGCATAATAATGTGCCTTTGTTTGAAACAATGATTGGATTTCTGAAAGTTTGGAACCAAAAAAGTTTATAACTAATCATTTTTTCCTATATATTTGGATGAACCAGAAATTTTTAATGTAGTCGTGGTTGGGAAGTTACTCTATCTGTAGATATATTACATGGTATCTCAGTTTCCTCGATTAAATATGCATCCACACATATGGGATATTGGAGTGGTCCTAGAAACGAACTGGATACTCCGAAATCCTTGCACCTTTATGAATCATTTATCACATCCGGTTTTCTTCTTAAAGTTGTTGAGAATAATAGTGAAGGGTTGAGTTAATTTGAGAGATCCATCTAGTCTGTGTCGCATGTGGTCAATGTGTCCAATTCCATGCCTCCTATTCAGAGAGAATTTGTGTATGAGTGGGGCCAGAATTGTGTATGAGTGGGGCCTATATAAGTGTGAAAAAAATAATAAATTGATTATTCTGAGGGCCATAGGGCTTTCTTATATAAAGAGGAGAAACTTTAAAGGGTAAATTACATAATAGAGATGAAATAAACAAGAAAATACAAAATAACTTTCAACACCCTCCCTCAAGATGGAGCAAAGATGTCAATCATGCTCAGCTTGGAACAACATTTTAGGAACAACCCCTGGCTAGGGTTGTGGTGAACACATCTACAGTCTATTCCCTTAGCTGACGTGAGAAGTAGAGAAAAAAATCCTTCTATATCATATAAGTAATGGCAATCTACCTTAATGTTTTTGGTCTTCTCATGTCAAGCGGGATTGTTGGCAATGAAAAGAGCAATCGCAAAGGAATAGACACGTCAACAACTAAGTCTGTCAGAACGGATTTGACCCCATCATCTTAGCTCCCTGCACCAAAACTATGTATTCTGACTCCACATTAGATTTAACAACCACAACCTACTTCTTGCTTTTCCATGAGAGCAACAAACTCTCTATGAAAATAGCAAAGCAGACGTAGACTTCCTGTCTTGAGGACATCATGTATTCAACATTTGTACATGTCGTGATGGTAAGAGAAGTCCCTCTTTCAAAGAACCTCATATTTGTAGAAGATTTTAGTTACTTTAGGATCATGTGAACAAAATCCATAAGAGCCTAGTGGCTACTCTATAAATTGGCCAACTTCGCTCACTTCAAAGGAGATGTCTGGCCTAGTAATAATCACATAAAGGAGCTTCCAACGAGCTTCGTATACCTCCTCTTCTCCACCTTATATGTATCATCATTTTAGTAGGGTCCATGGGAACAATAGTAGGCCTGCTGTCAGCCATCCCTATCTCTAGGAGAAAATATGTAACATACTTCCTCTGTGTCATCATTAGATTGTGGAAAACTCAAGCCCATGGAAGTATAGTAATTCGCCAAGGTCCTTGGTGACAAATGATGTCCAAGGAAATTGTAGCCTCGCTGATTTCCTACAAGCCATCTCCTATAACAATAATGCCATTAACATAAATCAGAATGACAACAATACTTCTTTATGTCATGTGTACAAAGAGCGAGTAGTCTGCAATCAATCTCATGAAACCCTCCTGTTCTATCAAGTTGGAGAGCTTTTGGAACCATGCTCTGGGACTCTACTTAAGGTCATAAATTGCCTTATGAACTTTGCATGTCCTCTAACACCCCCCCAGCAACAAACTCAGGTGGTTGTTGCATATTCATACAAGAAAGCATTCTCGGCAACAAGCTACGAAAGTTATTAGTCCTGTACCACTGCAACATATAGGAGGATCCTAATTGTAAAATGATGAGCCTTGGGGAAAAAAGTGTCTTGATACTTTAGCCATATGTCTAGGTGAACCTACGTGCCCCAAGCATAGCCTTGTAGCGATCAACATTGCCATATGTTCTCTGCTTCGCTCTAAAGACACAATTGTATCCAGCCATAGAAGCCCTTTTGGACTTATAACCAAACTCCATATACTACATAATTGGAGTGCATTCATCTCCTTCTCCGTAACCAACCGCCAAGGACTGTCTCGCATAGCCTCCTAACATGTGTATGAGATCTCTATGGCTGACAGTCCCACCACAAACCTCCTAAAATCCTCAAAGAGATGCACTAAAGAAACATGGGCAATAAGAGGATACGTAGCACATGTACGCCTCAACTTCTAAAGAGCAATGGGCTCTGGTTAAGATCCCTTGGATGATCTGTGTTCTGTAAAATAGTTTCATGAGGTGATACATGCTGAATCTGTAAGGTCTTCTACTGTACAGACAAAGTACCAATGCCATCAGTAGAAATCAAGTGCTTAGAATTTACTAGGGGCGTGCTAAATGATGGGGAAGGCATAAGAGCAAGGCATACTCATTTAGTATCTAGACAAAGATTGAGCCATAAGAGGAGATGGTAGAGGAGACACATGAGTAGGAACCATATTAGGAAGAAGTCGTGGAGGAACCACGTGTGGACGTGGAGGAACCACATGTGGAGGTGGTGGTAGTATTGGTGTCAAAGGAGGAGGTGGAATGTAAAACTTCTCACCAAACTTAGAGAGGGTCATCTAATCACCACTAGGAAAAAAACACATGATTGACTCAAAGAAAGGGGCATCAACACTAACATGGTACTTCCATCTGACATGATCAAAGAATCGGTACCTTTTCGGAGTCCAAGGTAGCCTACAAAAATACACTTGATATCTCCAAGGGAGAGATTGTAATGACCAGGACTCAAGTTATGAACAAAAGCCACATATCCAAAGACATGAGGTGTTAGAGAGAAAATGTCCTTATTTGTAATAGTAATCGAAAAAGGAATCTTTTATCCTAACACGGAGGACAATATACGGTTGATTAGGTAGCAGGTAGTTAGAACATCATTACCGTAAAAAGAGTGGGGAGCATGACTCTAGATAAGAAGAGTTGTGGTAACATAAAGAAAATGATGGTGTTTGCACTCAACAATGTCGTTTTGCTGAGAAGTATAAGTATAGGAGGTCGGATGTATGGTGCCAAGGCACCTGAAGAACAGTAAGAGTTAGATGGTATATAACCCCAAGGCATTTTCGGAGTGAACATACTAACAATAGTATAAAAAATGTTATTTATTTCATTAATAAAAGTTTGAATAACAGACCCAACCTCAGACTTGGTTTTCACAAGAAAAACCCAAGAAAATCGAAAGTAATCATCGACAACAATAAGATAGAATGTGTGCCTTGAGGGACCCCAAATATCAAAATGAACTAACTTAAATAAAGAATTGCTATTAAGATTCTGATGATCAGGAAAACTGAAGCGGTGGTGCTTCCCAAGCTGGCAAGCCTCGCACTGAAAAGTAGACTGAGATGGGATCTACGGGAGGACTCTACACTTGTCCAGATGAAGGTGATCGAATCGAAGATGCCGCATTTATGGAGAGACCGACCCAGTAGGAATGGAAGAAGTACTAACATAAGGAGACTGAACCAGTCTGTAGAGACTCCCTTGCTTACGGTTGCATCCAATCCCCCTTCCCTTGAGTATATCCTAAAACACAAAATAAGAGAAGTTCAATATGCCATGACAATGTAAATACTTGGTAATCTAACAAATATTTAATAATTTCTTAGAAAATTCTGGTGCATGAAGTACATTATGTAGACACATAGACGATGTCAAACGAATCTCCCCCTGTCGTGTAATAACAGAATGTCTCCCATCTGCAATGACAACAGATCTTCCTGGATGTACTGATATGTAGGAGGTGAACTGTGCTATGTCTTCACATAGATGATGAGATGCATCGGAATCCATAATCCACTTTGAAATGCATGTTCTATAACAAGTAGCAAGGCATAATATATACTTGAGGTACTGACAGAGTAAATAATGTCAGAAGGTCGTAAAGGAGCACTAGTAGAGCTAGTAGTTGGAGTCACGATTCCCTCAGACAAGAGACAAGGTTGTCAAACTTTCGATCAATAGAAGTTGCAAGAGGCTTAGCCTGCTCGGCAACACACGAGCTAACCATGCTTCTAGTAGCAGGTGTCCTCGACGTGACCAGAACAGTAACAATAGGTGCATGGTTTGTGCATGCGACTATCTCCTCTGCCACGTACACAACATCCTCCCAACTGAGCTCGATCTACTCTGCTGCGAGATGCAGTCATCATAAAGGAGGTCTGAGTAGTGGCTCTAGGAGGCATCGTGATCCTTCTCAATTGGGTGCGTGCGACATCATACTATGAGTCAAGTGCCTCTAGGAAAACTTCAACCATAGTGGCATTCTTGTATATGTTTTATTGCGTTGCAAAAGCATTCAGAGGCATAAAGTTGGAAAGCTTCTCAAACATGCCCATGATTCATGAGTAGAGAGCATAAAGCAGACAACCATCTTGTGTAGCTATGAAACTATCGTCCTGAAGCAGTGTGATCTTTGTCTCATTTCTCGCATGAGAATATGTGCCTGTAAGGATGTCCCACATCGTCTTAGCAGTGGACTGATGAAGAATGTTATTGGCTATCTTTGTGGTAAGAGAACTAGATAGCCACACACACATATGCATCATCTTGTTTCCACGGAACATTTGCCCCAATCTTGTTGGTCGTTCTGTCTATGTTAGAATGTGCTTCTTGTTATTACATTGCATAATGGTCATAAACTTCATGGACCATAAGTCATAATTGGTCACATCCATCTTGACGATGGGTGTAGCCTTCGAGGGCACGCGAGAAGGATAATTCAACCTTGCTCTCTGCCATGATGATGGAGAGGGTAAAGGATATGACTGGAACTATAGACCGCTCTGAAGATGTCTACATAATCACATGGGGAATTGGTTATTTGTGCATACTCGAGACACTACCATTCCCATCAACTTTGGGAACACACTAAGACAAACTA
Source organism: Ottelia alismoides (assembly GCA_037367405.1). Lineage (NCBI taxonomy): Eukaryota > Viridiplantae > Streptophyta > Magnoliopsida > Alismatales > Hydrocharitaceae > Ottelia > Ottelia alismoides. Next base: position 261,742 of record JAZKJV010010205.1, on the reverse strand, counting down.
GGTGATTTATAGGACAAAATTCACCTCAAAAACGTCAAAATCAGACTGCCTTTGTGTCCTAAATCACATCGAGATCAGCAAGGAGGCCTCTAGGTTCTGCTGGTGGCGCAAATGAGGGCTAAAGAGCCCTACTAGTGACATAAAGGAGGCTAAGTGCCCCTGCTGGTGGAGTTGGGGTGTCGTAAAGTGCAGTTGGGGTGTCGACGGTACCATGGAGGCGACAGGAGACGTCGCAGATGGGACTGATGACATAACTAATGGCCGATGGCGACAATGAAGTTTTTCAACGGAGAGAAGGGGGTGGGGTTAGGGTTCGAGGATACCCGGTCTGATCTTATCTCTCTGATACCATGTGGAAAGAAAATAATGAATTGATTATTCTGAAGGACATAGAGCTCTCTTATATAGAGAGGAGAATCTTAAAGGATAAATTACATAATGGAGATGAAATAAATAAGAAAATATAAAATAACTCCCAACATAGGAGCATTTCCTACATGTTTTTGTCAGATCAGACCCTGAGGGTCCTTCGCCCATGGAGTAGGTCAGTCATTAGAAATGTAATTAAATACATATATATATATATATGATTTTTATCCAATGGGCCCCATGCCCATTAGAGATGAGAAAAGCCCGCTTCATCTCCAGCAGCTTCAGTAATAAAAATACAAGCTTCAGTAAGTAATATATATACAAGCTTCCATAATATATATTAAAGCTTCAATAAATAATATCACAGTTCTAGTAACTTATATTAAGTTACAAGTAAGTGCGAACCAAATTACTGATTAAATTACTTCCTTTACTTACAATTGATTCAAAGTTACTGATGAGAATACGAAAGTTATTGATGCGTTTAAGTATTACTGATGTAAAGCGTTGCCGATGGCAATACGAAAGTTACCGATGCATGATATAAAGTGTTACTGATGGCAATACGAAAATTACTGATGCGTTCAATTATTGATGGCGATATGGAAGTTACTGAAGTTATTGATCATCGGATTAAGATCTGATGGGTGAGATTGGTGGCTCATCTCATATCTAATGGGCACGGGGCCCACTGGATAAGCCCTCTATGTGTGTGTGTACATATATATATATATATATATATATATATATATATGGTCTTCTACTTTTTCGTATCCGATTTAAAATGGATTCTTATATGGTTATCGCTTTGATATGCAGATATCACTGTTTCAATATGTAAAGGCTATTATAGATTGATTTTTACTTGCATTCAACAATAGTTTATGCCTTGGGTAAACATATTGAGCATAATTGTTATAAAATAAATTCATAATATATATTTGTATCATATGTAAGATATCACACACACACACACACATATATATATATATATATTTAAAGTTTATCCATAGAGTATTTCTTCTATCTTACATATCCAATCAATATATGTAAATACGGTAACGCACTTTTCATATACATTAATAAATCTATATACAGATTCTAAAATGGAAAAGGATATAGCAATATGTCTATCTGTATCTATCAATTTGCATCCTAGTGTTCATCCCGACCATCTTGTATTTTGATGTTTGTAGCCGCATGTAATTCCAGATTATTCTCTGCAGAAGTAATCGTGCATCCATGCTTAGAGTCTCCTGATTGTTTGTTCTTTGAGAATGTTAACGATAAATCTCATTTTATTCACAATATTAGCTGTTTAGGCAGAGTGCACTCTAAGGGAAAATTACATAACATAAACAGAAGAAAAATGAAAATGCAAAGTAACAGAGATATAAATATCTCAACACTCCCTCTCAATCTGAAGCATATATATCTAGCATGCTCAGCTTGGAGCAACAACCGTGGACGGATCTAGAGGGGGGTATGGAGGGGCACATGCCCCTTAGATTTTAGATAATCTTCCATGTATTATTGCTATAATATATAGTGTTAATGTAACGTCCCGGGCTTAGGTCCTCGGTCCGTTATCGAGGAAAACTGGCCCTGACAACTTATTGGATTCAGGCCCAAATGAACCCTTGACAACCATCCAAAATGCTTAAGCCCAAGTTGTCAAGTAGTAATCCCCACCACTTATAAACCACACCCACACTTCGTGAGTTTTAGGTATGGCACTATGTTTGGGGTTGGGGTGTTACAACCTCCCCCACTTATATTCGCAACGTCCTCGTTGCGACATGGCACATTACGTATTCCCAGTGACAGTGACGGTTGCACGCTCCGGGTAGCCTTTTCCTCCAACCTCTTTGTAGGGGCGGCTCCACCTCTCGGGTAGCCCTTTCCACTATCAAAAGGAGCATGGCTCTGATACCATTTGCAACGTCCCGGACTTACGTCCCCGGTCCGTTATCGAGGAAAACTGGCCCTGTTAGTTTATTGGATTCGGGCCCAAATGAACCCATTGACAACTACCTAAAATGCTTAAGCCCAAGTTGTCAAGTAGTAATCCCCACCACTTATAAACCACACCCACACTTCGTGAGTTTTAGGTATGGCACTATGTTTGGGATTGGGGTGTCACAGTTAATTTGATTTTTATATACTAATCTAATTTATAAATTTAAAAAAGTTAAAAATGGCAACACTATGATGTATTCCTATAATTTTCTCATTTTCGCTATTTCATCTGCGAAGATCTTTCCCCACATATTTTCTTTATGCATCTCTCTTTCTACCTTTCTCCTTCATCTGTCTCGTTCCCTTGATCAAGAAAAGAATGGATCTTGCTTTATTTTATGATTTTATTTCTTTATAAGTTCTCTATTTTCAATGATGTCATCTAAATATATTCGAGTTTGTATCGATTGTGTCTTATTATTCTGATAACACATTTAATTTTTGAAGCTTTATTTATTGAAACAAGTTTCAAAATCTTACTACAATATATAATTATTTAAAGTTTTATCAGCACAATAAATTACAATTGAAGTAATGAATAATGGGACCGAAAACAATTAACTGTCGATTATTGTCACGAAATTTTTGTTGTCACAATGTATGGGATATTTTATTTATAAATTCGTTTGACATTATATACAATATATTATCTATAATTAGAGTAGTACTAAGAAGCATATCATTGTCACAAATCTTTATTTATCCTGCATTTAACAATGAATGTTATATGACGATAATTTATAGTCGAAAAAATTGTTGATATAGTTATAAATCCAATGTCCTAGATCATTGTTGCAACATTTTTTATAATGCTATATTAATAGAAAGTACTTCTACACTGTATATTAATCTAATCCAATCTATATTCAACTTAATTTAAAAAGGAAAATGTTTCTTTACCACAACATATATCTGACTTGTGGCAATGAAAATTTACCCAAACATTGACCAAAAAAAAATTATCTGGCTTACAATGTAGATTTTATTGTTGCAAGCTAAAAAATCCATTGTCACAATTGATTTATTTTGAGTATATGTATTTTGATTTATTTGATGTCCATAAATTTATTTATATGTAAGAACGAAGCGGTTTTCCAAAAAAGGAAGCCCAAATCTCTTACATGTGTCTCATTCACATAAAACTAAAAAATAAGGAAGTTCAATCAAATTATGACATTTGGTAATAGAATAATCAACATATAAATGATTCTTTTAGTTTATGCACCCTCTATAAAAAGTTTCTACCTCCATCCCTGACAACAACGATGAAAAGGACCCTTCGTAAGAGCTTTGGTAAACATATCTGCATTCTGGTTGCTTGAGGCAACATGTGAGGTGGAAATTTGTCTCTTCTTGATTAGATCACGAATGTAATGGTAATCTACTTCGATGTACTTTGTTCTTTCATGGAAGGCTGGATTATTAGCTATGTATAAAGCAGCTTGATTGTCACATTTGAGATGCATAGGATGAGGCACCTCAATAGTTATGTCAATCAAAACATACTTAACTCACATCATTTCCGTGCTTCCTTGGGTCATGGTCCCCTACTCTGATTCTGCACTATATCTAGCCACGACTGTTTGTTTCTTACTCTTCCATGAAACTAGAGAGCTACCTACAAACACAGTGAAGCCTGTGGTGGACTTCCTGTCCTTAGGACACTCAGCATAGTCAGCATTTGCACATCCAGTAACTGTGAGGGAAGTGTCTGTTCTGAACAAAAGTCCTGCACCTGGAGAAGACTTCAGATACCTCAAGATCATGTTCACTACATCCATATGAACCTGCCTGGGTTGCTCCATAATCTGGCGACTCTGCTAACAACAAATGACATATCATGTCTGGTGATAGTAACATACAACAGATTACCTATTAGATCTCTGTATCATCTCTTATCCACCTCCTCAGAGTCACTAACATATAGCCTAGTATTGGGATCCATTAGAGTAGTGTCATGTCTATATCTAGTCATGCCCGTCTCAGATAGAAGGTCAGTGACATACTTCCTTTGCGTCATTACCGTACCATACTGATTTCTTGCAAATTCTATGCCAAGAAAGTAACGTAGCTTGCCAAGATCTTTGGTCACAAACTGTTATCCAAGGAAATTCTTAGCTGCCTGAATGCCTTGTTCATCACTGCATGTAACAATAATGTCATTAATATAAACTAGAATAACAATTGTACCTCTCTGTGTTCTCTTAACAAAAAGAGAATGATCTGCAGTAATCTGACAAACCCATGTTGTTCAATCAACTCGGAGAGCTTCTGAAACCAAGCCCTCCGACTCTATTTAAGGCCATGGATGGCCTTGTGAAGTTTGTACACCATACGAGACTCCCCCTCAGCAGCAAACCCAAGTGGTTGTTGCATGTAGACTTCTTCATGCAAATCTCCATACAAGAACATATTTTTGACATCCAATTGGAGTAATGACTAGTCACATACCACAACAACAATAAGAACCCACATCTTAGAATGACGAGCAACATGAGAAAAAGTATCCTGATAATCCACCCCATAAGTTTGGGTGAACCCACGAGCAACTAGTCTGGCCTTATATCTGTCCACAATACTATCCATTTGGTGTTTCACTATAAACACCCATTTGCTGCCAACAACAGGCATACCATGAGGAGCATGTACAACACTCCAAGTTCCACGAGACCGCAATGCTACCATCTCCTCCTCCATAGCCAGACACCACTGACTACTCTGCAAAGCCTCCTTATAGGATCATGGTATCTCCACAGCCGATAGACCCACAACAATACTATGGAAAATCCTCTGAGAGTCGTGCCAGAGAAGCATGGGAAGCAAGATGATACATAGTACATGTACGCCTCTTCTTCCATAAGGCAATAGGCACGCCAAGGTTCGTGGCTTCTTCAGTAGCAGAGACTGGAACATCCAGGGAATCCTACATATCGAGCTCCACATGCAAATCACCAGTGTCATTATTAAAACTCAAATGCTCAGAACATACCTGGGGCATGTTGGATGATGGAGGAGGCCTATGAGCATGGGGTCGATGCTGGTAAACCTGTAAAAAGAAAGTAGGTGTGGCAAGTGGTGGAGGAGGAGGAGGTGGTGGAGGCTGTGGTGGTGGCAGTGGTGGCGGTGGTGTTGAAGTAGACTCTGAAGATGGTGGTGGTGGAGTAGATGAATTCAGAGGTAGAGCATGTATACCTCTTCTCCATTCTCTGAAGAAATGAGCTTGTCACCTGTAGGAGAGAAATACATAATAGACTTTGTTAGAGTATTTTTTATGTGTTCCTATTGAGTTGTAGCAAGGTAAATGGATCCTGGAGAAGATCCATTTACCCCACCCAGTTGTTTAGTCCCACATTGTCCAATGATGGGACTTGGAGGCTATGGAGAGGCTATATAAGGAGCTCCAGACCTCCTGTATCAGATGAGAAAGTGCAATGCATAACATGCCCCTTTGAGGGCTTCTCCCGTGGTTTTATCCCACTCCTCACAGAGTAGGGTTCCACGTTAAATCCCGTTCTTCATATGTTCTTTATCATTTTTCCATGTCAGCTTCCGCATGTTTATTTTCTAGCATGGTATCAGAGCGGGTTCGATTCTCGAGGAATCATGTTTTATTTATTTTGTCGAGATTCGATTTGAATTCTCATCTTAATAATTTATGGTCAAGTTGTAAGATCATTATCTGTTCCAGAGATTTTCTCTTATTCAGTTCCGATGATCATGTTGTTTGAAAGAAATTAGGGTTTTCTTCACGAAACCCTAATTTTGACCATCATGCTTCCTGACATACATCTCCAGATCCCAGATGTCTGTGAACCGTATACTTCTCCCTGTGCAATCTCTCTCCTTTTTAAAAAAAAAACAATGGCCATTTGAGCCTTTTAACCCGCTAGGGTTCTCACGCGAACTTCTTTTTTAATCAATCAGGCCCACACCTTTTTTTCTTGCCCCTCTCCCTTTTCCGGCCTAAGCAAGCCCCACTTACAAAGAGATTTTTTTTAGTAGTCGGCCACCTCCCTTCAAATATTAGGGCTCCCTTCTTGGGAAACCCTAACAACCATAAAGTCCTACGACAGGGGCATCACTTGTCACCGCCGTATGGTAAAAGCCGCGATACCAAGTCGTTTGGACATGTTGGACACTGCCTCCAGTGAGGGGGACACGCCTCGAGCCGTTAGGGGTCACCACCATTGGATATCGGAGAAGAGGATGGCACCAGAGAGGCAGAGGCTTGCTCCGCCTGGGCTTGCCGCAGATGAAGCGTGCGAGGGAGGGTGGAGGCGGCCGATTTGCGCCACCTGGGGTTGCGCGCAAAGGCACGAAGGGCTTAGTGCCTTGCGCAGTGCGGGGCTTCACCTTAGAGAGCTGTTGCGTGCTTCTTGGATCGCGCGCGCAACCTGGAGATGCGCCTGGATCGCGACGCTTGAGGTGCGCCGCCTGCAATCGCCTGGGTGCAGCCTGGTTGTTGGATCTGCATCGCCTGGGCGCAACCTAAATGGAGGAGAGGATGCCGCCTAGGGGATCATGCTGCCTGGAGAAGCGGCTCTTGCCGCTAGAAGAAGATGACGTCATCGGGATGTCCTCGGTGGAACAGGATACTGCTGGGATCTGTCGAGCGAGTTTGTGCGGCAGAGAGTAGGATTCCGCCTGGAGAGATTGTCACGAACATGAGTCATCAGTTGAAAAAAAGGAGAGAGAGATTAAAAAAGAATTTCGAAAAAGAGGCGCGTAAAAAAAAGAGCCGTACGCAAAGAAAAAATGTTAAAAAAAATGACGGTTTAAAAAAATTGAAAAGCTGCAAGAAATTCTGAGTATGTTTTATTTTCTCCCCATTTATCTTGGCTTCTCCCAACTGTCGATATCTTCATTCCGGCCAATATGGGAGAGAGGGGGGAGTATATGTAGAGTCACTGGGCTTGATACAGATTTCAGATTCAGATGCCAGATGCAGATTATCCAAATCGGCCAAATTTTCAGACTACATTTTTCAGATGAAGATTTTCCATGCGCAAGATTCAGACTCGACGTTCAGATTCCGAGTCCACAGGTGTGATGCACAGTTGTTTAGACTCGACAGATTGGTCCGAGTCCAAGTTCGAGGCACTCCATATTTGAGTGGCCCATTTTCGAGTTCTCCAGAGAGAAACTCATTTTCAGACACGTACGAGTATGCGGTCTTCTTTTCAGATGAGCACATGTATGCCATCTTTAGTAGTGGTCCCCATCTTTCTTCTTGTTGTTTCAGTCATAGTTTTCATGTAAGCCATAGGGACTCCAAAGTAGAGGATCATTCCCTATGCCATGCTGGTAAGGGTTTTCATGTAGTATCATAGGTACACCAAAGAAGTGCACCATTCTCTGAGCCAGATGGGAGAGACCCAGTTCTTCGACGAGGAGACTTATTTCAGACTCCATTCTCCAGCGCCGTGGACTCCGATGAGGGTTGCACAGCCACAACCCTTTTCAGTTCGGCCCTTTTCAGAGATAGAGCAGTTGTCCACATTATTGTGGCGGGCCAGTGTACTCCGACGAGGAGACTTATTTTCAGTTGCAGTGACTCTGACAGGCGCAGTTCAGAGCACATGCTCTCCGACGAGGAGATTCAACAGACTCACACTCCAGCCCGTTCGTCCTCCTCACCTGCACGGCATGAGAAGCAACATCCTCGACAGCTGCAGTTGTACACGTTGGGTTAATATTGTTCGTAGTATCATGTAGCATGGGTTGAGTTTCTTTCCGTTTGTCCAAGCTGAGCATTGCATGCTCCAGCTTGAGGGGGAGTGTTAGAGTATTTGTTATCTGCGTCTATTGAGTTGTAGCAGGGTAAATGGGTCATGAAGAAGATCCATTTACTCCACACAGTTGTTTAGTCCCACATTGTCCAGTGGTGGGACTTGGAGGCTCTGGAGAGGCGATATAAGGAGCCCCAGACCTCCTGTATTAGATGAGAGAGTGCAATGCATAACACGCCCCTTTTAGGGATCCTCATGGAGTAGGGTTCCACGTTAAATCTCGTTCTTCATATGTTCTTTATCATTTTTCCATGTCAGTTTCCGCATGTTTATTTTCTAACAGACTCGAAGAAAGTAACATTTGCACTAACATAAAACTTTCTCGAACATGGTCAAAGAATCAGTATCCCTTTTAGGTCCTTGAATACCCAACAAAAACATACTTGATAACTCTAGGAGAGAGCTTGTCATGATCTGGAGGTATCTGATGGACAAAAGCAACTGACCCAAAAAAGGAGACCTAAGAGAGAAAAGATCCGTCTCAGGAAATGCAATCGAGAATGGGATCTTCTCCCCTAGGACCGATGATGGCATGCGATTCACCAAATAGCAAGCAGTTAGAACTGTATCCCTCCAGTATGAATGAGGAGCACAACTCTGGGTCAAGAGAGTCCTGGTAGCATCCAAAATGTGGCGATGTTTCCGTTCAGCCACCCATTCTATTGAGATGTATAGGCACAAGATATCTGATGCACAATACCATAAGATCTAAGAAATTGAGAGAGTTGAGTATTGCAAAATTATAAGGCATTATTTGAACGAATATACTTGACATTAGCAGAAAAAACATTCCTTATCTCATTAATAAAAGACTGAATAACAGGACCAGCCGTAGACTTGTTTTTAAGAAGAAAGACCTACGACAATCTTGAAAACTAATCAATAAAAACAAGATAAAACCTACGTCCCTGATGATGTGGGACACGATTTGGACCCTAAATGTCAAAATGAATTAACTCAAACAGGCTATGACTACTTCGACCCTGATGACTCTAGAATGTACACCGATGATGCATCTCAAGCTGACAGGCCACACATTGAAAAGTAGAGCGAGGGGAAATCTGAGGAAGAACATTGCACATCTTCTGCGGAGGAAGATGATCAAACCAAAGATGCCACACATAGGGAGAAACATATTCGGTGCGAAGAGAAGAAACACCAGCATACTACGGGGATTGTACCAATCTATAGAGACCTCCTTGCTCATGTCCAGATCCAATCACCCTACCCATAAGAATATCCTGGAATACAAGAGTAGATGAATCAAATATGGTACGACAATGTAATTCCTTGGTGATTTGACTAATAGACAGTAAATTTATAGAAAATTCGGTAGCATAAAGAATATTCTGAAGTCGCATTGTAGAGGTTAACTGCACCTCCCCCTGACCAATGACCGGAGAATATGTCCTGTCTGCTATTACCATTGATCTCCTTAATTGAGTCGGACTCTAAGTACTAAACAGTCCTCTGTCACTACAAAGATGATGGGATGTTCATGAATCCATAATCCATTCTGATAAGTCTATCATGTAACAGCCAGTAAGGGCATATGCTATACCTGATGTGGACGTTGATGCTAAGGCAGCTATCTCTGAGGGTCCTGAAGGAGAACTAATTGACGTAGGAGCAGGCATAAACTCTCTGAGCTGTGCTACAAGTTCATCAAATCTCTAATTAGATGCAGTTGAATAACTGCCAACCTGCTGGGTCTGCTATGCAACACATGCTGAAGCGGGAAAACCATGCTTAGAGTAGCATGTTTCCTCAGAGTGACCTGGCCTATGGTAGAAAGTGCATGGCTGACGGGGTCGACTACCCCCTCCACTACTATGGGTACCTTGACCACGATATTGTGTAGGGTTCCCCCTATCACTAGATGCAACCATGGCTGAAGAGGTCTGAGACTGTTGAGTGCCACCAGAAGATATAGAGAGCTTGCTCAACCTGCGATATGCCTCCTCCATTAGAGGTATGGTGTCATAATAAGAATCTAGACTCGAGCAACGTCCTACTCAGGGTCAAGAGTTGGTAGAAAAACTCCAGTCATCATCGAATCTCTGTATGCCTTGAGCTGCTATGGTGTGGCAGTCAAGGGAATGTAGCCATGTAGCTTCTCAAACACACCCCCTTAGGGAAGTGTAAAGGGTATGGAGAGGACATCCATTCTACTTTGGCATGAAGATGTCGTATTGAAGTTGCAGAATCTTCGATCCGTTTTTCGCCAAAGAGTACGTAGCGGTAAAAATGTCCCACATAGACTTTGTTGTAGGCTGACTCAATATATCATTGGCTATTTCCATTGACACAATCCTAGATATCTACACACATGCATATGTGTCATCTACTTCCCATGAGGCATTAACTCCAGGCTTGTCACTTGGCTCCTCCTTCGTGAGTATGTGCTTCTTGCCATTACACTGCATTAGGCTCATGAACTGCATGGCCTATAGTTCATAGTTCATTCCATCCATCTTGACGATGAGTGTTGGACCTTTGAAGGCATCCAGGGATGGAACATCTGCTTTATTGTCTGATATGATGACAACAATATTTATGATTGGGGCTATGAAATGGAATAACTATGTCTACACAGACATATACGAAAATGGTTGTGGGTGTAGACTCATATCATAACTTCCATCCACTGGAGGCTTCTTTAGGTAACTAGGTCTTTTGAAAGGATAAAAAACACACCCTAGGAACCAAAACTACACCTAGCAGTGGCTCAAGGATGCGGGAGCGACAACTTGAGGAGGGGGTGGCAGCCCTAGGATGCGGGGACGGTAGCCCTAGGGTTTCGCTACAAGTCTGCTGGCGGCGGCAGCCCTGGCCGCTGCAACCCATGGTTCGGCGGCGGTGGCAGCACCTGTTGCCACTGTTGCATGGGCGGCGGTGGTTGTGGCTGATGTCGCTGTTGCGCAGGCCAACATGAGGTTAGTTTCCTTCGTTTCTTAGGTTATATTTAATCCTAGTTTTATTTATATTCTTTATTTTATGCTTTAATTATCGTTTTAGCGTAGATTTAGTTTTTAAATGTCGTCGGAGCTCTAGAGCTCCGGCCACCTCTTTCTGCCATGTCCCTCTTATTTCGACACCCACCAGCCATTCCACCTCCTTTCCCAACTGCTTCTCCACCTTCAGAACACGTCGAACCCGCCAGATCCACTCCTTATGATAATCAAGGTCCAACTCCTCCACGGCAGCTGGACCTTGCCGCCCTCTTCATTTTCACCCACCACCACCACCACCACCACCAAATAACGACCAGGACCTTCACATGTGCGTCGAGAATATTTTTATCCTTTTTGCAGGTCTTGAAGGGGGCATCTGAGCCCCAGTTGATCTCAAGAACAAGCTCTAGGTCCCTATGCTTCTCCGACCTCCAAGAGCCATTCCTTGGTTCTTGGCCACGCGTTCGACCATCTATACCTTCGGCCTAGTCTCAAGAACACTTCTAGCCCATCAGACACGGGGGAGAAGGTCGGAGCTGCGCAGGAGCTCTGATCGAAACTATTCGGGCGGCAGTTCGTCCCCAGTTCTTCCACCATCTTCAGCTGTGGTCCGATCTGGAGAAGAGCTCCAGATTAACCGAGAGCCATCAGATCTGAGGACCCTCCATCGTCCAATCCCTCGAGGGATCTAATATGAACCTCAGGTCCGCCAACCGTCATCGTGTGCTGAGGACACGACGTGTATCAAGTGACGTGCCTTCAACTGCACGATCGGGCGCCTATTTGGAGGTATTTTGCATCTTTAACCTTGACCTTTTGTTTATTTTTATTTAATCATGTAACATATTTAAGACACTTTATATTTTTTAGGATAATTTCAAGAAGACCCTATCCTTTTGCTTTTGTGATTTACACTTTGGTCCAATTTTGCTCAGCTCACGTGTTGTCCCACATGAGCTGGGTATTTTGCGTAGAAGCTCTTGCATCTTTTTATATTGTAATTTGGTATTTAAAGTTCAAATGTTAGTTGAAAGCTTTTGGGTATTTTCATTTTGCTCCCTGCTCTTTATTTTAATTGCAAATATACCCCTGCCAGTTCAAGCAATTGTTGTATTTGTTTTCTAATTTCTAAAAATATCAAACACGTTCCAAAAATCATGAAAAAAAGGGTAATGTGCATGTTAGCTTGATCTTCCATGCTATATTTTTAGTTTTGCATTTTAGACATTTTCCTTATTTATTAAAAATCAAATAGCACTTTTTTTTCTATTTGCTTTAAAAATCCAAAAAAATTGTAAATAATATTTAAAAATTCCAAAAATATTATTTATTACTTATTTTATATCTTAAGACAAAAATCCTGAAAAATAAAAAAAATAAAATTATTAAAAATTAAAAAACTTTAAAATCCTTATAAAAATTATAAAAAACTTTTAAAAATCCATAAATATTTATTTCCGTCTATAAATTTCCATTATATTATATATTATACATTGAAAAAATTTTTGAAAAATTTGAGACTTTTGATATTTTTAAATTCCAAAACAATTCGGCTTAATTAAAAAGTCCCTAATTTTTTTGTATTTTGGATTTTAAAAATACCTAAAATCAGCAAAAAATCCTCAAAAATCACAAAAAATAGTAGAAAGTATATAAAATACAAAAATATTTTATTATGCAATTTTTGGTTATTTTTAGCTATATTTATAATTATATTACGCTGTATTGTATTATATATAGATATATAGTTATATTATTAAATATTACAAGGAAAAAGAAATTAAAAATTAAAGAATTGTAAAAAAAATAAAAATTTATAAAAGTAAAAATAAGTAAAAATACAAAAACAAAATCCATAAAAAAGTGTATAATTAAAAACCCACATAAAATAAATAAAATAAAAAGACAAGAGAAAGGACAATTTTTCATTCACTTGCACAATCTATCATGTTTGCTCCCTGTGTTTGATACTTTACATTACACCTATACACACATTTTGTAGAGTTATAATAAATTTTAACTCCATATTTTCATTTTGCATTGCTTGATCTATATTATGGATTAATTGTTTAATTACTTCGGGTTCCGTGAGTAGTCGCTCGACTGTCGATCCGCCTTGTGGGTTGACAAGACCCTCGTAGAATCCGAGTTTTCACCTACTGGGATTGCGGTCATCTAATCTTCTATTGGAGGCCCCAAGGGTGCATGCCCCTCCCTTGGTGGCACTACTCCAAGCTACCTCTATGCCACTAAAGTCAAACACTGTGACATGCAATTAGAACTACGACGAGAAAGAAATCAGGTCATGTGTAAATAAGATGCTTAAATCTCATCCTTACCGGACCTCATGAAATTCATTAGCTCCTTTATTTTCACTTTAAGCTATACTAGACCCATTTCACTTGATTATCGATCTATTGCTATAATCCAAATATTTAATACATATATTAATGTCTTATAATGTCTACATCATTTTCGAGATCAAATTCCATAAATTTTAAGATCCAAATGGATCCACGGTCCCAAAATGATCGATCATCCAACTTTACTGATCGATCAATACTTATCAATTATAAAGCCAACCATGATCTATCATGTTGGGCCAAAATGATCGGTTAGCCTTACGGGCATGATCGATCATACAACCTTAAGGGCATGATCGATCATACAAAATGATCAATCAGCACAAATACATGATCTATTATTTACCTGGGACAATAGACGGAACTGCTCCGATGATGTCTTATGAAATCGCTCCGATCGATGGTCCATCTACATTATTACGTTCTTACTAACATCCACATCATGAAAATATACTTGGATCACGTATGCAAGCCATAGACTGGCTGGAAAATCCAAAAATGTAATACGATAAGCTACCTGCCATGTCCAAAGCTACATGAAACAAGACAAAAACACCGGCAATGGATAGCTTATAACCCCCATAAGCCAACGGTATAAAAACATTGTGAATCCGACAACATAGGGTAAAAAACGTACCTCAAGGTCGTCCGATGTGACACTCCCTTGCCCGAAATGGTTGTTCCACGATGTTTAGCGCGAATTCATGCCCATCATGCGACTTCCCACGTCGAGACCTTTGAAACTATGTCCGCGAATCTTTGATTGGCCATCAAAAATAAATCCGGTGGCGGAGCACCGACGAAGGTGGCAGAATTCCAGCGATGTCGACAGCCTACGAGGCTTGAGGAAAGGGCTGGTGGTGCAAGATGAGGCCCGAGGAAGGGCTGACAGGGACCAGCAGTGGGGTGGCTGTCCTGTGGTGATGCGGAGATGCCTGGAACGGAGCCCTAGGGCATGAGGAGGGTCTGTGCGAGTGTGGCTGGTGGTGGTGGTGGGATTTAGGTAAAAACTCTGGTCTAGGACCGCTGCTCTGATACCATGTGGAGAGGAAAATGAATTGTTATGTTTATTCCACGAGCCTATGGTCTCTTATAGAGAGAGGAAACCAAGAGAGCAAAAAAGGAAAAAGTACATATATAACCTTGAAGGGTTACATGACTCAAATAAAATAGAAAATATTGTGACTCTAACAAGAAAAGTACCGATGTTTGTGATTCTTTGGCACGTGCAGCTTAAATATCAGTGAAATTTGGCAGTAAAATGCCTGACCACTACGCTAATTTCTCAGTTTGGAAATGTCAGATTATTCAAAGAATGAAAAATAAATTCATGTTTGGTTAAATTTTGCCCTAACAGATAACTGCTTTCTTCTTTTAGAGCGTATGCAACTGGGACAACCGAGATAGTAAATTGTCCGAAGTAGAAGGAATTATCAGAAGACAATTACAGGTTTGATATTACATTGCTCTTGGTTTATTTATACAGGAGACATACTTGGTTGTCAGATTTACTAAATGTAATCTAACTGTGAACATAGGCTTCCTTTGTTCCTAGTGTGCAACCGTTTCACGCCATTGCTTATCCTTTTGATTCACTTCTCACTCTGGAAATTAGGTAAGCTTTTCTTTCCTCCTTCAATACCTTCAACCGTGTTGGAATTGAACATCTTTATTTTTATTTTTCGGTAAATGCAGCAAAAGATATGCATCCTATTACCATACAATAGCCTCACGTTTTAAATTACCGGACTTTCATCATCCACCCGCTGTGCCAGTCAAGAATGAAGGTGGCAGTGATCGGCTTAGGGTGGGGTATGCATCTTACTCTCAGTTTTCAGGCACTGCAAAACATCTAGTTATGTTCCTAACCATTAAAATATTTTATGTTTTGACTGGAAATGGTACTGCAGGTACGTAAGTAGTGATTTTGGCAATCACCCCTTGTCACATCTCATGGGCTCTGTATTTGGAATGCACAACAGAAATAATATCGAGGTTTTTATTATTTCTGCACAATTATTGATTATACATGATTTTTAAATCTAAAAATATATAAAAAATGTATCAAGATTGTATGAATAACCGACCAGCTTTCAGGTTTTCTGCTATGCTTTGAGCCCGAATGATGGTAGTGTGTGGAGGCAGAGCATCATGTTTGAAGCTGAGCATTTCATAGATTTGTCGTCCGTGACATCCGATTTGATTGCTAAGAGAATAAATGAGGACAAAATACAAATCCTGATAAACCTTAATGGCTACACCAAGGTATGCTTTTGCAGTTACCCATAATTGTTTTATTATCCCCCTCTATTACTTGATTGCTAGTTGTTGATATGCCTTAGAGAGATGTTCGATCTCTCACGTCAGATTTGGAGGATTAAACCTCCCATCCCTAAAGGGGGGTGATGCTATACTTCACATGTAAACTCAATAGGGTTAGGGCTTTAAAGATTGAGCCATAATTCTCCACACTTCTTTTCTTCTTTCCACATGGTTATGGTCGATGGCCACTGTCCAAGAACATAACCCAGTTGTGGGTTAACCTTGTCAATCCACATGTTTGTGTGATTGCTTTTGATGTTTGTTATTAGCAACAAGAGTAATTAGCCTATGCTTTATAGTGTACTTGCCTTGCAATAACTAGTTTCTTATCCTTAAGGTAATTATACCCTTAGATTCAATTCAACTTAATTTTATAAAGAAATTTTAACATTACAATATCATTCACAGTTCATCTGCTTGATATGCAATGCAACGTTCATTCTGCTTGTCGAAAAGGCTGTGGTTGTCATTTACATATCACCTGTTGTATCTGAAATATATAATTATCGCTCTTTTCTGTTATAATTAGGAATACCAGTGCATATATTAAAAAGTAAATTATCGGATCCAAATGAGTTAACAGAGAAACAATACCGAATAAAATTACATTAAACGTATGTTTCCCAATCATTATCCGATTATACAATGCAAACATGAACCGATTAATAGAACAGAAACATAAATATAACACGGGCATGATCCAGAAAGGGTAAAGCAATAAACATACTGCGGCAACCAAAATAAAATAAAGATCAGTTTAGAAGTCACCGAAGCGTCCATGAAATGGACTGTCCTTAGAGAATATATCGCCCCCACAATACCGGTGCATAGGGTACTGGCGATCCGCTCCCAGGATACGACGGTTCACGATCGTCGTCGGCGCACACCAACGGGATCGTCCTCGATTGTACCTCAGAGAACTGCAGCCGAGAGAGGAAGAGGAAGACGTTCGTCCGTGAGAGGAAGAACCAGAGAGAGAGAGACGACGTGAGAGATTTTTCTTGCGAGTGAAGAAAAACCGTGTCGAGTGAGGGATAAATATAGAGGGGCTCGCGTGCCCTAGCGCGCGGTGACCTTTGGTTTCCGAAAACGCCCCTCAACGGGCATGTCCATTCGAATTCCAAACCCGCGGCTAAATCTAGCCGTTTGGATTAAGTCCGATTCCCAATGTGATCGCGATTATGTTAATTTGTCTAATTAATTTAATCGGTCAGCCAAATGAAACCCGCAGCAAAAGTATCGAGATCCGAGATCCGAATTGACTCTCCCGAGCCTGAGCCCGAGCCGGAGACGGAGCGGAGCGCGCGCGCGCGTGTGGTCCTCCATTCCTCCTCTCTACTATTGCTACAAGAGCTTGGTGTGTGGACTCATATATAAGTCCACCAAAAGTTTAGTTCTCCCCGGTGTGGTACTAAACTTCCACCCAAACTCAACCATGTTTCAAATTTGGGAATTCCCAACTTTCCCTCCAAACATTTGGTTTCCCAATTGAAACCAAATTGAATGCCAATTGTAATTAATAGATTTTCCACTTAAAACCTATATATATATATATACAATTTTAATACAACAATCCCCCACGAATTCACCAATTTGAAATAGAGATTCAAAAGGATTCAAGAGACTTCTTTCGGCTGCCCACACTTTGCTTTCAGTAAAGGTACCTTCCGGTTTGAACCTCTACCTGAGTTTACTACTTTCACTTTAACAGGAACGAAGTGAACTACGTCTTGAACTTCAGACCTTGGTGTTAAAGTATACGGCAGAAACAACAAAGCGTTGTTCTTGGTACAATCTTCAGGGTTGGTGCTCTTAAAGGCCATGCACCCTTATCCTGTTTCATGAGTGTGTTCAGGAAAGACCCTCTTCCTTTTAACTGCGGCCCACAGTAACACTCACATAGGTGGCACTCTCCAAGGATGCATTGCTAACATCCTGCCCAAAGGCTTGAACCCATTCAGAGCCTACGCTCTTCCTAAACTTGCAGCTTAAATGGCACTCAGGCTTCCAGGGATAAGACACTCATGCTTACGCATTAAGATTAGAGTGTCAACCAGTTCTCCAAACAGCTTGTTATTACCACATTGAACCTACTTTGTGGGATCTCCACTCAGATAGGTTGGGTTGCTACTGTAGAGGAACTCCCAATGGGTCTCAGTCCCATCCCAAGCCTAGACTTTAGGACTAAAGATCTATCAAGTCCCTTAGTCAATGCCGTGTTGTCTTTGGATCCAACAAAATCCACAGCCAACACTCCTCAAGACACCAAATCCCTTAACATCTTAAGTCTGATTTGTATGTGTCTCCTTGTTTTCTGATTGAACTTTGAACTCTTGATCTTGGCAATTGTGGTCATATTATCACAATGTGCCGAGATCGCAGGAACAGGCTGACCTACCATGGGAATTTCAGACAGAAGTTCCCTTAGCCATTCAGCCTCAATTCCAGTGGTGTCCAAAGCACACAGCTCGGCCTCAAAAGTGGATCGAGCTAGAATGGTCTGCTTCACAGACCTCCAGGAGACTGCACCGCCTCCAAGGGTAAATACATATCCTGTAACACCATTACTCCCAGACTCCTCTATTTTCCCTATCCAGCTTGCATCATTGTAACCTTCTAGTACAGAAGGATGTCTACCATAATGCAAACTAAGGGAAATAGTTCCCTTCAAGTACTTAAGTACTCGATCCAGAGCCTCCCAGTGAGTACGGTCAGGACAGCTAGTGTATCTACTCAGCTTTGCAACCGAGAATGAAATATCAGGTCTCGTGCAATTTGCAAGATACATTAAACTTCCTATCACTTGCGAATACCTTAGCTGGACTACAAATACTCCACTTTTATTCTTAAACAGCGTTTTGGATGAATCAAAAGGAGTGCTTACAGCTTTGCAATCTTGATATCCAAATTTCTCAAGTACCTTCTCAACATAGTGAGATTGAGAAATTACAATCCCATCAACTGACCTTGTCAGTTTGAGACCCAAGATCACATCAGCAACACCCATGTCCTTCATCTCAAACTTGCTACTCAAGAAAGCCTTAGTCTCATTAATAATCCTCATATGTGATCCAAACAACAATATGTCATCAACATATAGGCACAAGACAATACACTCATCACCTTTCACCTTGGAATAAACACACTTGTCGGATTCATGAACCTTAAAGCCACATGACAAAATAGTCTTGTCAAATTTTTCATGCCACTGCTTTGGTGCTTGTTTCAATCCGTAAAGGGATTTGACAAGCTTGCAAACCTTTCCCTCATTCCCAGGAGTCACAAGCCCATCAGGTTGATCCATATAGATCTCTTCCTCAAGATCGCCATGCAAGAAGGCGGTCTTCACATCCATCTGGTGGATAGAGAGATCATATACAGATGCCAATGCTATGAGCATCCGGATTGTGGTCATCCTAGTCACAGGGGAATATGTATCAAAATAATCGATACCTTCCTTTTGCCTAAAGCCCTTGGCAACTAATCTAGCTTTGTATTTTTCAATTGATCCGTCAGGTCTAAGCTTTCTCTAAAACACCCACTTGCACCCAATGGTAGAGAACCCTTTGGGTAAATCAATCAACTCCCAAGTCCCATTAGCTATAATGGAATCCATCTCAGATTTGATGGCTTCCTTCCATTGTTTTGCTTCAGATGAAGCCATGGCTTCCTTGTAACTTGGTGGATCACCCTCGATCTGGTAGACAACGAAGTCGCTACCCAGATCCTTGGCTATCCGAGGTCTTTTACTCCTCCTTGGCTCATTCTCTTCAGAAAGATCATTGGGTTCAGGTTGAGTCTCAACCCCCACATTCGATATCCTTTCCACTTGATCTGGAATAGATCCTGATGTGGAGGCGTCCTCAATGATCAGATTCTGAGGAACCCCCAGTCTTCAATGGGAAGACATCCTCAAAGAAGGTAGCATCACGGAGTTCAACAATAGTGTTGACATCTATGCCCTGTATCTCGGACCGAATTACCAAGAACCTATATAGATAGCTATTTTCTAGGTAACCTAAGAAGTCCGCATCAACAGTTTTAGGACCAAGTTTCTTTCTCTTGTGTTCTGGGACTAAAACCTTAGCGAGACAGCCCCACACTTTGAGATATCTTAAACTTGGTTTCATATTTCTCCAAAGTTCAAAGGGACACTTTTCCATATGTCTTGGAGGCACCCTATTCAGAATATGGCAAGCCGTATTCAAGGCTTCTCCCCACATATAGGTTGGAAGTCCAGAACTCTGTAGGAGAGCATTGATCATGTCAGTTAAGGTTCTATTTTTCCGTTCTGCTATCCCATTTGATTGCGGTGAATATGGGGCTGTAACTTCATGAACTATGCCAAAAGATTTGCATTGTTCATCAAATAAGTTAGAGGTATATTCACCTCCTCTATCTGACCTAAGGCGTTTAAGCACTTTTCCTGTTTGTGTCTCAGCCTCATTCTTAAAGATAAGAAATTTCTCTAAGGCTTCATCCTTGATTTTCATTAAATATACATAGCAATATCTACTGCCATCATCTATAAAGGTGATAAAGTATTTCTTAGGGCCTATTTGGTTGCAGGGTTGGGCAGGGTTGGCCCAACCCTGGTTACTATTCACAAGGGTACTTTCTCCTCACAGATTACTATTCACCCATCCCAACCCAGCCCAACCCAACCCAGTCCAACCCAGCAACCAAACATGCCCTTATTGTCTCGGGTCAACACACCATTAAACTCACAGATATCCGTGTGCACCAGATTCAAGATCTCACTATCTCTAGAGACAGACTGAAAAGACTTCCTAGGTGTCTTAACTTGCACACATATTTCACATTTTTGAGTTTTATCAATAGTGTGTTTAGGGATCAATTCTAAATTCATCATTCTTTTAATTGAATTTAGGTTTACATGTCCCAATCTACCATGCCACAGATCACAAGATTCTAGATTATTCACAACATGAGACACAGAACTAGAACATTCAACATTCAAAACATTCAATTCATTAATGTTTACTGAATCACATCTAATTCTAAATAACAAGTCAAAATCAGCCAAATAGCCTTTACCATAAAAGACACCATGTCTCAGAATAACAACTTTATTACATTTAAAGTTTAATTCAAAACCATTTCTAACTAAGATAGAGCCAGATAATACATTCTTCTTGATGTCAGGAACATGCAGCACCCTGTGCAACGTCCAGACTCGTCCAGAGGAGAACCTCAAGTTGACTTGTCCCGACCCTAGCACCCTGGCTGCAGAATCGTTCCCCATCTTCACAGTCCCACCGCTGCAGGTCTGATAAGAAGAAAACAACAATCTGTCAGAACATATATTTACATTGGCTCCCGTATCCACGAGCCACTCATTTGGATCATGGATATTGTATAGTTCATGTTTTACAGAGATATACCCCTCGCTAACCCCGAGTCCCATAGTGATCATGTTCACTTGTGGACTCCCGTCTGTAGCCTTAGGTTGAGCCTTCAAGGACGGACAGTCCTTCTTCCAATGGCCAACCTGATTACAGTGCCAGCAGGGTTTATTCTTTGCCTTTTTCTGGATCTTGCCCTTTGGTTTCATTTTATTGTTACTAGGACCCTTTCCCTTCTTATCCTTGCCCTTCGAGGTCATAAAATTGACCTTAGCCTAAATATCAACAGGAAGCACAGGTTTTTGTTTCCTGTGTTCCTCCTCTATGGCAATTGCCACCATCAAGTCATCCATAGAAAATTTTCCCTTTCTGTGTTTCAGGGTCATACCAAAGTCTTTCCACGACTTGGGGAATTTCTCTATGATGCACATGACCTGAAACTTCTCTGGAAGTTTCATTTCGGCATCCTCTAAACCATGGAGCAGGAGTAAAAACTCGTGTGCCTGTTCAGAAACAGACTTCCCTTCGACCATGGAAAACTTCAAAAATTTGGCTACGGAGTATTTCTCAATACCGAGATCTTCGGTGTTATACTTCCTGTCCAAGTCTTCCCATAGCCCCTTCGCAGTCTGCGTGGATGAACAATATACGTCAAACAACGTGTTGGACAGAGCCAACAAGATGCAACCATGACATATACGGTCGCGTTCCTTCCACGCAGATTGCGCCTTATGGCTATCGGGTGAGGGATTTTCCGCCTCCACCGTAGGACAGTCGGTTTCAAGCATCGAGATTAACCCTATGGTGGTTAACCAGATCTTCATGCGTTGTTGCCAACGCTTAAAGTTCTGTCCACCAAATTTTTCAGGCATACCCGTCATATCTACCCTCGATTTAAACATTATTCCGACATTCTAGAATCGGTTCGGGATATCTTCTCTAAGATTGTTATAATTAGGAAAGCAGTGCATATATTAAACAGTAAATTATCGGATCCAAATGAGTTAAAAGAGAAACAATACCGAATAAAATTACATTAAACGTATGTTTCCCAATCATTATCCGATTATACAATGCAAACATGAACCGATTAATAGAACAGAAACATAAATAACACGGGCATGATCCAGAAAGGGTAAAGCAATAAACATATTGCGGCAACCAAAATAAAATAAAGATCAGTTTAGAAGTCACCGAAGCGTCCATGAAATGGACTGTCCTTAGAGAAGATATCGCCCCCACAATACCGGTACGTAGGGTACTGGCGATCCGCTCCCAGGATACAACGGTTCACGGTCGTCGTCGGCGTACACCAACGGGATCGTCCTCGATTGTACCTCAGAGAACTGCAGCCGAGAGAGGAAGAGGAAGACGTTCGTCCGTGAGAGGAAGAACTAGAGAGAGAGAGACGGCGTGAGAGATTTTTCTTGCGAGTGAAGAAAAACCGCATCAAGTGAGGGATATATATAGAGGGACTCGCGTGCCCTAGCGCGCGGTGACCTTTGGTTTCCGAAAACGCCCCTCAACGGGCGTGTCCATTTGAATTCCAAACCCGCGGCTAAATCGAGCCGTTTGGATTAAGTCCGATTCCCAATGTGATCGCGATTAAGTTAATTTGTTTAATTAATTTAATCGGTCAGCCAAATGAAACCCGCAGCAAAAGTATCAAGATCCGAATTGACTCTCCCGAGCCCGAGCCCGAGCCCGAGCCCGAGCCGGAGACGGAGCGGAGCGCGCGCGCGTGTGGTCCTCCATTCCTCCTCTCTACTATTGCTACAAGAGCTTGGTGTGTGGACTCATATATAAGTCCACCAAAAGTTTAGTTCTCCCCGGTGTGGTACTAAACTTCCACCCAAACTCAACCATGTTTCAAATTTGGGAATTCCCAACTTTCCCTCCAAACATTTGGTTTCCCAATTGAAACCAAATTGAATGCCAATTGTAATTAATAGATTTTCCACTTAAAACCTATATATATATATATATACAATTTTAATACAACATTTTCTTCTAAAGAATTGTAGTAGTGCAGTTAGCTCAAAGTCCATGCATATTTTTACTGCAGGGTGCTAGAAATGAAGTGTTTGCCATGCAACCAGCACCTATACAAGTGTCTTACATGGGATTCCCTGGAACCACGGGAGCCGATTACATTCAATATTTGGTGACTGACGAGGTAAATACCGATGGAATCTGTTCTTCCGAAACTTATTTCTTTGCCATTAGATTCTCAGGCACTAAGGCAGTGGCTCCTGTAATCTCTAACTGCAAAATCTCGACAGTTTGTTTCACCATTGCGATTCTCTCACATATACTCAGAGAAGCTTGTCCATCTTCCGCATTGTTACTTTGTTAATGATTACAAGCAGGTGGGTAACACAAAACAGTTGTTTTATGAATTTTCACGCTTTATGCCGTTCACTTGCGTTAATCTCCAGAGAAACAAAGACGCCCTCGATCCAGTCTGTCTACCGAAGAGATCCGATTACGGACTGCCCGAGGATAAATTTATCTTTGCGTGCTTTAATCAGTTGTACAAGTTGGATCCAGATATCTTCAGGACCTGGTAACATATCATATAGGAAAAGCTTCAAATTAGATGTGCTCTTCAGTACTTTTATCTTCTGTCTGCCTTGATTTCAGGTGCAATATTCTGAAGCGTGTGCCTAATAGCGCTCTTTGGCTGCTTAGATTTCCCGCAGCTGGCGAGACAAGATTGCGTTCCTGTAAGTCGCATCAAGTCATTACATTGTAGCCGTGCCTGATTTCTTGATATTCTGGTTTGCATAACCTGCATTACATTTGCAGATGCGGCTGCTCAGGGTGTAAGTCCTGATCAAATTTTCTTCACGGGTATTGCCGAAATAGAGAGCATGTCAGACGCTGTGCATTGGGCTGATCTCTTCCTTGATACGTAATGTTTATTTCCTAACTCGATCAACATATATCTACCATAACACTTTTCTAGCAATCACGATGCTCTGCGCAACTGTGAATTTTCAGCCCGCTCTGCAACGCGCACACGACTGGCACCGACGTCCTGTGGGCAGGAGTGCCGATGATCACCCTCCCTCTGGAGAAAATGGCTACAAGAGTGGCCGGATCCCTGTGCCTAGCCACAGGTGTTGGCGAGGATATGATCGTAAACAGGTGATTTTGCTTAATTTTCAATCCTGTCCCAGAAAACCCAAGGTTGAGAATCTCACAGGTCTATCCTTCAGCATGAAAGAGTACGAAGAGAAAGCAGTCACTTTGGCGGGAGATCCATCGAAGCTGCAGCAACTCAGGACAAGACTGGAAGCCGCACGATTGAGCTGTCCGTTATTCGATACATCACGCTGGGTACGTAGCGAGCTCTACTTTGTTAATCTAAATCAAAATGAACTTACATTCGCATTTCCAATGGAACAAATTCACTTCGACAGGTGCACAATATGGAGAGAGCATTTTCAGACAATGGAGATTATACTGCACAGGCCAACAGCCTCAACATTTCAAGGTCATCGAAGACGACGACGAGTTCCCCTACGACAGATAGCTAGCACCTTGACCCGCGGGCCTTTGATTTGCATTGACATGGTAGAATAGGAGTGTATATATTTTCCTTTTTTTTTTGTTTGTGGGGGTGGGGGGGGGGGGGGGGTAGTAGAGATCTTTATCATGATATTTTCAATTGTAAGGTTGATTTTGGCACAAGATCAGAAAACAGGATATGTTGAAGTTCTTCAAGATGCAGAAGTTTCATAAGTTACATAGATATGTCAAATCTCTGAGAAATTTCTCATTTATAATGGTAATCTATTCAAATGGGTAAATTGGTAAATTCACATGCGCATCCCTGCAACCATTACCACAACCCTAATTTCACAGCATTAATAAGCATCTGGGACATCCATTCATTCATTGTATTCCAAGGAGATACTAAGAGAATCACGTCAGGGTCATAAGGGTCTTTATGAAATCCTAACAACGTCATGATATGCTCAATTATCTCTTAACCTGCTATGTTAGGTTCTTTAACCATTGTGGTAGCTCACCATATGTATTCCATGCCTCCTTATCCATACTTAGCTATAGACTATGGTACACAACTTTCCTTGTTCACGCATCACATGTGGATAGGTGGATTTCTCATAGTTGGTGCTACTGCACACACAACTATTTTTATGGTAAGAGACTACGATCCAACTACTCGATACAACGATCTTTTAGATCTTCTTAGACACCGCGATGCAATTATATCTCATCTCAATTGGGCATGTATAGTTCTAGGTTTTCATAGTTTCGGCTTGTATATTCATAATGATACCATGAGTGCCTTAGGGTGCCCTGAAGATAGGTTTTTAGGTACCGCTATACAATTGCAACCCATCTTTGCTCAATGGATAGAAAACACTCATGCTTTAGCACCGGGTACAACAGCTCCTGGCGCAACAACAAGCACCAGCTTAACTTGGGGAGGTGGTGAGTTAGTAGCAGTAGGCGGCAAAGTAGCTTTGTTACCGATTCCATTAGGAACTGCAGACTTTTTGGTACATCACATTCATGCTTTTACGATCCATGTGACTGTATTGATTCTACTGAAAGGTGTCCTATTTGCTCGCAGCTCGCGTTTGATACCTGATAATGCAAATCTTGGTTTTCGTTTCCCTTGCGATGGACCTGGAAGAGGAGGAACAGTCAAGTATCTGCTTGGGACCATGTTTTCTTAGGTCTATTTTGGATGTACAATGCAATTTCGGTAGTAATATTCCATTTCAGTTGGAAAATGCAATCGGATGTTTGTGGTACTGTAAGTGATCAAGGGGTGGTAACTCATATCACGGGAGGAAACTTTGCACAGAGTTCCATTACTATTAATGGGTGGCTTCGAAATTCTTAGGGGCACAGGCGTCTCAGGTAATTCAGTCTTATGGTTCTTCATTATCCGCGTATGGTCTCTTTTTCTTGGGTGTTCATTTTGTATGGGCTTTTAGTTTAATGTGTCTATTCAGCGGGCGTGATTATTGGCAAGAACTTATTGAATCCATTGTTTGGGCTCATAACAAATTAAAAGTTGCTCCTGCTACTCAGCCTAGGGCCTTGAGCATTGTACAAGGACGTGCTGTAGGAGTAACCCATTACCTTCTGGGTGGAATTGCCACAACATGGGCAATCTTCTTAGCAAGAATTATTGCAGTAGGATAATGGCTAGGAGGATTTGAAAGGCATTATGGCATTACGATTTCCAAGGTTTAGCCAAGGCTTAGCTCAGGACCCCACTACTCGTCGTATTTGGTTTGGTATTGCTACCGCGCATGACTTCAAGAGTTGCCAAACTACTATAAATACTCCTGTTGTGCGGATGCGTATTGTTGGTTGGATTCGTTTCCAACAACTATGCACTCACCATGATTTCAATTTGATGTGAGGGACACTTAATATAGTAAATTATACTAAAGTCCCTCAAAATATGCATATGATAATGCTAAGTGGGGTATGGCTTTGTGGATGACAGAAGATCTACTCTAGGTTTTGTGGTGTCTCTGTTGAAAATCTGGAGAAGTAAGAAACATAATGCTATTTCAAAATTTAATATCGTAGTTGAATATCACGCCCTTGCAAATGACATTAATGAAATCCAATGACCACAAATTTTGTTATATGACTTTGGACGCTAAAGTAAATACGCCAATGAAGATGTTTTGAGACAAAAGTTGTGATAAACCCGGTCAACAATCTGGTTATGCATGATAGGAAGAAGCATGTGGAGATCAGCATATATTTTTCCATAAAAAGATTGATAAGAGGTGTATCTTCCTTATATATAATTTGACGATCAAGTTAATCTATTCATAAAGGGGCTACCTAATATACATTTCGAGATTAATGTAGGCAAGTTCGGCATGATCAAAATTTATCAACTTGATGGCAAGAGTTGAGTTTGAGTAAACCAAGGTTCAGGAAAGCAGTATGCGTATGCGTTCGGAATGGCCACCGAATGCTGAATAAGCGTATGGGGTTCTACGTGGTTTTCTCATTTTAATTTTAAAATAAATAAATAAATATCTATGAATAACATTACTACTGAATTTATATATATAAGTGGAGTTGAAGAAGATCTAAGAGAAACAGTTCATGTTAGATGGTTGAGTATATGCTTTTAATTGCTTAACATTGAATCATAAAAAAACATTTAACCATAAAAGCTTCACATATTAGATGATTCATAATAACAAAATTTCATTACATATACATGCGCTACATGAGCAAAACCTCAGTCGACTTATATTAAAATATTTGACGATACATTGCATATACTCATGAAAATAATATATGAGATAGACATGAAGCATTGCATATTTATATGGTATAATGCATTACAATTGTATAAAAATGCATGTCATATTCTTACAATTGAATGGAGGAAGAGGCAGATCTACGGAATTAAACACATGAATGAGAGGATTGAAAAGTTGGAGATGTTTGAGCAGTATGCGGGATATGCAGGGCATAAGCAAGGCATATACGGTCAGCAATGCGAGGAGGACGCATAATGCACCGATTTATGTAATCGGTTCGATCTGCATGCCGCACGAGCATATGCTTTGGCAAATGCGGCCCGTGTGGCCGATTTCATGAACACTGGAGTATACTTTAGTTGGTAAACGGATCCTTGCATGGGAGAGAGACTATATACTCATCTCTATATATTGTGCTCATCCCATCTATAAGTGAATCATTTAGTGAAGAGTGCTCTAATCTCTAATGAGTTGTGGTCCATGCAATTTCCCCTCTTTGTTGGGCATTAAAGAAAAGTATTTCATCAAGAGACTAATATGTACCATCTCAAGATGCAATGGAAAAAGATGTGAAAGGAATGTTTTCAAAAGGCAGAGGATGTCATTGTCGACATAGTGCAAGCAAGCGGTTACACATATGAAAGCTCTTACTCCATTCTACATTGTTAGCTTGGAAATAACATAGACAGAGTACATCACAACCATTATGGTTGATGGTTGGACTATCTATACTAGGAAGTAAATCATTAACTTTCTTGTATACTGCGAAGGAAAAATATTTTTCCTTATTAAGTGGATGCCTCTGATCGGGTCAAGGACTATAAATGTATCACAAGGTTGATGAAAGAGGTGATAAGGAAGTTAGGGGGGACAATGTGGTTTTAGATCATCATAGATAGTAACAACTTCAAGAAAGTCAGACAAATAATTGATGACAAGACCATGCTTCTGAAATCTTTTGGATCCCTAATGTTGCACACTACATTGATTTAATCTTAAAAGATTATGTGAAAAGTTGTGGTGGTGAAGATGATGAAACATTTGGGTACTTGGAAGAAGAAACATTTGGTAGACAAGTGACTTGGAAGAAGATAATAGGCTATGGTCGAACCCGAGAAGCGTAATAAACCCGAATAAAATCTTAGTTCTTTATAATCCGCACAACCTGCACAATGTATCGTGTAATAGTATCTGCTGAATAGGAACAAGAGGAAGTCCGGCGGTGACTTCTCTCAGCCCAGATTTCCCAGATACTAGCAGCAACAACGCAAGCAAGTCCCTGACAAACAGAAGCAGTAGGGCACCCATTAATCCATTTCTAAATGTTTAAAGAGAAGAGACCAGAGGCAATGACAGGGTTAGAGCAAGCAACCTTCTAGATCCCGAGGGAGACTGAACAACGGAAGAAAAGATGGTCACATGATTCCAGTTGATGGAGATAAAGATAGCAAGGGGAATGCAAGCGATCCCATGCTTCGAGAGCCTATCCGTGGTGGGCAACCGATTAAGAATGATCATGTAGAGTGTGCAAGAGTGCTTCGGGCTAGCAACTGTATTACACATCTAAGCACACATATACACATAAAACTCTTCAAATTCCAATTTTTGCATTAGCATACAAAACTCTTCCCCTTGACTAAACAAACATATTCCTAAAAAATATGCCTAGTTCCATTAAGTGCAACGAAATAAATAAATTATTTAAAATACAAACCATGAAGAAGTAAAATCTATTATAAAAAAACTCCTCGTTTATTGAAAATTTTTAGGAGTTGTTATTTTCTCAAAATCGGTGTACATTAGGACATAAATATTGATGAAATATCATATGAATGTTAGCCAGCAAACGAATGTTTTTATAGAAATCTATGTATGTTAGAATATAAATATTGACAAAATCTCAAATGTATACTAGCACATTGAAATTTATTTTTAAATTAATTTTTTTACAATAAAATATATTAGACTTATTTGAGCTTTCTTTGGTGTTAACTTTTTTGTTAAAATTATACTATGTTAGAACACAAATAAGGAATAAAATACCATATACATATATTATCGAGTTGAATAGTTTTTTTACAATATGTGTATATTAGCTTTCAAAAATTAGAAAATCTCACATGAATGTAAAAATCTAAAAAATAATTTTAAAAAATAATTCTTTTATCATTATATACTTATCACGTCTTCTGGATTTTTAGCACTTGAACATTTAATTAAAGTTAATGTATGTTAGCATATCATATATGGATGAAATGGCATATGCATGTTTATACAAAAAATAGTTTTAAATAAAACTTATTATACTTTTATTTCATGATAGATAACATTTTCTTGAGTTTATTGGGGTTGATATTTTTCTCGAAATAGGTATATGTTAGCACACAAATATTGGCAAACTCTCACATATATTAGCACATAATTAATTTTAAATTAATATTTTATGATAAAATACATATTTTATTCTTTGACTTTTTAGGAATTAAAGTTTCAGTTAATATTACACTATGTTAGAAGAGAAATATAGATAAATTTAATATTTATTATGCACTTGAATAGTTTCTCAAAATCGGTGTTCATCACCACACAAAGATAAAAAAATGAATGTTAATACACAAAAAAAATTAATTCTAAAATAAAACAATATTATGTTTGTCATAATTTATCTTTGATTCTTTCTTGATTTATTTATATTGTAACTTCTAATTAAATTGATGTATGTTAGCACATACCATGAAATATTGATGAAATCTCATATGTATAATACCACAATAAATAAATTTAAATGATCTATTATTATAATTTTATTGCAATATATCTGAACTTTTCCTTACTTTTTAAAAGGGCGTATTATTCTATATTCATTTCCCTTAGGTCGAGCTTTCATCAAACCTCGACTTTTTTAGAACAGGCTTGAAAAGGCTTCATAGTCCAATATATATTACGATTCGATGTGCCCAGTTTCTTGTATCAATGCCCTATAACTAGCCAGCGGACTTTTCTGTTTAGGCGAAACTCTCAACTGCGGGAAAGACTATTCGCAGCTTCCCAATACATAAGCTCCTTCTCTCGCGTCATATAGTACGGTATTTCTCCGCGAATATGAAAAGTGCCGAATCAAATCAAGCCCATTAAATATAAGCCCTCCTGCTCCATCCTTTTCCCCTAACCAACATCGAATCTAGTAGAGGATAGCGCTCTAGCATTTCTTCCTCCATCTCCCAAGTAGCTTCTTCCTCGTTGTTATATATATATATATATATATATATATATATATATATATATATATATATATATATATATATATATATATATATATATATATATATATATATGGGTCATATGTGGCTGCCCCCTAGGGGCAGCCAACATGGCTGCCCCCGCCTTATTTGGGCAAATTTTTTTAATTTTTTTGAAAAATAACACCATGTACATTCATCCCTATATCCCTCCTATATACCATTCGAATTTCGTCAGAAACAGAGACTCTTACGGCCTCGATCCGGACAGTAATTTTTTAACGGTAACATGATTTTTTTAAATCGATACCATCGAGATGGAGGCCGTAGGAGTCTCTGTTTCTGACGAAATTCGAATGGCATATAGGAGGGATATATGGATGAATATACATGGTTTTATTTTTCAAAAAAAAAATAAAAAAAAACACCGAAAAATGGGGTGGGGGCAGCCCCATTTTTTCCTATATATATATATATATATATATATTTCTTGATTTTTTTTGAGGTTGACCTTTTTTCTCGAAATCGATGTATGTTGCTCCTAAATATTGATGAAAACTCATATGTATATTAGTAAGGAGAAACATATTTGAAAATCTATATTTTCTTATTTTTATCGTAAAATATCATATTATTTGAATTTTATAGGGTTTAAACTTTCAGTTAAAATTTGAATATGTTAGGATACATACATAGATAAAATCTATTGTATATGAATGAGTTAAACATTTTATCACAATTAGTGGTTTATATTAGCATACAAAAATTAAGAAAATTGCATATGACTATTCTTAGAAATAGTTAATCTTAATGAAACTTTATTATTCAATCAATACATATATATTTTCTTTTTCAAAGACTATATCTGTCATGCTTTCTTAGTTTTTTTAGTATTTGAAATTGTAATAAAATTTGATGTATGTTAGCACATCAAATATGGATGAAATCTCATGTCTTTATTAATATAAAAAATAAATTCAAATGGAACTTTATTATATTTTATTTTAATATATATATATCATCCTATTGAGTTTTTAGGAGGTTGACCTTTTTTATCGAAATATGTGGATGTTAGAACACAAGTAAATATTGACGAAATCTCATACATATGTTAGGACATAAATTTTTTTATAA
Organism: Ottelia alismoides; assembly: GCA_037367405.1. Classification (NCBI taxonomy): domain Eukaryota; kingdom Viridiplantae; phylum Streptophyta; class Magnoliopsida; order Alismatales; family Hydrocharitaceae; genus Ottelia; species Ottelia alismoides. The sequence continues at coordinate 229,903 of JAZKJV010010205.1, read as the reverse complement.
ATATATCATATTTGTCTGAGTTTTCTTAGATGTTAACTTTTTAGCGAAAATTAGATTATGCTAGAACACAAATAAGGATAAAATCTCTTATATATTAATGAGTTGAACATTTTTAGAATTTGTGTATGTTAGCATATAAAGATTAAAAAAATTGACACTAATTTTAAATTCCAAAAAATAAAATATAAATGTATTTTTATCACTATTTATTTATCAAGACATTTCAGGCTGGCCAAAGCAAGAGAAAGAAAGACTAAAGACCTTTCTCAAGTGAGATTAAGGACAAGGAAGTCATGTGTTTGTTATTCAGAAGAATATAGAGACTAGGTGGGAGCAGTACTTTCATAAACTTTTCATTGGGGAAGGAAATAGAGAGACCACTTTGGGTAATCTAGATAGTAATGAAAGTTACTTGAATCGTACAAGCTATAAACGAATACAAAGAAAGGAAGTAGATGAGGCTTAAAGGTTATGAGACCTGGAAAAGGTATAGGACCAAATGACATCCATGTAGAAGTATGGACAATTTTAGGTGAGTCTGGTTTGACTTGGCTTACGAATCTATTCAATGTTATTTAGCGGAGCAAGAAAATGCCTGAAGATTGGAGGAGGAGTATCATGGTGCCTCTTTATAAGAATAAAGGAGACATTCAAAATTGTTCAAATTACAGAGGTGCCAAGCTGATGAGTCACACTATGAAAATTTGGGAACGTGTGATCGAAAGAAGGTTGAGGCTAGTTTCCAACGTAAAAGAAAACCAGTTCGGATTCATGTCAGGTCTCTCAACTATTGAAGCCATCCATTTGCTGAGGAGAACACTGGAGATCTATAGAGATAAAAGGAAGAACCTCCATATAACCTTTATTGATTTGTAGAAGGCTTATGATTCTGTCCCAAGAGAGATATTGTGGAGAGTTGTGGAGAAGAAAGAAGTACATGTCCTATACATTGACCTCGTAAAGGACATGTATGATAAGGCTTTACCTTGTGTAAGGACCCCGTCTAGGAAGAATACCTATTTTGACATAAACATTGATTTACATCAAGGTTCATCTTTGAGTCCATTTCTTTTTACTTTGATTATGGACAAGTTCACAAATCACATTCAAGACGAGTTACCCTGGTGTATGTTATTTTCTAATGATATTGTGTTGATTGATGAGACTAAAGATGGAGTAAATGAGAAACTTGAGGTATGGAGTCATGAATTAGAGACTAAAGGATTTCGTATAGGTAGGACTAAGACGGAATATATGGAGTGCACCTTTAATTGAAGTGATGGTAAAGGAATCGAGGTGAAGATTGGTGACGATAACATTCAGAAGAGAAATTCTTTTAGTTATTTGGAATCTATTTTGCAACATGATGGGGAAATTAATGGAGATGTTACTAATAGAATAAATGCAGGCCGACTAAAGTGGAAAGGAGCCTCTGTTGTTCTTTGTGATAAGAAAATTCCTTTAAAAATTAAAGAAAAGTTTTACAAAAGCAGCCATGCAACTTACTATGCTCTATGGATCTGAATGTTGGCCTGTGAACCATAGACATGTGCAGAGAATGGTTGTAACATAAATGAAAATGCTAAGGTGGATGTGTGGACACACACATAAAGATTAGATTCAGAATGGTGAAATCAGAAAGAAAGTTGATGTAGCTCTAATAGAGGATAAGATGCGAGAAAGACCACTTAAGATGGTTTGGTCATTTGTAAAGAAGATCAATTGATGCACTGGTTAGGAGATACGAGTGTTGAGATGTTGAGCCGGCTAAGAGAGGGCGAGGATGGCCCAAGAAGTGTTGGAAAGAGACTATATGAAGGGATCTTAGTTTTTTGGATATAGCCCGAGATTAATCCATGATAGATATGAATGGAGGCGAAGAATCCATGTAGTCGACCCTACTTAGTTGTGGGAAAAGGCATTGGTGTTGTTGTTATTAATTTATTTATCAAGCCTTCTGGACCTTTTTAGACTTGAACTTTTAATCAAAGATAATGTGTGTTAGCACACCATATATGGATGAAATCTCATATGCATGCTTATACAAAAAATAGTTTTAACTAAAACTTTATTATGTTTTATTTCGTTATAGATAATATTTTCTTGAGTTTATATGTGTTGATATATTTTTCTTGAAATTGGTGTACGTTAGCACACAAATATTGACAAAATCACATACATATATAAGCACACAATAATTTTAAATTAGTATTTTATGAGAAAAAATGTTTTTTATTCTTTGACATTTTAGGAATTAAACTTCAAATATAAGTAAAATCTAATATTTATTAACGAGATGGCCAATTTCTCAAATCAGGTGTCCATTACCACACAAAGATAAACAAATATATGGATGTTTATACAAAAAAATAATTCTAAATAAAAACATTATTATTTTATCATAAATAATCTTTGATGCTTTCTTGATTTTTTAGGTATTTGAGATTTTAGTTAAAATTGATGTATGTCTGCACAACAAATATGGAGGAGATCTCATGTGTATGTTATCGAAAAATCAATTTTAAATAAAGCTTTATTATAGATTTACTACAATATGTATATATATACATTATAATTTTCTTTACTTTTTAAAAGTTAATATCTTCTTCTCAAAATTGTGTACGTTAGCATACAAATATTGATGAAATATCATTTGTATGTTAGCACACAAAATTTATTTTAAAATCAATATTTTATTTTTATCGCAAAGTATGTCATATTCTTTGATTTTTAGGAATCAATCTTCTAGTTAAAATTGGAGTATGGTTTGAACATAGAGATGTGTGACGTCTCTTTTATACAAATGGAATTAAATATTTACTTAAAATTTAGTGTATATTAGCACATAAACATTAATGCAATCTGACATGAATGTTAATACTAAAGAAACTTCATTAATTTTTCAGAACATATCTATTATTTCTTTATATCTATCATGCTTTGCATTTTTTTAATATTTGAAATTTTAAGAAAAATTGGTGTATGTTAACACATCAAATATGAATTCTCATACACTTATTAGCACTGAAAATAGAATTAAATGAAAGTTAGTATATTTTTATTGAAAGTTTTTCTTGATTTTTTTGAATCGAAATCAGTGTATGCTAAAACAAAAATATTGGAGAAATCTCATAAGTATATTAGGACATAATTTTTCTAAGTTTTTTTATTATTAAATGAAATATATCATTTTGTGTGAGTTTTTTAGATTTTAATAAATTAGTTAAAATTAGACTATGTTAAACAAAATGTGGACAAAATATCTCATATACTAACGAGTTGAACAAATTTTCAAATTTGTATATAATAGCACATAAAGATTAATCAATTTTCATATGAATTTCGAATCTCAAAAAATAATTTTTTAAAACAATGGTTTTTATCGTAATATATGTATCATGTTGTTTTTATTTTCATTATTTAAACTTTTAGTTAACATCTATTTATGTTAGCATATGAAATATTTATGTAATCTCATAGATATGTTAATAAAAATGATAATATTAGTTTAAACTTTATTATAAATCTTTTGTAATATATATAATGTTTTTGTTGACTTTTTTGGAGTTGGTCTTTTTACTAAAATCAATGTATGTATCTGAACTTTTAATAAAAATTGATGTATCTTAGCATATCAAATATGGATGAAATATCATATCTTTGTCAATATAAAAAAGCGATTTTAAATGAAACTTTATTATATTTTATTTCATAATATATAATATTTTATTGAGTTTTAGGGGGCAATCCTTTTTATCAAAATCCGTGTATGGTAGAACACAAGTAAATATTGATGAAATCCCATATGTATGTTTGCACATAAAATTTTATTTTTTTATTTTAAAAAAATATATCATACTTGTTTGAATTTTTAGGTGTTAATATTTTAGTGAAAATAGATTATGTTAGAACTCAAATATGGATAAAATCTCTTATATATTAATGTGTTGAATAGTTTTCAGAATTTGTGTATGTTTAGCATACAAAGATTAAAAAATCTCACATTATTGTTAAATTCCAAAAAAATAATTTTAGAACATAAAATTATTTTTTATTATTATATATTTATCATGTCTTCTACATTTTTAGCACTTGAACTTTTAATCAAATATAATGTTTGTTAGCACATTATATATGGATGAAATCTCATATGCATTTTTATACAAAAATAGTTTGAAATAAAACTTTATTATATATTGATTTCACTATTGATAACATTTTCTTGATTTTTAGACTGATGAACATGTGATTCATCGCTCTAATTAACTGAAAATAGAGTTTCATCCTGAGAAATTAGGTTCATTCGTCTATTAATATCATAACATTAACTTTCACGCACTTCTAAATAATTTGCATAAATTAGCTTTCATTTCTGCATCCATAATCATACGTACATTTTCACTTAACTTAAAGAATTTTTAATTAATTCATTCTAACTCTAATTGACATGAAACCAACTTCATCGTGTACATATTACTAACCATAATAAAAGAAAAATACTAAAAAATACTAATATATATATTTGAAATAAATCCAAACCTCAATTTTTGGACAAAAAAGCTGGCAAACGTTGAGATCTCTCGCATACAATGTCCAAATGTACTGTACTCACTTTTAAATTAATGTACATTATCTATAAATAAAGATCAAATTCAAAAGAATAAAGAGTTCATTTGTAAAAAAATGGATTTTGGGACCTAACTAAGCATTGTACATATTTACTGAATTTAACCTATTATTTCATGCATATATTTCACTCGTTTTAATTTCTTTCTTACTCGTTTCTTCATTTTATTCCATATTTTAACTAATTACATCAAAATAAAAAATAAAAGAAACAATGAAAAAGACCAATTCTGACTAGAGCTTACTGAGCTATTCCCACATGTATATAATCTACTTCCCTAATTTATCTGACCTATTTCTAACTCATAAAATTTCAAAAAATTTGTATTTATGTCCATTGCATCATTTTACCACATGATTAATTTTTGCATACATTATTCACTCATGGAAAACCAAACAAAAATTACAAAACTTAAAAATGATATTCATGAAATATCGCCAAAAAGATCATATCTTGCACAACTCATTCCATTTGTATTTGGATCCTTCGTGAGCATTGCAAATTAGATTCAAGTGAATAATTTTTGTTTTATGCATTTTTGCATCAGAGTCCATTGGCTATTTTTAATATATTTTCCTTTCTTTATTGCATTGGTCAAACATCTGGTCAACACTCATTCCCACGTGGCATATCTGCATTTGCCCAACTCAGCACCTCCAGGTCAACCTGCCCTCTCTCCAGTCAAAGTATTTTGTCATTCTGTACCACCTATCCTGGTTGTTGGAACAAGATTGATCCAATGGTCCAACTCACTGCCCCCTTTCTCTATTCCCCCCTCCATGTGCAAAACACGTGGCTACCCTAACCCGCCAGACCCTCACTTGCACCTATTCCCGGTGTTGGATCTTCTCGATCCAATGGTGCATATACCCATCCCCTACCTTCAACCAGCAACTCTGCTTGGCTGCTCCGCATCGGAGAGCCACGACGATGATGCACTTGGTGACAAGGTGAATCAATGCCATGTCTACATCAAAGCCGAGATGCGGATGCGATGAAGCGGAACTGCAGGTGAGCGCGATGGAGGCAGACTACGAGTAGGTGAGACAGACGAACAACACATACAAAAATGTACTCAAATGTACAACAAGGACATGACTCGTACGAAAAAATCCATCAAAATACAAAAGATCCACTATCATACAAAACTGACATCGCCCATACAAGATTTGCTAGGATCTATAAATCTAAGCACACTTATACACTTGAACTCTTTAAACTTCAAAATTTTGCATTATTATGCAAAACTCTTCCCCCTAACTAAACAACATATTCCTAAAAAATATGCATAATTCCAGTAAGCGAAATTATATAAACAAACTCTTTAAAATATAATTCATAAAGAAGTAAAACCAATCATACAAAAACTCCTAGTCCCACTGATCACACTAAATGAATGGCATTCATACATAAATGTACGTAGATCTACAGTAATAAACATTATTGTACGAAGAAAGCTTTTAAAATAAAAACTGTCCAGTGTCATAAAAAGGAACCTACCATACAAAAACTCCTCTCATTTACTTAATAAACAATATATATCTACAAAAAATTACCCGATATACAAAAATAAGCATACTTATACCATCATAGTTGTTAAAATATAAAGGTTTCCGCTTATTACAAATGTGGGATAAAGAATGTTGTATAATAATGCAAACTTTTATATAGAAAAGAATTTATTTGTATTATTGTGCTAACTTTTTAACTAAGCGTATCTTTTTGGGAATGTATTGTTTAATATGGTCAGTGGGAAGTGTTTTCTATTGTCGATTTCACTTTTGTGTGATAATGCCAAATTTTGTAATTTAAAGAGTTTGTTTTGTATAAATGTGTTTACAATTGTAGATATGAGCCAATTATGCAGGAATATGTGTTGTTTAATGTGGTAAGAGGTACAAAGAGTTTTAAATTGTCCATTTCACTTTTATATGGTAGTATGAAAATGTGTTGTTTGCCAATTGTGCTATTTTGCAAGTCCGAGGACAGATCTTCTGCAGTCCACCAGAGATCGGTTGTAAAAAGGTGTGCGTCTCAAGCCACTCGATCAAGATCAAACGATTTATATGAAATCTGGGTATTTTTTAACCCATACCGTGTGAACGGCTAGATCTTGATCGACGGGGCAGACACCTTTCGACAGCTGGCCTTTGCAGTACTGCAGAGGATCCGTGCTCCTCGCAGTCAAGCTCTGATGCGCTCATCCCTGGTTCCGCTTCGATCTGCATCTCGGCTTTGCTGCACCCATGTCCTGATTCACCTTGCCAGCATGTGCATCATCATCACATCTCTTCGATGCATTTTCCTGTCATGCCTACTCTCGATCTAGCTCTGTCGCACCCACCCTCGATCCCACTTCACAGCATCTGCTTCCCAACCTCATCGTACACGTGGACCAACTTCACCTTGCCAGCACATGCATCAAGTCATGGTTCTCCGTCACCATGCATCTACACGAGCCATTGCTTCGACCCTCCACCTCTCGCGAAGGAATGCGAGTAGAGGATAACTCATGGAAGAAGGGTTCTTCCAAAAGGAGGGCAGAGGTCGCTCACTAGAGGAAGAAGAGAGATGGATCACTCACGGTAGAAGAGCGTTATTACGAAGGAGGGTGGATCTGCGTGTTGGGTTTTTCTTTGGGATAGAAGGTTGACAAGGAATGGTGTAGAGGGAGATGAGGAAAGGAAAGATGAAAGGGGGTAAATATGTCTATTAGATTCCTTCATGCCACATGTCGTACATCCGCGAGTTATAGTAGATACTACAAAAAATCTATATGAGTGGATCGTATGTTGCAGTAAAACAGGTGTTGTACTACAACAGGCGATCCAATCTCTAAATCTACTTCCAATATATAATCAGTGCCCAAACAACACCCCCTACCTATTCAAACATGCAGTCACATATACCTCAAGCACATGCACACACACCTACAAACCAGCCACACCCACCCCCCACACATACAGATACAAACACATGCAAACCCTCAACCTTTTACCCATATGCTACAAGCAAACACCCCCTCCCCAAGCACACCAGAAGCAAATACACTCCACAAACCAAATACACATATGTACACCCGACCAAGAGAGGTTCCTGTTGGAAATGCGAGCCCACGGCGAGCCATTATGCAATAAATGTTATTGCAAAATATCATTCTCTGATCTGAAATGAAGAATGAATAATTTGCATAATAGGTCACTTAGTACAATTAAGGTTATGTACCATGGCCATCTTGATGATCATACAGCTGTTGATTCAACTATTGAATCATAGAGGCTGGTGCTGGGATGAATATCTAAAGGGTTAGATTGAGGACTCATCAAGCACCGTCAAATGATTGTTAAGAGATGATCTCCGGCCTGAGTAGATGGCAATCCTTTCTCATTTAGGTCGATATCTGACTGACCTCTTGATGCAGGTCCTCTGCATAGGAATAGAGATTCGGAGGTGTCAGATTAGTTAGGTCAAAGAGTTGACTTAACGAGATCGAGATAACCAAAGTCCTATATCGTATGCTGTCACGATACAGGCACGCATCCTCTAACCGTAGACAGATGTGTTACTATATGTTTGAGTATGTACATTTGGCAGACCAATAGGTTGATGACCTAACCAAGGTCTATACACCGGCGCGTTGGTGTGCATATAAGGGCATATGAGTAATACGATCTCTCAAAGGGATCATACAAGTTCAGTTACTGATCCGGAAGACATGAGCTCACTCATGAGATATTGGGAAGAATCAAATTCCATGCGCATGGTCATTTCGCTTTGGAAGCTTGACTGAATTTGTAGGTTTGATATATACTTTTGGAAAGTATATGATTAAGACCTAGTTATGATATATGGTTTTGGAAAGCATATGATCGATGCCGACTCATATGATCGATGCCGACTCCCAATGATCGAATGAGAAACTTACTGATAGAACCCTGAAGTAGACAGTGTAAAATTGATCTAATACTTCGAGTTTATTCTGGGTCTTCCAGTATGCAGGATGTACAGGTATTGGGAATACCTGAGGGTGATGTGATCATAAACGATTGTATAACCATGTCGCTTCCATTCCTAGGGAGTGATGAAATGGGTTTGGATTTTAGTGACTCATCTCAGTAGAGAAGTAATCTTATCTTAGTCCAATTATTGAACATTGATTTGAATATGATTCGGATGCAATGAGAAGATTAGATTTACGGTCTTGATTTAATCAAGCATCTATGGGAGGCCCGTGATCTGGATTTGAGATATGATCTCAATATCCAAGTCACTATACGTGGAACAATACAATCGCCATGTCCTTATCTCCAAGTATTCGCAGAGAAAGCGCATTATCCTTGAATGGGTTCAGGATAATTTCATCGTTGATAATATGTATCCGAGCATTGAGAAATGGATAATTAAATGTGATTTAATTATCATGATTAATATGAATTTGATTCATATTATAAAAAGAGTTGTCTTAGATAATTAAATATGATTTAATTATCAAAGATGTAAATAATGTGAATGCCATTCATATTATTTGGGCACAAGAGAATAGAGATCCTAGATGATTAAATGTGATTTAATTATCATGGATATGAATAATGTGGATAGCAATATCCATATTAGTCATATATATTATAAATATGATTTATAACATATAAGAGAGAGATGATTGTAATTTACATTTGTTAATTGAATGTTAATGTGAATTGGATTCACATCGAACATAAAATTGAAAATGTAATTTACATTTTATTTTGGGTTGTGAATATGATTCACAAATTTCTAATGGCAAGATTGCAATGTTCACAAAATAAATTAGATTTATTTTTGTGAAATAATTTGCAACAAAAGTTGTCGCAAGTATTGGAGAAATTAATGGGATAATATATCTCATGGAATAAAAGGAGAAGAAGCCACCTTCCATGTAAGGAGGGTGGACGACCACATTTCCTACATGGAATGTAGTGGCCGTCCACTCCATTCATGGAAGGAGGCTTGACTCCTTTCCTATTTCTTCAATGGAGATTGATTTGATATAAATCAAATTATGTTTAATATATATTTGATTTTTATTAAATTAATTGTTGTTGGTTTTTACCAACACAAATCTTAGCCATTAAAAGAAACACAATCAGTTAGGACCATTGGATTTGTGTTGTCCCATGGATTGAGATCCATGAATCCCAAAATAATATAAAAGGAGAGGTACCCCTTTGCTCTTCTTTACACATAAGAGAACATAAGCATCTCTCTCTCTCTAGACGTGAGCTCTCTCTCTTCCTCTATCATGGCCGTCCACCATGGATGCCCTAGAGAGGTTCTCCATCGCCGCAGCGTCGTCGTTATGCTACCCGATCATTTGATCGTGGATCTCCGTCTCCTTCGGTGCGCCTCGCTCGTGAAGAAGACGTTGGATCTCGTGTGTCGAGATCATGAGATCCACCGCTTGGATCATGAACATGGATTGCGAGAAGCACGCGGTCCATCCCCGCGCTTGCAAGCGTCTCCTCCGTCAGATCAGACTTGAGACATGAGGTCTCTTCGTTTAGAGACTCGATCGCAACCACGTTTCAAGAGGTAATCCTATTACTTGTTTGTGATTTAGACAAAACGATCCGAGAAGTGTTCTTGGATCATGTGATTTCGTCGCATGAAATTTTTTTAATTTCCGCTGCATAGAACAACTAGTGCGACTAGTCGTTCTTCGTCGTATCCGATACGACGCTCACACTTCCGTGATGCGCTTGAGGATCTATACCGTATCCTTCAAGTGGTATTAGAGCCAGGTTGGTGGTTTTGGATACGATCCATTAACCGATGATGACTTGGGTTCATTAGGGCTTGTAAAATTTTTTTTGCATTTTATTTTCGCATCTCTGTTTTGGGATTACTTTTGGCACTGTTTAAATTGTTTAAACACGAAAATAATAATTAGATTTTGTTCCCCATTAAATAAGGAAACCGTAGGATCTGAGTTTGCGTGATTTCGATTCTGTTTGCTCAAGTTATACTTATTTTAGTGAACATGTATCCACTGTTTCGGGGACTGCGGATCATGGTGTAATTAAGATGTTAGTTGCGGATTTGAAATGCCTTGAAATGCGTACAAATAACTTTGGTTCTGTTGTAGATAAAATTAGCAAACTTTAGGAACTTATTTTGCATAATTTGGATTTTAAATTGATTGAGATATGGTATTTTTAGCAAGTGAGGGTCACTGCTGAAAATTCTTTCCTAATCCAGAACCTAGTGATTGTCATTTAATCAATTAGTGAAATTAAATTATTTAATTTCCTGGAATAATTGTGCATAAATATTTGATAAATATTTGATGATAATTATTTCCTTAAATGACATTGCCTTAACCAATATTTGATTAGATGTGATCTAGATCACTAATTGGTTACATGATCTACATGATCTACATTCCAACAAACATGTTGCTTGAATAGGACTTGGGATTTGTTTAGCAAATCTCATTATAATGTTAATAAAAAATGTTTTGATTATTATTATATGGTATAATTTCGGTTGAAGAACCGATGATTATCTCAAGTACAAAGTGATCTATTTTGGATTATACTTTCCCGAGGTGGATATGGTGTCTAGTTGGAGAGCATTGGGGTAGCGGGTTGCAACATATGTGGTCCGTCCCACTCTCGTCGGTACTGGCCGTGACAACAGGTAGGGTTTGTATAATGCTTAAGAAATCACGATGTATTTCTAATTATTAAAATTCGAAATAATGCATATTTGAGATAATGCCATAATTCAAGTAAAAATTAAGATTGTTTGTTGGATATTAATTGGATCATTAATTTAATATGATTAGATTAATTAGATTCCAATTAAAAATTTAAAACACTCTATTATGAATAGAGTTGCCAATTCCCTTGGAAGAATTAATCGTAATGAATATGATTCATAATGATTAATTAAAATTTGAATATGATACGGAGGATCGCATAAGTGACATCCATGGTCTCCCGTCAAGGCGGAGGATTCCGTCGCCAGGGATTGTATGTAGGAGACGCATGTCCGAAGTGACAGCTCCTGTATGCAAGTGCATATGGATCGGGCTCTTCGCTTCTCGAAAGAGTAAGGACGTATGTGTAGTGACCCAATATCGGGTTCTCATATCATTGGGGCGATATTGGATTGCGCATAGCAAGTTGTATTCCTGTTGACGGTTGGTTCAATTAATGACGGGTCAACATTGCCTTAGGGGTGGTGGGCCCGGGTGTTAAAGATCAAATTGAGAGATGCAAGTTGGACTTGCAAGGCGGAATGTGTTCCCGCTTCTTTTTATCCGAGTTGTAGGTTCTCATATTATTGGGATGAAACAAAGATAAGGAAGGAGATCCCAGATCTTGCTTGAGATATAATGGTAAGTATATCTCTTATATTGAAAGTGATTAAGGGAATGAACTTTCAGTGTTGACAAGGCAAGACAACTTTGATATAAAAATTCCTAAATCAAAGTAAAATATGTATCTATATATACACTTATGCAAATTTCTTATTTCAGATAATCCTTCATTAAACCCACTCAATGTTATACTCAATGATAACCAGTAAAATATCATGGATTGAACTCAAGATCCAGATATTGTGCTTGCAGTTGGATACATAATGTATGTGGTTGTAATATGCAAGTCTCCTCATACTAATTAGGAATGACAATTAAATAGATAGTAGGACTACAACTCAAGGTTTGTATGTCTCTATAGTCTTGATCTCTCATCGAATGTACTTTGGAAGTGACATGTCGATGATGATCGCAATTATCAAATAATCCTTATAAAATCAATGAAGATATTCTGGTATACATATGTGCTCTTGACATTTAATCATGAGTGACATGGTTCTCTACATCAAGTAGAATGGTAGCTCTATAAGAGATGATGTATTCAAATTGTTTGAGTACCTACCTGAACCTATGTTTAAGAGTTTAAATGGATGTAGATGATGAGTGTCATCATTCTACTACCTTTACTCTAGTCATTCATGAAGCTTCATAATATTCATATTGTATGAATTTAATGAAGCATGTATAAGTGTTGAAATACTCTTATTTTGAATTCTTTTGAATTTAACATAAGATATCCTTTAGTCTTGAGCAATGGTTGCTTAGAAATAAAGGGAGCGCAGTGGAAGCATGGGTTGGACCCAAGTAAGAAGTATAGTCAAAGAGTTGATTGTACTTATGTGACTTCCATCCAAAGAGTTGGCTGAATGCCAATACTGCAATAAGTTGATGTGTTGATAGTATGACTATCAAGTCTGTCTAGAATCCTTAGAGAAGGACTTGGATAGAGCATCAGAATAATCTACATAAATCATTGATATTGACTTTCTTATTAAATAAATAAAGTCTTAAAATTGTATCTTAATCTTCTAACAACACTTACAATTGGTTGTATATGTATTAGAAGATTAGATATTTGATCTTAAAGGTTTAATAGTCATCCACATGGATATTGGTGCAATTGTTGTAATAATATCTATTGGATTGATAGACTTCTCAATTTCAGTGGGAGCCCTTAGTCATAGATAATGTCTCTATGATCCAGATATTAGAATACACTATTGTTTATTTCTAAATGTGACATGAACTCTGGAATTTATCTATCATAAAGAGTTATGATGTAGATATTTCATATAGTAATCTAAAAATCTAGTGGACTCCACTAAATTAGAAAATTAATGAATGGTTCATTAACATTTCTAAATGCTGAAATTGAACCTTAAGATCAATAGGAGGATGAAGATCATTTGACAATGATCGAGCATCAAGCCTTGGACATTTGTCTATTGATTTTATCGATAGACTAGTAAGAGATGAAACTTTAGAATGTCTAAAATTTCAAAACTTACATACTTATGAATATTGTATTCAAAGTAAAATGTCCAATACACCCTTCTTTGGGAATGGTGTAAGATGTCAAGTTATTCAGGATGTCATACATATTGATGTATGCGTATCGTCTATATCATAGTAAACATTATGGATATGTGATATCTATTGATGATTATGTATGATATAAGATTTCTTCTCTTCACCTAAGAAACCTTTGAAATGTTCAAAGATTTCATAATTTTGGTTGGGAACCAAAGTCTGAAGGAAGATGAAAATGAATTTGGTCTAATCTAGGTAATCAATACCTATTAGATGAATTCATGGTATATCTTATGGAGAAAGGAATATCATTCCTATCTTACTCCTCCTGATACACCTTAACTTAATAGAGTTATAGGGAGATACAATTGGATCATGTGTGACATGATCTTATCAATGATGATTTTTTTAGCATAATTATCCCTTAGTTTCCAGGTATATATGTGTAGTAGAGACTACATTATATATACTTAATAAGATTCCATGCAAGTAAGCTGGAATTGAGCACTAGAGAGTGCTACTTCATTAGGAAAATAAAGGACGGTATTGGATACCTACTTTATGACCTTGAGATTCTTAAAATATCTCATCTCTGAGAATGTGATTCTTAGAGGTTGAGACTCTTGAGAATCAAAATAAAAATGAAGTGTAGGAACTCATTTAATCTTGAAAAGATAATGAGGCTTCTGAAATTGGAAACTAAAAGGACAATTAAAGATGAGACACTAATACCTCTTCAAAATGAATTTGAGGATGTTATCCATGTGTTGGTTAACTCTGACAATGATCGGACTTCATGTGATGGAGCTCCTGAGGATCATAACATGGAAAGATGGATGTTAGCAATAAAGTCTAAAGTAGACTTCATATACAAGTGTTGTATGTGGACCCTCGAGGATCCGCCTATATGGGTAAGACCTGTAAAGGTGTAAATGGATCTTCAAGAGAAAGGGAACCTGATGAGAAGGTAGAGACCTTCAAAGCACGATTCGTAGCCATGAGCTACACACCGGAAGAGAAAAAATTGCTTGCGATGAGACTTGCTCTTCGGTGACCATGCTTAAAACCATCAGAATATTGCTAACCTGACCTACACAACTTGACTTTGTTATCTATGAGATGAAAGTCAAGATTGCATTCCTCTACGAATACCTCTCTGAGGATATTCACATGAAGTAGCCCCAGGACTTCATGGTTGAGGAAAGCAAGGTGTGCGAGTTAAGAAATCCATCTATGGACTCAAATAAGCTTCTTGAAGTTGGACCATAAGATCTGATGAGATTATAAATGTTATAATTTCAGATAGAATCATGATGAGCCATGCGAAGCTTAGTGGGAGTGCCTTTGTGTTCATCGTGCTAAATGTAGATGATATCCTAATCATTTAAAATGATATAAGGATAATAATTACTGTTTATTATCTGGTTGTTCCATAACTTGAGATATGATCTCAAGGATACCTCTTGGATCTTAGTTCTGAAGGTGTTCAGAAGCATAGAGAAGAGGGTATTGGGACTGCCACATTAATGGTACACCTTGGACATATTCCATTCTTGGAAATTCCAAGAAAGGCTTCCATCCCTTAAGATATGGTACTGACCTATTTAAAGAGATAGCACCTCAAAGAGTTGAGGAAGTAAATGCTAGAACTACTTGCACTTATGCATTAGTTACTAGAAGCTGAGTGTATGCTGGATGTGTACAAAAGCCAGATATCTGCCATGCAATGGGAGTAGTAAAGTGTTGCTAATACTACTATGGAGAGAAAACACTTGATTACAGTAATAACAAAATCTTCATAGATGACAAGATTTTTGAGATAGTATTCTCAAAAGTATTATCTTCAAGAGCTTAAGACTTTATAGATAGAGATCTAAAAGGTCTTAACTGTGGATACCTTAAGAGATAGTGATCTCCGGGAATAAGGGTATTCTGATAAGGATTATGGAAATACTGGTTATGATAATTGTTAAGCTGTAGTGTCAAGGACACTGTACCTAACAAGATTGAGTATTGGTTGCATAAGATGCAACATTCGCATTAGATGTGAGCACTGTTACTGGGGATATGCAAGTGCCATAAAAGGACTTGGCATAGTCTCGCGGGAACAGAGTGACTGATCGTCTTACCTAGCTATTTTCTTAATAGCCTATGATTGTCACATGAGTGTGGGTTTAAATGATTAGCCCATTAATGGCTCTTTGGGCTAGGGGGAGATTGTTGGAAATGCGAGCCCACGACGAGCCATTATGCAATAAATGTTATTGCAAAATATCATTCCCTGATCTGAAATGAAGAATGAATAATTTGCATAATAGGTCCCTTAGTACAATTAGGGTGATGTACCATGGCCATCTTGATGATCATACAACTGTTGATTCAACTATTGAATCATAGAGGCTGGTGCTGTGAATATCTAAAGGGTTAGATTGAGGACTCATCAAGCATCGTCAAATGATTGTTAAGAGATGATCTCCAGCCTGAGTAGGAGATGGCAATCCTTTCTCATTTAGGCCGATATCTGATTGACCTCTTGATGAATCTCGTATTCATCATGCTAAAAACTCCTTATTAAAATCCCTGCTTAAACAAGCCAATAAAAATATCCTCTAATTATTTGATTTTATCATGTACTATATTGTGTATAATTAACCCTTAATTATTTGTATTTAATTGCCCTTATTTTTCTGTAATTATTTTATCACTCAAAAACCCTTAAAAATTAGATAGATAACTTGTCTATAAATCACTGACCCTTAAAAAGACTAAAAAATACAAAAACAATTCAAAACCACAAAATCGGTGTTTTTATCCCCTTAAAAATACCCCCAAAAATAGCTTTTGTACAGATGACCTCTTTTGGCTTTTTGCCCAACATGAAAGTTGTAGATCTCGTTGAGACGAACAACTTTCATGTTTTGACTTTTTCCAAATTCGGCCTCTAACTATTTCTTTTATATTTTTCTTTGTTTTTTATTTCTGAATTAATCTGATTGGGCCACGTGGCGCCCTCTGGGCCGCCCACGTGGCCCGCTCTTCTTCCCGCCACCTGGCGCCCAATCTGGGCCATTAGGTCCCCTTCCCCTGCTTCCATCCTCACCGTTCACCACGCATCATCCCTCAGCCGCCCAATCTGATCTAGCGATCAAATCTAAGCCACACATTGACGCCTCAACGCCAGCCCTCAGATTCACCCTCATCCCTCGGCCGTCAACACGCCACGTCATCCCCTCACCGCAGCCGTCAGATCTTCAAACCATCCGACGCCTCTCCTTGCTCCACGTCGCCCTTCTGTCCTCTATCGTTGGATCTCACCCAGCTCCTCATCTGAACCGCTCATCACCGCCTCAACGCCAACCGTGCGATCAGATCCTAAGGATCTGATCACAGCCATCTGTCCGCGCTCGTATGCTGGCCGTTGGATCACATGATCCAATGGCCCACAGCTCGTCTCCTTCCTCCGAAAGCTTCGTTCCCAACCGTTACCACTCGCCCAACCCCCGCTCCCCCTTCCTTTTTTGGCTAGAGCTCCGACCATCCCCGCTAGCTCGTAACGCCTCCCTGACATTGCACGAAGACCCACCTTCTTCGCGCCTCCATTGATGCACCTCCATCATCACTGATCCACCATTAAATTCCCCTTCGAAACCCCCCTTCTACCCATGTAACCGCCGTTCTCCTCCGCCTATTTAACCCCCTCCTCCGCCACCGCTACACCTCATCCACCAATCCTGGGGCTTCGGCCAAGCCTCCGGCCCTCCGGTGACAACGGAGGAGCCCCTTGAATGGAGGCGAAGTCGGCCGAAGCCTCGGTGAGATCCGTGGCCTCCGGCCACGTAGCGGTCGCCATCTGGCACCGCCGAGCACCTCGCATTGGCTGAGCGAGTCGTGCGACGACCAGAGCCCCGCCTAGGAGCTCAGCCCAAGCCTCTCCTCCACCGGTTCCCCTCCCCGATGAGGTTCCTTTGCCTCCTTCTTTTTCGTTCTTTTTCTCCCAAATTTTTACACCACCTACAGCCACTTCCACCCCCATCTGATCCATCTACTCGTTCCGCCGAACCACTCCGGCCTCCGCCGCCCATTTCTCCCTTCTCCAGAACCCCCAACCGCTCCGACCACTCTTCCCCTGCTCCGCCGGAGAAGACGACCTGGCCATCACTTCTCGCCGCCTCCAAGGCCTCCGTTCACTCACAAACTCACCCGCGCACTCCTCGCTTCGGCTATGCTAACTTTGCAGGTCATTTCTCTTCACTAGCCGGAGATTGCACCTCCCCGCCGATCTCGAGCTTCTTCTCCGACAATCATGCTTCGACGGAGAGCCCCAGACCTCCATGGAGCTTCGCAGTAACTCCAAGATCCCCGCCAGACCTCCAGCATGCTTCCACGACCCTCAGACGACCTCGGGAGGCACGACGGAGCTGTTGGCAGGTCGCCGGAGCCCCGCCTCCTCCGGTGACATGCGGAGGAGCACGAAGGTACATGCACCGTCCGATCCTCCTGATCGGGCGGTCCTGATGAAGACACGTGGTGGACCCGAGCCGCTTCCCCAACCTACTGGCTCGGGTCGTCCGAGCCTTCCGACAGACCTCCAGCAATTGCCACGTGTCACGAAGCAACGGGTGTGATCCGAGCCTAGCCCTCGCGTGCGTAGCACGTGAGGTACTGGGTAATTTACAGAAATGACCCTGGAAGAAATGAAAATTACAATTTGGTCCTCCAGGCGCGTGCTCCACGTGCGCATCTGGGGTATTTTACAGGGAAGCCCCGCAACCTTTTGGAAATTACAAATAGGTCCCTGCGCGCAATGGGAAAATTTCACTTGGGCCCAGGCGGTTTTCACTAATTGCATTTAGGTCCCTCCAAGGACCTAAATGCAATAGTTATCCCTTTATTTTATTGCATTTTTATTACAATTATGCCCTTGCACTGTTTTTAGCATAACTTGAGCATCATAGGTCCCAATTGCATGATTTTAGTGTCGTTTTGATCCTTGTTTTGTCCTCTACATTCTAGCATGTGTAATTGTCTTATTTGCTCCTGTTTAATTAAAGTGAATTTTCATGTGGCAAATGGACCCTGCCCTCCTTCACTTGCTTGAATTTGATGACCACTCTTTATTGATGCGATTAAATTGACACTAGTTTCATTTTTATCATGCTGCTCATAATTTTTAAGGGTATAATTGTAGGCTTTATCATTCTCTTGCATATTTATTTAATGCATCACTTTATATTTGCATAAAAAAAACAGAATAAAAATACATGCATCATAGCATCACTTTGCATTGCCTTGTAAATATCATAGTGCATCATAATTTGCATATGGACCTGAAATTGAGATTGAACTTCATGAATCAAAATTCAATAGCTATAATTACGCAGCTGTATCCCTGTGTTCGACCTTGGTACACTTACCAAGTATAAATATTCCACAGTATTCAAAGACTGTGGTTTTTGCTGAACCGAATTCGCCTCCTGTACTACAGCATAATTCTACATTATTAAAGAGGAGAATTTTACGTTCATCAAATGACGCCATTTGATGAACGTAAAATTCTCCTCTTTAATAATGTAGAATTATGCTGTAGTACAGGAGGCGAATTCGGTTCAGCAAAAACCACAGTCTTTGAATACTGTGGAATATTTATACTTGGTAAGTGTACCAAGGTCGAACACAGGGATACAGCTGCCTAATTATAGCTATTGAATTTTCATTCATGAAGTTCAATCTCAATTTCAGGTCCATATGCAAATTATGATGCACTATGATATTTACAAGGCAATGCAAAGTGATGCTATGATGCATGTATTTTTATTCTGTTTTTTTATGCAAATATAAAGTGATGCATGAAATAAATATGCAAGAGAATGATAAAGCCTACAATTATACCCTTAAAAATTATGAGCAGCATGATAAAAATGAAACTAGTGTCAATTTAATCGCAACAATAAAGAGTGGTCATCAAATTCATGCAAGTCAAGGAGGGCAGGGTCCATTTGCCACATGAAAATTCACTTTAATTAAACAGGAGCAAATAAGACAATTACGCATGCTAGAATGTAGAGGACAAAACAAGGATCAAAACGACACTAAAATCATGCAATTGGGACCTATGATGCTCAAGTTATGCTAAAAAAAGTGCAAGGGCATAATTGTAATAAAAATGCAATAAAATAAAGGGATAACTATTGCATTTAGGTCCTTGGAGGGACCTAAATGCAATTAGTGAAAACCGCCTGGGCCCAAGTGAAATTTTCCCATTGCGCGTAGGGACCTATTTGTAATTTCCAAAAGGTTGCGGGGCTTCCCTGTAAAATACCCCAGATGCGCACGTGGAGGACGCGCCTGGAGGACCAAATTGTAATTTCCATTTCTTCCAGGGTCATTTCTGTAAATTACCCAGTACCTCACGTGCTACGCACGCGAGGGCTAGGCTCGGATCACACCCGCTGCTTCGTGACACGTGGCAATTGCTGGAGGTCTGTCGGAAGGCTCGGACGACCCGAGCCAGTAGGTTGGGGAAGCGGCTCGGGTCCACCACGTGTCTTCATCAGGACCGCCCGATCAGGAGGATCGGACGGTGCCTGTACCTTCGTGCTCCTCCGCATGTCACCGGAGGAGGCGGGGCTCCGGCGACCTGCCAACAGCTCTGTCGTGCCTCCCGAGGTCGTCTGAGGGTCGTGGAAGCATGCTGGAGGTCTGGCGGGGATCTTGGAGTTACTGCGAAGCTCCATGGAGGTCTGGGGCTCTCCGTCGAAGCATGATTGTCGGAGAAGAAGCTCGAGATCGGCGGGGAGGTGCAATCTCCGGCTAGTGAAGAGAAATGACCTGCAAAGTTAGCATAGCCGAAGCGAGGAGTGTGCGGGTGAGTTTGTGAGTGAACGGAGGCCTTGGAGGCGGCGAGAAGTGATGGCCAGGTCGTCTTCTCCGGCGGAGCAGGGGAAGAGTGGTCGGAGCGGTTGGGGGTTCTGGAGAAGGGAGAAATGGGCGGCGGAGGCCGGAGTGGTTCGGCGGAACGAGTAGATGGATCAGATGGAGGTGGAAGTGGCTGTAGGTGGTGTAAAAATTTGGGAGAAAAAGAACGAAAAAGAAGGAGGCAAAGGAACCTCATCGGGGAGGGGAACCGGTGGAGGAGAGGCTTGGGCTGAGCTCCTAGGCGGGGCTCCGGTCGTCGCACGACTCGCTCAGCCAATGCGAGGTGCTCGGCGGTGCCAGATGGCGACCGCTACGTGGCCGGAGGCCACGGATCTCACCGAGGCTTCGGCCGACTTCGCCTCCATTCAAGGGGCTCCTCCGCTGTCACCGGATGGCCGGAGGCTTGGCCGAAGCCCCAGGATTGGTGGATGAGGTGTAGCGGTGGCGGAGGAGGGGGTTAAATAGGCGGAGGAGAACGACGGTTACATGGGTAGAAGGGGGGTTTCGAAGGGGAATTTAATGGTGGAGCAGTGATGATGGAGGTGCATCAATGGAGGCGCGAAGAAGGTGGGTCTTCGTGCAATGTCAGGGAGGCGTTACGAGCTAGCGGGGATGGTCAGAGCTCTAGCCAAAAAAGGAAGGGGGAGCGGGGGTTGGGCGAGTGGTAACGGCTGGGAACGAAGCTTTCGGAGGAAGGAGACGAGCTGTGGGCCGTTGGATCATGTGATCCAACGGCCAGCATATGAGCGCGGACAGATGGCTGTGATCAGATCCTTAGGATCTGATCGCATGGTTGGCGTTGAGGCGGTGATGAGCGGTTCAGATGAGGAGCTGGGTGAGATCCAACGATAGAGGACAGAAGGGCGACGTGGAGCAAGGAGAGGCGTCGGATGGTTTGAAGATCTGACGGCTGCGGTGAGGGGATGACGTGGCGTGTTGACGGCCGAGGGATGAGGGTGAATCTGAGGGCTGGCGTTGAGGCGTCAATGTGTGGCTTAGATTTGATCGCTAGATCATATTGGGCGGCTGAGGGATGATGCGTAGTGAACGGTGAGGATGGAAGCAGGGGAAGGGGATCTAACGGCCCAGATTGGGCGCCAGGTGGCGGGAAGAAGAGCGGGCCACGTGGGCGGCCCAGAGGGCGCCACGTGGCCCAATCAGATTAATTCAGAAATAAAAAACAAAGAAAAATATAAAAGAAATAGTTAGAGGCCGAATTTGGAAAAAGTCAAAACATGAAAGTTGCTCGTCTCAACGAGATCTACAACTTTCATGTTGGGCAAAAAGCCAAAAGAGGTCATCTGTACAAAAGCTATTTTTGGGGGTATTTTTAAGGGGATAAAAACACCGATTTTGTGGTTTTGAATTGTTTTTTGTATTTTTTAGTCTTTTTAAGGGTCAGTGATTTATAGACAAGTTATCTACCTAATTTTTAGGGGTTTTTGAGTGATAAAATAATTACAGAAAAATAAGGGCAATTAAATACAAATAATTAAGGGTTAATTATACACAATATAGTACATGATAAAATCAAATAATTAGAGGATATTTTTATTGGCTTGTTTAAGCAGGGATTTTAATAAGGAGTTTTTAGCATGATGGATACGAGATTCATCATACCCCTATACTTAAACCATGCTCGTCCTCGAGCATCTAAAGAATGAAGGAGTTGGATTAATTCCTGACAGTGCGTGTGAAAAATTCAAGGCTTGATCTTTCGAAGACCCTTGACCTAAGTGATCCTAAAATTCTGGGTTTATCCAAGCCTTAGTCAGAAGGAATCCAACTTCTCAGATTATCAGACTCTCTTTTTGTACATATAATATAAGGATATGACATTTAGTGTACTGCATTTCATGAGAGCCGAGTTGATGCATCACCCAAAGTTCCAGTCCCAAAGATTCTCCTCTAGTCCTAATCCTCAATACTAGGGAATAAGTATGTTCTTGCTTCAGTCCACCGTCTCATTAGTTTGTCAGACTTTGAAATGTTGATGGACGGCCAGATGATGGAGGTACTGGGATTGCGTCTAATTTTCTCACCCTCACATTGGAACAAGGGGCCTCTCGAGTGCCTTTTACTCAACACATGTATATTATTATTTTGTTGATCAATGTGTCCGTCAAGAGAGTTGGAGTCGTCTGCACTTGTTTTTCTGGGAATACACCGGGGTGTGTCTTTTTTGAGTATCTAAGATACCTTCGACACCCAGACTTGTAGCATTTACGATGCAGAGCCCTTTTTTGGTGTCAGCCCGACTCCTTGGTCCTAATTAGCGCTTGGTCCAAGTGGACACTTTAAAAAAAAGTTTGGGAGCACTCGCCATTGGTGGAAGCTCATTTGGAATTTGACTTTTGATTTAGAGCTTTTCTTTGACATTTCATTTCTTTTGTTGGCTAGCTCCACTGCTTTTACCAAGAGATTGGCGCACACTGATCAACAAGTCTCTTTAGGATTCATCACACCCTGGCACTTTTAGGTAAATATCAAGAGATAGCATATGAATCTTGTTCACATACTGGCTAGGGTTTTTGCTGACACTCAGGTTTTCTGAAGCCTTCATTAACTTTATCCCATCCTCGAATATCATTAGATCGGGTCTAAACTCAATTCTCTGGTCCTAGTTCCTCAAGTGATATCTCATCTCAGCTCATCAATCATGCAGTTGTGGAAGTGACTGTGCTGATCATATTTTCTTGAAAGTAGAGATAAAGAGTGCAATATAGCACTCAAATCTTTCAAACCAGAGGAGTGTGGATATTTAAGTCAGAAAAACCCTAATGACTAAGGCATGTTAACTCAGACTCTCAAGATCCCAGAGATCCAGTGTCCTCAAAATCCTCAAGCCTTGAGTGAGTGTGAATGTGTCAGGAATACACCAACTTCTTAGGTTAGTGAATTTTTGTGTGATTTTGATTTTTGCAGATTTTTATGGGTTTTAAAGTTTTTTTTTCGTTGGAGAGACAATGACTGACCCAAGCTCAAATAAATAAAAGTATCCACTCTCAGCCAGTATGGGTGTAAGTGCGGGTCGAGACCCGTGATCCTTAAGGACGGTGCCATATGCGGTGTCCTTTAAACCACCCACTCTGCTAATGGAGACCGAGGTTCCCTCACTGAAAATGTCTACTAAGCCTAGTAGTCAGAGCCAAATTCCGAAAAACATTTTTAATTTTTCATTTTTTTTCTTTTTGAAAAAGGGTTATTTACAAAGATTAATCCCTCAATTTTAATTTTTACAGGTTTTTACAAAACTCAGTTCACAGGTTTACCAAAACCCAGCCTGAAAAAATAAAATTTTAAAAAGTTTTAAAAACGCGAGCTAAGGCTAAAGTAATATACAATAATATACGGTATACCCCCCTATACTTAAAATTTGCTATGTCCTCATAGCACAAGTGCCATGAAGCCAAGGCTCGGTTTAAGTACAGGGTGATATAGCGGAACTGAGGAGGAGGGTCCCCCTATACTTAGGCCAAACTCGGCCTAAGCACGAGAAGACTGAACGAGGGAGGGATGAATAGGCAGGTCCCTCCTATACTTAGGCTACAAATAGCCGAAGTAAGGTCTGTGTTTTAGGGGGGGGTGTCTATGGTACAAGGGTGAGGGGGAGGGGGTTCGTGAAGAATAGATATACACACACACAGAGAGAGAGAGAGAGAGAGATAGAGAGAGAGAGTGAAATATACAGGGGGTTGGGGGTGGGTATGTGCATGTGCAGTGTAGGTGTGGGGGGGGGGAATGGGGTTTTTTTTGAGTACAATATGCAAGACTGAAAATAAATATGCAGATGCAATTGTTTCTTTTCTTTTTTTTTTTACAACATGCAATGCTATTTGACTGATAAAAATCCTAGAATTTCTTCACGGCTTCTTTTGCGGCCTCTTCAGCGGAAGCTCCCAACTTCGCGCCTCCATGACGATCAGGCGTCCCCGATTTTTATGGGCCCTGCCACAAAAGAGAAAAGTTAGAATCTCAAAGGAATTAAATCAGCAAATAATGTGCAAAGAAATGATGCATGAGATGAGGACCAAATTTTTGAAATAATTTTAAAAAAAACAAAATCCAAAAATTAAGCAAAGCCGTATCCCCGGCAACGGCACCATTTGATGAACGTAAAATTCTCCTCTTTAATAATGTAGAATTATGCTGTAGTACAGGAGGCGAATTCGGTTCAGCAAAAACCACAGTCTTTGAATACTGTGGAATATTTATACTTGGTAAGTGTACCAAGGTCGAACACAGGGATACAGCTGCCTAATTATAGCTATTGAATTTTGATTCATGAAGTTCAATCTCAATTTCAGGTCCATATGCAAATTATGATGCACTATGATATTTACAAGGCAATGCAAAGTGATGCTATGATGCATGTATTTTTATTCTGTTTTTTTATGCAAATATAAAGTGATGCATGAAATAAATATGCAAGAGAATGATAAAGCCTACAATTATACCCTTAAAAATTATGAGCAGCATGATAAAAATGAAACTAGTGTCAATTTAATCGCATCAATAAAGAGTGGTCATCAAATTCAAGCAAGTCAAGGAGGGCAGGGTCCATTTGCCACATGAAAATTCACTTTAATTAAACAGGAGCAAATAAGATAATTACGCATGCTAGAATGTAGAGGACAAAACAAGGATCAAAACGACACTAAAATCATGCAATTGGGACCTATGATGCTCAAGTTATGCTAAAAACAGTGCAAGGGCATAATTATAATAAAAATGCAATAAAATAAAGGGATAACTATTGCATTTAGGTCCTTGGAGGGACCTAAATGCAATTAGTGAAAACCGCCTGGGCCCAAGTGAAATTTTCCCATTGCGTGCAGGGACCTATTTGTAATTTCCAAAAGGTTGCGGGGCTTCCCTATAAAATACCCCAGATGCGCACGTGGAGGACGTGCCTGGAGGACCAAATTGTAATTTCCATTTCTTCCAGGGTCATTTCTGTAAATTACCCAGTACCTCACGTGCTACGCACGCGAGGGCTAGGCTCGGATCACACCCGCTGCTTCGTGACACGTGGCAATTGCTGGAGGTCTGTCGGAAGGCTCGGACGACCCGAGCCAGTAGGTTGGGGAAGCGGCTCGGGTCCACCACGTGTCTTCATCAGGACCGCCCGATCAGGAGGATCGGACGGTGCTTGTACCTTCGTGCTCCTCCGCATGTCACCGGAGGAGGCGGGGCTCCGGCGACCTGCCAACAGCTCCGCCGTGCCTCCCGAGGTCGTCTGAGGGTCGTGGAAGCATGCTGGAGGTCTGGCGGGGATCTTGGAGTTACTGCGAAGCTCCATGGAGGTCTGGGGCTCTCCGTCGAAGCATGATTGTCGGAAAAGAAGCTCGAGATCGGCAGGGAGGTGCAATCTCCGGCTAGTGAAGAGAAATGACATGCAAAGTTAGCATAGCCGAAGCGAGGAGTCTGCGGGTGAGTTTGTGAGTGAACGGAGGCCTTGGAGGCGGCGAGAAGTGATGGCCAGGTCGTCTTCTCCGGCGGAGCAGGGGAAGAGTGGTCGGAGCGGTTGGGGGTTCTGGAGAAGGGAGAAATGGGCGGCGGAGGCCGGAGTGGTTCGGCGGAACGAGTAGATGGATCAGATGGGGGTGGAAGTGGCTGTAGGTGGTGTAAAAATTTGGGAGAAAAAGAACGAAAAAGAAGGAGGCAAAGGAACCTCATCGGGGAGGGGAACCGGTGGAGGAGAGGCTTGGGCTGAGCTCCTAGGCGGGGCTCCGGTCGTCGCACGACTCGCTCAGCCAATGCGAGGTGCTCGGCGGTGCCAGATGGCGACCGCTACGTGGCCGGAGGCCACGGATCTCACCGAGGCTTCGGCCGACTTCGCCTCCATTCAAGGGGCTCCTCCGCTGTCACCGGAGGGCCGGAGGCTTGGCCGAAGCCCCAGGATTGGTGGATGAGGTGTAGCGGTAGCGGAGGAGGGGGTTAAATAGGCGGAGGAGAACGGCGGTTACATGGGTAGAAGGGGGGTTTCGAAGGGGAATTTAATGGTGGAGCAGTGATGATGGAGGTGCATCAATGGAGGCGCGAAGAAGGTGGGTCTTCGTGCAATGTCAGGGAGGCGTTACGAGCTAGCGGGGATGGTCGGAGCTCTAGCCAAAAAAGGAAGGGGGAGCGGGGGTTGGGCGAGTGGTAACGGCTGGGAACGAAGCTTTCAGAGGAAGGAGACGAGCTGTGGGCCGTTGGATCATGTGATCCAACGGCCAGCATACGAGCGCGGACAGATGGCTGTGATCAGATCCTTAGGATCTGATCGCACGGTTGGCGTTGAGGCGGTGATGAGCGGTTCAGATGAGGAGCTGGATGAGATCCAACGATAGAGGACAGAAGGGCGACGTGGAGCAAGGAGAGGCGTCGGATGGTTTGAAGATCTGACGGCTGCGGTGAGGGGATGACGTGGCGTGTTGACGGCCGAGGGATGAGGGTGAATCTGAGGGCTGGCGTTGAGGCGTCAATGTGTGGCTTAGATTTGATCGCTAGATCAGATTGGGCGGCTGAGGGATGATGCGTGGTGAACGGTGAGGATGGAAGCAAGGGAAGGGGATCTAACGGCCCAGATTGGGCGCCAGGTGGCGGGAAGTAGAGCGGGCCACGTGGGCGGCCCAGAGGGCGCCACGTGGCCCAATCAGATTAATTCAGAAATAAAAAACAAAGAAAAATATAAAAGAAATAGTTAGAGGCCGAATTTGGAAAAAGTCAAAACATGAAAGTTGCTCGTCTCAACGAGATCTACAACTTTCATGTTGGGCAAAAAGCCAAAAGAGGTCATCTGTACAAAAGCTATTTTTGGGGGTATTTTTAAGGGGATAAAAACACCGATTTTGTGGTTTTGAATTGTTTTTGTATTTTTTAGTCTTTTTAAGGGTCAGTGATTTATAGACAAGTTATCTACCTAATTTTTAGGGGTTTTTGAGTGATAAAATAATTACAGAAAAATAAGGGAAATTAAATACAAATAATTAAGGGTTAATTATACACAATATAGTACATGATAAAATCAAATAATTAGAGGATATTTTTATTGGCTTGTTTAAGCAGGGATTTTAATAAGGAGTTTTTAGCATGATGAATACGAGATTCATCACCTCTTGATGCAGGTCCTCTGCATAGGAATAGAGATTCGGAGGTGTCAGATTAGTTAGGTCAAAGAGTTGACTTAACGAGATCGAGATAACCAAAGTCCTATATCATATGTTGTCATGATACAGGCATGCATCCTCTGACCGGAGACAGATGTGTTACTATATGTTTAAGTATGTACATTTGGCAGACCAATAGGTTGGTGACCTAACCAAGGTCGAAACACCGGTGCGCTGGTGTGCATATAAGGGCATATGAGTAATACGATCTCTCAAAGGGATCATACATGTTCAGTTACTGAACCGGAAGACATGAGCTCACTCATGAGATATTGGGAAGAATCAAATTCCATGCGCATGGTCGTCTCGCTTTGGAAGCTTGACTGAATTTGTAGGTTTGATATATACTTTTGGAAAATATATGATCAAGACCTAGGTAAGATATATGCTTTTGGAAGGTATATGATCGATACCGACTCCCAATGATCGAATGAGAAACTTACTGATAGAACCCTACAGTAGACAGTGTAAAATTGATCTAATACTTCGGGTTTATTCTGGGTCTTCCAGTATGCAGGATGTACAGGTATTGAGAATACCTGAGGGTGATGTGATCATAAATGATTCTATAACCATGACGCTTCCATTCCTAGGGAGTGATGAAACGGGTCTGGATTTTAGTGACTCCTCTCAGTAGAGAAGTAATCTTATCTTGGTCCAATTATTGGACATTGATCTGAATATGATTCAGATGCAATGAGAAGATTAGATTTGCGGTCTTGATTTAATCAAGCATCTATGGGAGGCCCGCGATCTGGATTTGAGATATGATCTCAATATCCAAGTCACTATACGTGGAACATTACAATCGCCCTGTCCTTATCTCCAAGTATTCGCGGTAAAAGCGCATTATCCTTGAATGGGTTCAGGATAATTTCATCGTTGATAATATGTATCCGAGTATTGAGAAATGGATAATTAAATGTGATTTAATTATCATGATTAATATGAATTTGATTCATATTATAAAAAGAGTTGTCTTAGATAATTAAATGTGATTTAATTATCGAAGACGTGAATAATGTGAATGCGATTCATATTATTTGGGCACAAGAGAATAGAGATCCAAGATGATTAAATGTGATTTAATTATCATGGATATGAATAATGGGGATAGAAATATCCATATTAGTCATATATATTATAAATATGATTTATAACAAATAAGAGAGAGATGATTGTAATTTACATTTGTTAATTGAATGTTAATGTGAATTGTATTCACATTGAACATAAAATTGAAAATGTAATTTACATTTTATTTGGGGTTGTGAATATTATTCACAAATTTCTGATGGCAAGATTGCAATGTTCACAAAATAAATTAGATTTATTTTTGTGAAATAATTTGCAACAAAAGTTGTTGCTAGTATTGGAGAAATTAATGGGATAATATATCTCATGGAATAAAAGGAGAAGAAGCCACCTTCCATGTAAGGAGGGTGGACGGCCACATTTCATACATGGAATGTGGTGGTCGTCCACTCCATTCATGGAAGGAGGCTTGCCTCCTTTCCTATTTCTTCAATAGAGATTGATTTGATATAAATCAAATTATATTTAATATATATTTGATTTTTATTAAATTAATTGTTGTTAGTTTTTACCAACACAAATCTTAGCCATTAAAAGAAACACAATCAATGAGGACCATTGGATTTGTGTTGCCCCGTGGATTGAGATCCATGGATCCCAAAATAATATAAAAGGAGAGGTACCCCTTTGCTCTTCTTTACACATAAGAGAACAACATCTCTCTCTCTCTCTCTTTCTCTCTAGACGTGAGCCCTCTCTTCCTCTCTCATGATCGTCCACCATGGATGCCTTAGAGAGGTTCTCCATCGACGCAGCGTCGTCGTTATGCTACCCGATCATTTGCTCGTGGATCTCTGTCTCCTTCGGTGCGCCTCGCTCATGAAGAAGATGTCGGATCTCGTGTGTCGAGATCAGGAGATCCACCGCTTGGATCATCAACATGGATTGCGAGAAGCACGTGGTCCATCCCCGCGCTCGCAAGCGTCTCCTCCGTCGGATCGGACTTGAGACAGGATGTCTCTTCGTTTAGAGACTCGATCGCAACCACGCTTCAAGAGGTAATCCTATTACTTGTTTGTGGTTTAGACGAAATGATCCGAGAAGTGTTCTTGGATCATGTGGTTTCGTCGCATGAAAATTTTTCAATTTCCGCTGCATAGAACAACTAGTGAGACTAGTCGTTCTTTGTCGTATCCGATACGATGCTCACGATTTCGTGATGCGCTTGAGGATCTATACCGTATCCTTCAGATCCTATGTTGTTACAACACCTGCTGTAATGTAGGAGATCCATTGGATGATGATTGAATGACCCCAGGATGCATGCCAGCCATCCCGGTCCCTTATGAGGGTCGTCCGATCCTCATCCAATGGATCCCATGCGCAACAGCAGGGGTTGTTACAGCAGAGGATCCCCCTTCCCCACGTGCACACACACAAAATACTCAAAGTCATGCATATAGTGTGGAGAACATATACACCATACACATTTACCCCTCTCCCTCCACACTCAAACCCACACCTACACATAGACCCATATGCATGCATGCACATACACTCACAATTGCACACAAGTATGCGTGCAAACACCCACCCGCCCACACCCGCACACATACCCACACATGCTCGCCAAAACACACATGCCCACTCTCACACCACTGTCCCACTCATCCAAGCCTACACATGCACACAACCACCCTCGCAAACACATATCCACGTTCCCACCCTCACCGACACACAGAAACATAAACACTCCCATGCCCTCGCCTGAGACACCACCACCTTTCACACCCATTTGGATACACATACTAGCACACATGCATGCCTAAACCTACATACACACAACCCCACACCCATGACAATACGCACATGCACCCACCCATACATACACCTCCACCCTCACTCCCATCTCCATGTCTATAAACAAACACATATCGCTACGCCCACAATCCCACCTGCACATGCCCATTCTTGCACTCCCACATCCACACATACACCCTACCCCCATGCATGTATACAAACAGACACTCCCACCCCTACCCACACCCCCACACCCACTCCCATGGCCAATATAAACCCAACCCCTATCAGGAGTGGTAGATTACACATAATTTTCTATCACAAACTATATCATATTCTTTGAGTTTTTCGAATTCAACTTTCAGTTAAAATTGGAGTATGTTTGAATAAATATATGGATAAAATTTCTTATACATAAAGGAGTTGAACAATCTATCAAAATTGGTGTATATTAACACAAAAGATTAAAAAATCTAATATAAATGTTCATACACCAAAATATAAATTTAAGAAAAATGTTATTATTTTTGTCGAATTATATTTATCATTCCTTTAATAGGTTTTATGCTTTCTTGATATTTTTATTATTTGAACTTTAAAAAAATGATGCATGTTAACACATCAAATGTGGATAAAATCTCATAAATTTGTTAATACAAAAAAGTAGTTCTAAATGAAATTATATTACTTTTCATTACAATATATATAATTTTATCGAGTTTTTATGGGATGATCTTTTCTCAAAATTGGTTTATTTTAGCGTACAAATATTGACGAGATCTCATATGTATGTTAACACAAAAAAGATTATTTTTAAATTAATATTGTATCATTTTGTAATAAAATATATCATATTCTTTTTTTCTTATGTGTTAAACTTTTAGTTGAAATAAGATTATGTTAGAACACAAATAGGGATAAAATGTCATATATATTAACGAGTTCAACACCACTACAACATAATTGAGTTATAGTGACGGTTTGAAAAAATACGTCATTAAATTAACTATTGTTAAATATATAATGACGATATTATTCATTGCAAAATGAGTTTTCGTACTCAAAATTAGCAACGAATATCATATCTGTCGTTATATCATTAGAAACGGTCCACATAGCGACGCTTATACGTTGCTATGTTTCACAATATCAACTAATCATCGCTATTTTTTTAATTCAAAATTTAGAGACAATTAATTAAAATTTCGAAAAATAGCAACGAATAAGCGTCGCTATG
This sequence comes from Ottelia alismoides, assembly GCA_037367405.1. Classification (NCBI taxonomy): domain Eukaryota; kingdom Viridiplantae; phylum Streptophyta; class Magnoliopsida; order Alismatales; family Hydrocharitaceae; genus Ottelia; species Ottelia alismoides. Next base: position 198,245 of record JAZKJV010010205.1, on the reverse strand, counting down.
TGGACCGTTGCTAATGATATAACGACAGATATGATATTCGTTGCTAATTTTGAGTACGAAAACTCATTTCGCAACGAATAACATCGTCATTATATATTTAACAACGGCTAATTTAGTGATGGATTTTTTCAAAACCGTCACTATAGCTCAATTTTTTTGTAGTGCACAGACATTGAAAAAATCTCATATGAACATTGAAAATCAAAAAATTAATTTAACATACTTTATATGATAATATATTTTTATACTTTCTTTAGTTTTTAGTACTTGAACTTTTAGTCAAAGTTGATGTATATTAGCACAACATATATGGATGAAATCTTATATATATGTTAATACAAAAAATTAGTTTTAAATAAAACTTTACTATATATTTATTTTGTTATTTATTAAATTTTCTTGTGTGACAGGGATTGATTTTTTTTCTTGAAATCATTGTATGTTAGTTAGCACAAATATTGATGAAATATCATATATATATATATATGTGTGTGTGTGTGTGTGTGTGTGTGTGTGTTAGAGCATAATTGTTTAAATTAATATTTTATCATAAACATATATCTTAGTCTTTGATTTTTTTAGGAATTAAACTTTAAGTTATTATTAGAGTATGTTATACCACAACTATAGATAAAATCTCATATTTATTAAAGATTTAAAAATTACTCAAAAATGACGTACATTAGCAATAAATATAAACGAAATCTCATATGAATTTTAATACAAAAATTTCTAAGATAAAACTGAATTATTTTATCATATCAATTATGCTTCCTTAGTTTTTAGTATCTGAACTTTTAAATAAAATTGATATATGTTAACATACCAAATATGGATGAAACCGCATATATATGTTAATACAAAAAAGTAATTTAAAATGAAACTTTATTATATATTTATTGCAATATATATCTCTTCAAGGTTAAAGGGTTTATTTTTTCTCCAAATTTTGTATATTAGCACACAAATATTCACGAAATGCCAGTGCATGTTAGCATACAAAAATTTATTTTAAAATAAGTACTTTATTTTTATGATAAAGTATATCATATTCATCGGGTGTTTTAGGAATCAAGCTTCCATTTTAAAATTGGAGCATGTTTGAACACAAATATGGGGGCGTCATCATTCTTATGCTTCGGATTGCCGGAGACTAATATCGAAATCCGAATCTTCTTTCTGTCGGACAAGAGCCAATGGGAGGGAAGATTTTGCGATGGAGGATCTTTTCATATTCATTATGGAAGAAGATGAGGGTAATGAAAATAGCTAACTTGCACTCACCTCCTTATCAACAGTTCAGCCTGGGCTTAAGAAAATCAGTGCATTCCTCCATCAACGCCCGCTCCTCTTGTCCTTTGGTCCTAAACTCACTCACATCTCCTTAACTCCCAAGATCATCTATTAATAACTAAGCTCTGCATGTGCATCCTTCTGTGATAGGGCATGTACGTAACTTGTAGGTCGAGTCATACTAGAACCCACACTGCTTTGAGTTCGTTGTTGTTGTCGTGTTGCCCTGAGGACATGGAAATCTTCGACCACTATGCGACATGAGCTGACGCCTGTGTAGATGCAGCATTTACTTCTTTCTATCAGAGTCCTCTCCATACTTGTCGCTCTCTATACACCTGTGGTGGTATTGGCTTAACAAAACTGGATAGTGCCAACTATGGCCAGATAGGAAAGAGAAGTCCAGCGGGCAAGGGCTAAGAGGGGCTATTTCGTCATGGGGCCTCGAAGACTGCTTATCCACTTGATCTCTGTATCAGTAACCAGATATTCGGAGTTGTGGAAAGAGCAGCAGTGAGAAGCGAAAAAACCATTAAAAAATGATGATTATTCGTGAACACTGAAAGACCCCTTGGTTCTGGCAAACGAATGACAGTGACAGGTACCTGGGAGCAGTGAATGACTTTGAGTATAATTGATAAAGTAGTCAAGCAAGGTAAGGGGAAGAAATCCCCTATCATTAGGCTTTGGGTAGTATCAACTTTCTTTATAATAAGCCGCTTCATATCCTTGATCAGCACCTAGGTCCTATCCTCTCAGACCAGACCTGTCTGTTAGCTTGGTAAGTTGAACCATCACTTCTATCTGGGTTACTTTCCACCACCTAGATCCAATCGATAGATACAGGAAGGTCTGATCGGACTTCCAGGAATCCATAGTAGTAGTAAGCAAAACAGAAAAGACATATGCAAAATGAGATCCAAGCGATCCGAGGAAGAATACCCATTCGCCAACCCCTCAAATGCATATAGGATCCAAAGGGCCCTACTTGAGAATTCAAAGTGATAGAAGGCTCCACCAGTCACCTCCTCCTCTTTTGACTCATCTACTTCTATCTTTGAGATCTTTCCCACTTCCATTCGCAATCGCTCTCCTTATATAGAAAGGAGTTAAACAATCTCTTAAAATTGGTGTATATTAGCAAACAAAGACTAATAAATCTCATACGAATGTTAATGCACAAAAATGTAACATTAAAATAAAAAATTATTATTTTTTCAAAATATATTTACCGTCCCTTTAAAAACTATCATGCTTTCTTGATATTTTTATATCCAAACTTTTAGTAAAAAATGATGTATGATAGAACATGAAATATGGATGAAATATCATATGTTTGTTAATATAAAAAGTAGTTCTAAATTAAACTTTATTATATTTTTATTTCAATAAATATATAATATTTTCTCGAATTTTTGGGGCTGGTCTTTTTTTTATCGAAATCGGTGTATATAAGAAGATAAATATTGATGAAATCTCATATACATGGTAGTACATCAAAATTTATTTTTAAAATTATTTTTTATTTTAATAAAAATATCATATTATTTGAGTTTTTTAAATGTTAATCTTTCAACTAAAATTATATTATGTTAGAACATAAATATGTATATAATTTTTATAGTAACGAGTTAGACAATTATTCAGAATTTATGTATATTAGCACACAAAGATTAAGGAAATCTTAAATAAATATTAAAACTCAAAAAGTGACATTAAAATAAAATATTATTAATTTTATCATGATATATATCATGCTTTCTTGATTTTTCATTACTTGAACTTTTAGTTAAAATTTATTTATGTTAGCATTTCAAATATTGATGAAATCACATAGCTTTGTTAACATAAAATGTTAACTTTAATGGAGTCTTTATTATAATTGTATTTCAATATATAACATTTTGTTGAAATTTTTCAGGGGTTGGTTTTTTCTCGAAATCATTGTACATTAGGACATAAATATTAATGAAATCTCATATTAATGTTAGCACATAAACAAATGTTTTATAGAATATGTATACGTTAGAACAGAAACATTCACATAATCTTAAATATATACCAGCACATTGAAATTTATTTTTAAATTTATTTTTTATTTTTACAATAAAATATATCATACTTTTTTGAGTTTTCTTTAGTGTTTATCTTTTGTTAAAATTAGACTATGTAAGAACACAAATAAGGATAAAATCTCATACATATTAAAGAGTTGAATAGTTTTTAAAATTTTTGTATATTAGCATACAAAGATTAGAAAAATCTCGCATGAATGTTAAACATCCAAAAATTAATTTTAAAATATAATTCTGTTATCATTATATACTTATCATGTCTTTTGGATTTTTTAGCACTTGAACTTTTAATCAAAGTTAAAGTAAGTTAATGCATCATATATGGATGAAATCTCATATGCATGGTTGTCCAAAATAATAATTCTAAAAAAAACTTTATTATATTTTTATTTCATTATAGATAACATTTTCTTGAGTTTATTGGGGTTGACATTTTTCTCAAAATTGGTGTGTATGTTAGCACACAAATATTGACAAACTCTCACATATATTAGCATATAATTAATTCTAAACTAATATTTTGTGATAAAATACGTATTTTATTCCTTTGTATTTTTAGGAATTAAAGTTAATATTAGATAGGATAGAAGACAAATATATATATATATATATTGCATTTTAAATGAAATAGTTTTTTACTTTATTAATGAATCTTTATTACTTTTATTCCAATATATATTACATTTTTTGTGTTTTCTATGGGAAGATCTTTTCTCTAAATTTAACACAACAATATTGATAAAATATCGTATGTATGTTAGAATACAAATGTTTATTTTTTATTTTAATATTGTATTATTTTTATAATAAAATATAACATATTCTTTGTGTTTTCTTATGTGTTAAACTTTTACTTGAAATTAGATTATGTTATAACACAAATAAGGTTAAAATATCGTATATGTATTAACGAGTGCAAGAATTTCTCAGAATTTGTATATATTGGACCACAAACATTGAAAAATCTCATATGAACGTTGAAAATCAAAAAAATTAATTTTAACATGTTTTTTATTATAATATATTTATCATATTTTCGTGAATTTTTAGTACCTAAACTTTTAGTCACATCTGATGTTTGTTAGTACATTGTATATGGATGAAATTTCATATATATATATATATTAATACAAAATGTTAGTTTTAAATAAAACTTTAATATATTTTTATTTTTTATATGAACTTTTCTTGTGTCATATGGATTGATCTTTTTCTTGAGATCGATGTATGTTAGTTAGCACACAAATATTGATGCAATATATATATGTTAGCACACAATTTTTAAATTAATATTTTATCTTAAGCATATATCTTAGTCTTTGCTTTTTAGTAATTAAACTCTAAGTTACTATTAGAGTATGCTAGAACATAACTATAAAAAATCTTATACTTATTAATGATTTAAATTATCACTCAAAAATGGTGTACATGAGCATGCAAATATAAACAAAATCTCATACGAATTTTAATATAAAAAATCTTAGATAAAATTGTATTATTTTTATCATAATTTATCAATTATGCTTCCTTAGCTTTTAGTATTTGAACTTTTAGTTAAATTTGATATATATTAGCATACCAAATAGGGATGAAACCTCGTATCTATGTTAATACAAAAAATTAATTTTAAAAGAAACTTTATTATATATTTATTGTAACGTATATAATTCTCTTTAAGTTTAAAGGGTTTTTTCCTCAAAACTTTGTATATTCGCACACAAAGATTCACGAAACATCATATGCATGTTACCACACAAAAATATTTTAAAATAAGTATTCTATTTTTATCATAAAATATATCATATTCATTGAGTGTGTTAGGAATCAAGCTTCCAGTTTCAAATCGGAGCATGTATGAACACAAATACTGATAAAATCATTTATATGGAATGGAGTTTAGTAATTTCTTAAAATTGGTGTATATTTGATGAACTCAGAAATTAATATGTAAAATTAATACTCACTGCGGTCAAATTATTTATTTTACTTGGTAAGTCCCAAGGTCGAACTCAAGGAGGTGATATGATGGTTTAGAATTAATAATTAAAAATTAAAAATTTGGTTTTCAAGGAAGAAATGAATATTTTTTGTGTTTTTTTGTATTTTTAGTTTTTTTATGGATTTTAGTTTAAAAGGTGTCATTAATTTCAAAGAGAAATATGATGGATGAATTTCAAAATATTTTAATGCAAGAAAAATAATGCTATGCTATGTGGTTAAAGAAATAAGTAAATGCAATTTTTAGTAATTTTAAATGATGAGAATATGATGCAAGATGATGAATGAGGAGGTACAAGTGATGCACAAGTTCAAGCCAGACCAAGTTAAACAATCAATCAATGCCTCTCCCTTATTTCAGCAATATGAAATTAACCCCCAATTTCTACAAATATTGCGCAAGATATTTCGATCACAGTGAATAGATCTACTCAATCTCATCCAGGAACACCTAAAATCTATTCATAAAAAAATCATCTCCAAAATGAATGATTAAGTGTTCCACATAAAAGATAATTAAATAAGGTTTCAATTGACATAAAGAACACAAAATTCTGATAAATGATGTGCAACATATCAATAAATGAGTTTTTGTGACATAATTGTAATAAAAGTAATTAAAATATTCATAAATATACCCTTATAGAGGATGAGATGCAATTACGCTAAGCCGATGGGGTCCTTCTTGTAATTTACCCCCGCACAGGTATGTCTTTGTCATTTTCAGGAAGCGACGAGTGTTTGATGCTAATGTCTTAATCCATGCGCAACGCATGTGGTGGACCTCTTCATGATTTCCTGATGCGGGAGGGTTGTCACCATAATTATTCCTACCCGCATGTGAGTGGTCATGTGCCATCAGGATTGGGTGCGACCCTCAAAACATCTAGTGTGGGTGCCTTACTTGTGCCCAAGGTTCATGGCTCAGGTCTGTGGTTTGGGATTCAATCTCGAGCGTCCAATGGAGATGGATCTGACGACTAAAATTTGGGTGGAATTTGATGGCTGAGATTAGCTAAGTTCTTGATCGAACGAGTTTTGGAGCTCTGCCCTGGAGGTTTTCTTTCTTCCCTTGATCAACAGAAGATGGTGCTCCAAACACGATGGCTTGTCGTTGTGAGTTTGATGGCGGTACAAAGAGTTGGCAACGGTGGGTGTGAGGAGGGTGATGTTGCATAGGAGAGGTTCGATGGAGAAGATGCAGGGTGGAACATGAAATGAAGAAGAGAATAAGGACATAATAAGAGGATGATGATGAAGGTGATGATGTGGGATCACCTGGAAGTAGAGTAAGCAAGGGGCTCTATCTCAAGTTGTAGTCTCACTGTGAGTGGAACACGATGCAGCTCCGATGCAGAAGCACGACAGCATGGTGAAATCACCATGGATCACACCTAGGGACATATTCGTCGAAGGTGGTGGTTGTTGTCACCGGTGACCTCTCAACTCTCTCTCTATCTCTTCATTATAGATTATGACAGATAAGGATCATCAGGTATCGACGATGGGGTCTAAATAGAGAGAAAAGAGTCAGAGGATTATCAAAGGAGGTATCATGGACATAATCAGTTAGGATTTTGATTGGGATAAGAGAAGGAAGAGGGGTTTCAGGTGGTTGGGTTGAGGGGATAATGGTGGTTTGGTGGCAAGAGGAGGATCCATGTTTGTGCTTGATTAGACAAAGAGCATAATAGGTTAGAGGCGGTGGGTCGTTCGTTGTTAGATTAAGGTCTAATACGAAAGATGAAGTCTGAGATGCCCATCTGTATTGTCATCACTAGCCATCTCTGCAGTCTTTGAAGCTCCTGATGGACTCAGCAATGTCAAGTGAGGGGATAGGCTAGGTTATGGCCTCAATCAGGCTACAGAAAACCTGGGAGGCTGCATGCAGCGGAGTGCACTGGCCACATATGAACCACAACCACCCGACCACCAAATTGACCTCCTAAGGACTCCAACGAGATCCTATCATGATGCTGGAGGTGCCAAGGGAAGGAAGGTAGCACGAGGGACGAGCTAAGGACCGAGGGTGGCGAGCGACTGATTTATTAGGAAACCTCATGGTCTAGAAAGATTGAGTGAGCGAGCGAACCCATAGGCATCCGACACATCCTAAGGATCCGCGAGGATCACGGATCCAAGGAGATGAATCGGGTGCTGAAATCAAGATAAATGGTGGTCGAAACTGACCGAGAAAAATGGGAGAAACCCAGTCCGACGACACAGTTGTCGAATCGGGTCTGGCAGAGGAGAAAGTTGACCTGGTGATGAATCTCCATTTCATCATCTTTATTCTATCACTTTGGCCTTAAAAAGCCTAGTAAATGCGTGTAAATATGCTTAATTTAGACATTTTATCATTCATGCATCATTATGTAAATATTGTATAAAATACGATTTTTAAAGCCAAAATTATAGAGTAAAGAAAAGAAAAGAAAAAAAATAAAATATTATAAATATTTTATGACCCGAAACCCCGGGACATAGGCATCTCAATGACTAGGTCTATAAGGAATAAAGTAGGGGGAGATAAGGGCCAAAATACCAATAAAATTCCTTTTTTATTTAATTCATTCTTATTCATTTTGGGACCTATTTTTAGTTCCACTTTTTATACTTCAAATAAAGAAACTTTGTACATGAAAGTTATAGATAACTAAATATAGAAAAATACAAAATTGATTTCATCCAAAAATAATATACAGTGTACAAAATATACCCTAAATAAGATTCCAAAATCCCAACTCCCTAGACCCATATCTCTCAAATAAAAACTCAAAATATTAAAATTACCTTTCATTGTATATAACTTTTAATAAGCTATTTAATGAAGATGGTTTCATGTTTTTTGGAGTTACGGTTTGAAAGTTAGGTTTTGGACCCCTGTTGTGTATATGTACTGATTAAAGTATTCATTTTATTTATTATTCATTGTTTTTTAATTTTGTATTTTTATAATTTTTAAATATTATTTATAATATATGTGTATATTAAAACCGGAATAAAATGTTCAATAAAACAAAAAAATAAAATACTTGTATAAAATACATTGGTAAAGGACTTATATATATATATTCAAGTGTATAAAATTAAATTATAAATATATAAAATAATAAACAAAATAAATGGAATTAAATATACAAAATAAAAATAAAAAAATAAATTATATAGATTAATATACCTATATATTGCCTCCAAAAGGTAACTTATAATTCTAAACCTCGAAAAAATAAATAAAAATCATCATAAAATACTTAATAAAATAATAAATATTTTTATATAATAATAAAAAATTAATAAAAGCATTTATTATTTTAAAATGAATTTAGAAATATTTTTTCTAGGCTTTTTCCTCGTTGGTCCACGTCAACTCTCTGACCCACTGCCTGCAGACCTGTCAGAACTTCATTTTTTCCCTCGTTTCGAGGATTTTCGGGGCTCGATCCTTTCATTATCTCACGTCGAGCTCTTATTGACTTTTCTTCCTCTATAATCGAGCTTACATGCCTTGGGCTCATCTCGATCTTTGGATCGCTAAGGCTCCTGATTCACCTTATTCTATGAGTCGTCACAACCATTTGTTCAAAACCACCTCCGATCCTTACTTCCAACTTGGAACCCTCTAGGAGAATTGCCCTCTCCTCCTTTTGTGCCCAATCGATTGAGGGATGTGACAGCTCCCTCATCTTGTCGTTAGGTTGATCGAGGAGGTGGCCGAAGTGCGGCTCCACCTCCATCTCTGTCCACTGGCTTTGAGGTCCTATCTATGGTCCTTTGACCATCGAGGTACCCTTTTTCCTTATTTTTCTTGCGTTTTTTTATTCACCTTAGTTCTAGGAGTAGATCCTCACCTTCGCTTTCGAACCATACCTAACCGGTCACCTCCGCCACCACTTCGTCGGAGATTGCTCCGGCGAGTTCCTTTTTCACCTTCGCAGCCCCATTCCGCCCTATTGCAGGGTCGAGGCATTTTTCCCTCGACCCTTTCACCTTGTTTTGTAGGTCCATGAACCGTATCGCACACCTGGGGTGATTTTGAGGGCTGGCCGAGGTTCTCGGAGCTTCACATCTCTGCCAACCTCGTGCAGCCACTCCGGGCTTCGTCGGAGTGTTTTGAGGCCCCCAATATCTTGAGGAGGACGACAGAACCTTCCGACCATTTTGGAGCTTCAAAGCTCACCGGAGGACGGAGATCGAGCTAAGGGAAGCTTACCTCGTCGGTGTTGCTTCCTAGTTCGTCCACCGCCTTCCAACACCGTTAGATCAGGCCAGATCGTCCAGGTGCACAGGAGTCGTTAGATCTGGCTGTGCTTGAACCATTTGATCTTTATCAGCCATCTAATCGTGGCCGTCCGCGCAAACTGGTATCGCCTCCTCCCGTGCTTACACATGTCCAAGATTAACGAGGAGCGCCGTCCGATCCGCCAGGTGTGAGTATTTTGCACTCATTCCCTAGTGATTTTTTGTATTTAATAAGTAGTCCACAAACTTTCATTTGCCATTTAACTATTTGTGTAATAGTTGCATTCCGCACCCTGAGCTTTTTGTTATTACAAATCGGTCCCTAGCCACGTCACCTCACGTTACTGGCGCACATAAGGGGTGATGTTTTGCGCCGGAACCCCTGGGAATTTTTGTATTTCTATTAGGGCCTGAAACATGTATATGTCATTATAATATTTTTGGACATTCTACAGTAAAGCCCCCAGGTTTTTGATATTGATAATTTGGTCCTTGCCAGATCACGTGCCTCGTGCACGTGAATTTGGTGCTTTTATAGAAATACCCCTGCGGGTTTTGATTTTTGTATTTAGTCTAGAAAGTTGATTATTTAGTTATATATTTTCCGTGTAAATTGCAACTTGATCCCCTTACTTTCATATATTTACAAAAATACCCCTGATAGGAGTATATTTCTCTTTGTTGTATCTAATTATTTCATGCATCTATAAAAGTCTAAAAAATCCTAAAAAATATTATTATGTTAATGTAGCATTATATTTTCACACATATATTTTTATTTTGCATTTTGAAGTCATTTTATTATTTATAAAAAAAATCAAAAACATGCATTTTCTTCCCTGTTTGCATTAAACATACATAAAAATTATAAAAACTCTTTGAAAAATTCCAAAAAATATATTTCGTATTTATTTAAGTCTTTTACAACATCATACCAAAAATCACTAAAAAATAAAAGAAAACTCCTAAAATATGCAAAACAACTAAAACCTTTATAAAAGTATAAAAAATCCATAAAAATCCTAAAATCCTATTTTCTTTTCCTGAATTTTCTTTATATTATTATGTTTATATGAAAGATAATTTGCATAATTTTGGTGACTGTTTACTATTTTTTGTCAACATTTTAATTTAAGGTATATATTTTATTCCCTATTTTGCGTATTTGTGACTTTAAAAATACCAAAAAATTAGCAAAAATACAGAAAAATCATACAAACATAAGAAAATATAAAAAGCACAAAAACATTTTATATCCTGTACTTTAGATATTTTTACCTACTTTTATCTATCTCTTACTTCTTTTGTATATATATATCCTTTATATAGCTTTATATTTATTTTAAAAGAAAAATAAAATATAAAAATATAAAATATAAAAAGAAAATTAAAAATCAGAAAATTAAAAATCAAAATATAAAAATATTAAAATTCAGAAATCAAATAAAAATATAAAATTGAAAACCCACAAAAATAGCACATTTATAGACAAATACATCACAACCATTTTTGAGCATTTTTTGCACTGATCTACCCGCTTGTTCCCTATATTCGACACTCTACACATACTTGCACCTATACACACTTTTGTTGTAGAGTTATAATTAATTTTAACTCTGCATCACTTTTCATTGTTTGATCATTGTTGTGGGTTAATTGTTGTTTGATCAGGGTTTCTTGCGGGTCAATTAGACCCGTAAAAAATCCTTTTCAACAAATGATGTCATTACCGGGGAGCAACAATGTTTAGATTGGGATTAATTTTTTATTGTGATTATTTGTCTATATTCTTGTCTTATTTATTTGCTCATTTATTTGATATAATTGTTTGACTTGTCTAATCATCCTCTCTTGTTGACTTTGTGCGAGGTACCGTGGATCGAGGGAGGTGCTCTACCTAAGGTGCCTACGCACCCATGTGAAGGCGGTGTGTGACTTCTGACCTAGCATTAAAGGAGATGGGGAGGACTTGAGAAGACTGTCACATTTAGAGCATTTTTTGTGCATTTATTTATTTGTGTAATTTTTGTGTGAGAGAGAGACCACTATTACTTGTAATAATATAGGTACTCCGAACTCTGGACTTATGGGCCTAATTTCCAAGTGATTGTTTACTTGGGGGCTCACCGCAATTTTACCGCATTTTCATCGCATTTTTTCCTTTGTTTTCTCGGTTTTGGTTTTCTTTATTTTATGCGATTGAGCCCTTAGATTTAGGATTGCTTGACGATAGAGTTGGTCCAAACACCTAATAACCATTGCATGTACCTATAGTGACGTTTGGACTTGGTCAAATTTTGAATTGCTTCTCACTTAGTCTTGGAACCACCACACTGCGAGAGTTCTCCATACAACACTTGCAGGACCCATTGTGGTGGGCACCGAGGAGACTCCAAGACTGGACATTTTGTTTCCATTCTAAGTCATTAGCATTGGTTCTTCACGATAATATCAATTTCTAAAACTTAGGGTGATTTCATCATCTTACATTTGCATATAGTGTAGGTTTCAATTCTATTAAGCATCTTTGCATATAGAGTGCTGGAGGCAAGGTGAGCATTTCTCTTTAGCATACATCATTGATTTGCCGCTTGCATTGCTTTTCTGCCTCTCTACCTCTGATTTTGATCACCTAGGTGCTAAGTGAAATTGGCTCCTCGATAGGCTTGTGCAATTCTCACTAAAAATCCAAAAAAAGTGATAACCAATAAAATTAGGACTAGTAACATTACTTGACCCTAAAAAAGGCCCAAAAGTAAAATCTTTTGGGGTAAGTAACCCCCTCATTGTCTTCGTTTTTACTTGCTTGCGCACACACTAAGGATTACTGCCAAAATCCTATTCATCCCCTAAGTATTTGCGCAACATTTCGACTTCTCACCTAACTCTAAAACAAACAAGATAAAAGGACCATGTTTTTACGGTCTCTACCGAGTTGAGTAGATGAATTGAGGGGTTTATTTTGTGTGAGTTTGTTTTTGCTTGTTCGTGTGCATTCCAGATCACCTCTGCGCATTAGCGTCTTTTTCTCACTATTCTTGATTAGACCTTTATGTTCTCCCAATCATTTTCCTCTTGTTTCGAGGTGGTCGACTGGAGCATATTTTATCCAAACTTTGCGGAGCCCTCGTTCACTCTAGTCGGCCCACCTCTCTTTTTCCAGGAGGACTTTTCTCCTGATTGTTGTACATATTCGACCAGCCCACTATTTCAGGATCCGTACATTAACCTCCACCAATCATTTCCACCACCATCTCCTACACATTTCGACAACCCGCTCTTCATGGAGTATCCTGATCCAGAATGTGATTTTTGTCCACCCCCACCACCCACATTCGACACACCCGATTCTGAAATTTTGGAGTCACCTCTGATGATGTCCACACTTGAGACCTTGAATCAGATGATGGAGCATATGAACTCGAGGATGAATGATATATTTAGCATAAATAACATCTAGAATGTAGCTCCATTCTTTTAGGATTTGGATCCATTTGAGGATTATCATGCGAGCTTGTAATCGTCCAAAATACAAAAAATGAGAAAATTTTAAAAATCCAAAAAGAGTTCTGGAGACCTTTGGTTGATTCAGACTGTGAGGAGTGGGAGCCTTTACCAGATCATTTGCCCACACAACCATTCACACCTAGTCCCACCTTTGACCCCGAGGATGCCGTTGTACATACTGCTCTTGCCATACCTCGTGTATATGTTGATTCCAACTTCCTCCCTTGTATGGAGGAGGTCTAAAAATTCAAAAAAAATATTGACTGAACCCGAAGTGGTGGCTACAATTCATGAGATCATCCGTTCCCCACTTAAGCAGGCCATGACCGATTTATCTGCTCCTCTTCCCAAGAAGAGAAAGCGGAGGAGCAGATCTGAGTGTCATATATTGACCATGGTCATTGCCCATGCCATCACACACCGTCCCATTCCTAGGAAGAAGAACACTGCCACACCTTTCATTAGCTGCACCAGTTCTGACCATACATGTGATTACACTCTCCTCTACGGCGGTGCTTCGATTAACATATTACCCTTCTCGTTGGTACATTCTCTTCACTTAGGTCCTCTAAAGAAGACCAGTATGATAGTATAGTTTGCTGATGGATCTATAAAGAGGCCGAAGGGTATCCTTGAAAACACCATCAATTGTATTCAGGGCATGAGCTACACCATTGATTTTGTCGTATTGCCCATGGTGACCTCCACTGGGGAGCACTCTCCAATCATCCTGGAACGACCATTCCTTGCCTCTGTGAGGGTCGTTATTGATTACGGATCAGGAGAGATTCGCTTCTGTCCTGTTGAAGAGAGCGAAGTGTTGATCACCGCACCGACTGCTGACCAGAGACCTGCACCTGATGTAACTACACCTATCTTGGCTGACCCTGAGGACCATGACCTTGATGAGACGATCAGAGACTTTTGTTGTATGTTGGACTCGACCGAGACCCAAGAATTCCTCTCCAAGGAGGAAGACTTGGAAAGCATGGACCTCGGAGTTCCTTCGTCTGGGACTTGGCATTGTGTTGATGACATCCGTGAGATTTACACGACTGATACCATTGAGGAGGGTAGATTCAGAGATTAGACAGGATGGACATGATTTGACTACTTCCACTGATGAGTCTGTTCCTATTCACTTAGACATTGATGAGACAAAGTCCGAATTTGATCTTGTTACTTTTATTCAGGAATTCAGGCCTTTCAATGAGAAAGATTATACGATTGAGATTGTAGAGGACGAACAGAGTTGGACTACATCCACTGATGAGTTCGTTCCTTTTGGTTTTGACCTGGACAAGACCTCGCATGAGACAATAATTACACTTCTTCCGATGATGAGTTCGTCCCTTTTCACGATGACATTAGTGAGACTCCCAAGGATGCACCTAGTTGTACTTCTTCCACTGACTAGTATGTGCCTCTTCACCCTAGGACTACTGAGGACCTACACCCTGTCGATCCTGATCGGTTTGTGTCATCTGAGGAACCCGATGTTGACCTGCACCATACTAGATCTATTCCTCAGCGATCTCGCAGGAAGGTTTTCTTTTCAACCTTCTTAATCCTTTGTACATCCATCCATGTTGTATATCCGCTTTTGTCTACCTCCGTCTATCTACCATTCCGCTCACCCACCCCATTATCGTGTGTGCCTTGCTTAGGATGCACTTTGTCCTAAGTATAGGGGGTTGATGAGCCGAGTGTTCATTCGTCGTTCCGTTTTATCACTCTTGTTGTTGCCTATACTTGGGGCTTCTTTTATCCTAAGTATAGGGGGAGTGATATGTACATCCTTCTCTATCTTTCTTCCATCTCTCTGTTCTCTTTTCTTCTTTTCCTTTTTTATTTTCTTTTTCTACAAATAAGGTGCCGCCCCTTTGTGTCAGTATTCTATACTTAGGACGTACCTTGTACTAAGTATAGGGCACCCAGAGTCGTTCTATTCTTTAGTCCTCTCCACTGTCTCCTCTTCTTATTTATACTCAGGGATATCTTACCCTAAGTATAGGGGGAGCAGTTTGAGTATATTCTGTTCATTCCCACCCTTGACCCTCCCTATTTTGTGCACAATCTACTATATTTAGGATTAATTAATCCTAAGTATGGGGGGGACGGTCAACTTCTCATTTGTTTATTTTTCCATTCATTTATTTTAGACTTTTTCTATACTTAGTACGAGTTATGTCTTCCCTTTTTCTCTCTGATCTATGAGGACATAGCTCAAGCTAAGTATAGTGGGGTCGTACATACTTCGTATATACTTTATCCATAACTCGTACTTTCGTATTTTTCTTAATAATTATGGCTAATTATACTATTAAAATTCATTAAAAAACTTAAAAAAGGGTTGATTATTCCTCAAATTCTTTTGTATTTGCTGATTAATAAATCATGTGAAAATGTTTTTTTGCAAAATGTTTGAAAAATAGTTGGAAAATCTTTTTAAAAAATATTTTGAAAACTACTTGGAAAATGTTTTGTTACACATTTTTAACCTTTGTAAAATAATTTTGTTTGTAAAACTTATTTTCTTTGTATGAAATAAATATGTTTGAAAAATGATTTGCAAATGGTTTGAAAAATGGTTGCAAAAATATTTTAAAAAATCTATATATACTGTTTGAAAAAACTATGCAAAATGATTTTCAAATGTGTGTACATGTTGTAAAAATGATTGTAAAAAATATTTTGAACTATAGTTTTCAAAAGTTGTTTGTAAAACCTTTTTCAAATAAGTTTCAGGATATATACATCTCACCTAAAATTCTTTATATACATATCTATAAAATTGATCACTTACCTCTTGTAAATTATTAAATTTTAATTCTTGTAAATATAAGATGCATCCCCGAGTAAACATTTGTAGCTATATTTTAGCCAAAATCGTTTGTTTTCAAAAATCTCAAAAACATTTGCAAAATTAAAAATATCAAAAACAGAGATTTTTGAAAAACCCAAAAAATGCATATGCATCATCTTTTTAAAAAATTCATAAAAAGTTCAAAATATTTGAAAATTGCATCACAAAGATATTTTCCGCATAGCATTTGCATAGCATTAGCATTTTTCGGATTGAGATTGATAGTTAAACCAGTCTAAGTAAAATCTGAAGATTGGAGCTTGGTTGGACGTTAAATCTACCTAATAACAGGAACCTTATAGGAGCTGGAATTGAGGTACTTCATGTCTAGTTGACTTAATTTTTTGAGGATCACGAGACTTGGTTCAATGGAATCTTGACTGCCTAAGTAGAGTATTTCGGAGCACACGCATGACTCTTGTCGATAATGACCGAACTTGGACATCTGCACCTTTCACTTGGCTCAACTCAGTTGGAGTGGTGAGGGGTTTGGATTTGCCAGTATGAGACGCACACAAGTGGAAACATTTGTCATCCTCTAGGGAGGGAAGTGCACCCCAACCCGTCTGATGATAATGAGTTTTGAGGACAGGAGAGTGTGGGTTGCAATAAAGCTTCAAAAGAGGGATAGTCTACTGGCTCAAGAAGAAAAACTCCTTATGTAAATGCTGCTGTGAATAGTATTTCAAAAAAAGAGAGAAGAAAAAAAACAAAAGGCAAAAACTCCAAAAAAGTGGACAGGCCTGTATAAAAATAAAAATGCCTGCTGGAGTGTACATATTTGTATAGTCAATAAGCAAGCTCGAGCTTCAAAGTCAAATCATGTGAGCCTGCAGCTAGATGACTTGACTATACTGGTTTTGCATCCTAGGATATGTATCTACACTGGCTACCGTCCATTCTTCTCTTCACCCCCTCCTCTTGAGTTGGTTGTCCCTTGAACTTAGAAGGGAATATCCCGCTCCTTGAGGAATGAGTTATTTTATTGTGGAATCAACGGGTTGTCATGTTGGAGAAGTCAGTCTCTTTATCATTTCAGTTGGGGTGAGACACCATCACTTGAATTGTATGAGTATGAGTCATAAGGTTTTGCGTATGAATCGAAGTATTCTGATCTGGCTATTGAGGAGACTTGAGCAGAGTTTTGGGATTCTCAAAGGCTGTTGGATTTCAAATCTGATTCCCGTTAAGGTTCTACCCGAACTAAAATTCCAAAGGTCCGACTTAAGCTCCAAACTTTGATTTTATGAAGATTAGTTTGATAATTAAATTAAATCCATTTTCTTCTTTTTATTTTATTTGTTTTTCTTTTTTTATTGCATAAGTGTTTGCTAGGGACTAGCAAAGGCAAGTATAGAGTGATGATGAATCTCCATTTCAGCATCTTAATTCTATCATTTTGGCCTTAAAATCCTAGTAAATGCATGTAAATATGCTTAATTTAGGCATTTTATCATTCATGCATCATTATGTAAATATTATATAAAATACGGTTTTTAAAGCCAAAATTATAGAATAAAGAAAAGAAAAGAAAAAAATAAAATATTGTAAATATTTTATGACCCGAAACCTTGAGATCTAGGCATTTCGATGACTAGGTCGACAAGGAATAAAGTAGGGGGAGATAAGGGCCAAAATACCAATAAAATTCCTTATTTATTTAATTCATTCTTATTCATTTTTGGGACCTATTTTTAGTTCCACTTTTATACTTCAAATAAAGAAACTTTGTACATAAAAGTTGTAGATAATTAAATATAGAAAAATACAAAATTGATTTCATCCGAAAATAATATATAGTGTACAAAATATACCTTAAATAAAATTCCAAAATCCCAACTTCCCAGACCCATACCTCTCAAACAAAAACTCAAAAATTTCAATGAAAATTATTTTAATTATATATAACTTTTAATAAGCTATTTAATGAAGGTGGTTTGATATTTTTTGGAGTTACGGTTTGAAAGTTAGGTTTTGGACCCCTATTGTGTACGTGTACCGATTAAAATATTCATTTTATTTATTATTCATTGTTTTTATAATTTTATATTTTTATACTTTTGTAAATATTATTTATAATATATGTATATATTAAAATAGGAATAAAATGTTCAATAAAATGTAAAAATAAAATACTTGTATAAAATACATAGGTAAAAGACCTATATCTATACCTATATAGATTACAGATCTATTTATTTAATTGTATAAATTACTTCAGAAAAATAAAATAAAAATATATTAAAGTGTATAAAATTAATGTATAAATATGTAAAATAATAAACAAAATTAATAAAATTAAATATACAAAATAAAAATAAAAAATAAAATTATATAGATGAATATACCTATATAGCTTCCAAAACGTAACTTATAATTCCAAACCTAAAAAAAATATAGAAATCATCATAAAATACTTCATAAAATAATAATGTTTTTTATTTAATAACCTAAAATTAATAAAATCCTTTATTATTTTAAAATGAATTTAGAAATATTTTTTCCATACTTTTTCCTGGTTGGTCCACGTCGGAGACCTGTCAGAACTTCATTTTTGGGGCTCGATCCTTTCATTATCTCACGAGATCTTCTTGACTTTTCTTCCTCTATAATCGAGCTTACACTCCTTGGTCTCATCTCAATCTTTGGATCGTTGAGGCTCCTGATTTGCCTCGTTCTATGAGTCGCCCAAGCCGTTTGTTCAAAACCACCTCCAATCCTTCCTTCCAACTTAGAACCCTCTTGGAGCACTGCCCTCTCCTCCTTTCGTTCCCAATCTACTGAGGGAGGTGACCGCTCCTTCATCTTGCCGTTAGGTTGATCGAGGAGGCGACCGAAGGGCGGCTCGACCTCCATCTCCGACTACTGTCCGTGAGGTCCTATATCTGGTCCTTTGACCATCAAGGTACCCTTTTTCCTTATTTTTCATGTGTTTTTTTATTCACCTTAGTTTTAGGAGTAGATCCCTGATAACCGCCCCGCACCCTTAGTTAACTCGGTCAAATTAATGTCCAAATTAATTAATATGTTTCGTTGCAGTTGGATACGAGGGGTTAATCAAAAACCACTTATCAATTAATGTTAAGTTAATTTTAAGCGGCAAATATTTTTTTACTTGGTGGAGTCCAAGGTCGATCTCAGGGAGGCATCTGTCTCCTTAGGTGAATTTTAGCAAGTGTCCGAGTGTTGATTTTTGAGGAGTAATTTTTTTTGGTCTTTTTTTTACTTTTTATGCAGACTTATGCGGAAAATACAAGCCAATTTAACGTTTCAATTTAATTAATATATCAAATGAAGTACAAAAATTATGAAAATTGGCCAGATGGTTAATGATGATGAAAATGACTTACACTAATATTTTTGGAATTTTTCGACACTGAATAAATTTACTGTGAATTAAATGAGCAGACAGGGTGATTTTCAATATTTAATTTTTAATAAATATCAAATCACAATTTTTTCAAGATCTAAAATTATCCTAGATAGCTCTAATGATGAGGGACCTAGGAAAATTGACAGATCTTAATTTTACTGTGAAATGAATTAACTAAAATTAAATTACGAAAATCACTCAACAATTTATTTAGGCCTCGATATGCGTGCAAATGACATGAAATTGTTATGGTATGTTAAGAATATTGTACTTAAGCTACTGTGAATTTTTGATGATTTTGGAAGACTCTTGTGCAAATTCTCCACAGTGCACGTGCTCCACACATGGGGTGTGCTTCACAGGGACCTCTTTGCAAATCTGGAAAGCTCCAGGGGCCTCTGTGCAATTTACCCAAGCCGCACGTGCTCCTCACGTGGGCGGCCTAGGCTCGGAGCGAGGCTCGGACGCCTTGGAGGTTTGGAGTGAGGTTCGTGCGACCCGAACCTAGGCTCAGAGAGGAGGTTCGGGCCGAGGCTACGTGGCGTACTGAAGGCCCTTGGATCAAGATGGATCCGAGGGGTGTCGGTGCTGACACGTGGCGTGACCTCGTGCCTTTGGATCGATGATGATCCAACGGCCTCTGGGCTCGATGAAGACGGCGACGTGGCACGTTGAGGGCCGCTGGATCAGAGGAGCGATCGACGGTGGGAAGCTGCTGCGGTGAGGGGACGCGTGGCGATGTGGGGGCCGTTCGATCGATGTGATCGAATGGCAGCTGCTCGTCTGCTCCGACGATCCTCCTCAGCCTGCGGAGGAGAAGGCGGGGCTCCGGCGAAAGTGTTGTAGCTCCGCCCGTCCTTCCTCGAGGCACTGACGCTCTCCGACTTATCGGAGATATCCCAGAAGATGCGCGGATGGTCGACGAAACCTCCGGTGGCCTCAGGAGTGTCGGAGGGTGGCCTGAAGTTGCTGGCGATGAAGCTCGAGGGCGTCTCCGGCGAGCGTCCGTTCAATGAGCAGCAAGGTACCTACAAGTGTGAAAGCTAGAGCCGGAGCTCGTGCGTGTGTTTGTGAAGACGTGAGGATGGTTGGCGAGGCCTAAGGCGAAGGGAGGCGGTCGGGCGATGGAGCTCTGGCCAAATGGCGGAGCTGGAAGTCGATGGAGGTTGACGTGCGTCGTCGGAAGGTGCGGAGTAGTCAGCGAGGATGGGAGCTTCGACGCGAAGCTCGGCGAGATGAAAGGGAAGCGAGAGAGTGACCGGTGACGGTGAATAAAATCGGAGAAAACAAAAGGAAAATAAGAAGAAGATCGGAGGAGGAATGGAGGGGTTTCACCTGGGGATTGGACTTCCTGCTTGAGGTCCAGGTCTTTGCTCGAGGGCCGGTGATGTCCCGAGCTCGTGCAGCTGCTCGTGGGAGTCGCTGCGACACGGTGGAGCTACCGTGGATCTCGCCGGAGCTGATGCCCTTCGTCGCTCGATGATTCGTCGAATTGCTGTCACCAACTGGAGGATCAGAGCTCAGGGATGCTCTCTGGAGTGGCGGATGCGGCTGAAGGTTGCCAGTGGTAGAGTATTTAAAGGATGGAGGTGGCAGCAGTGTTGGCGACGAGGCGAGGTTTGTGGGCGGCGTGGGGCTTCTATGGTGGAGGTCGTGGGAAGCGAGGGAGCTGGCGAGGGTGAGGGAGGAGTGCCCTCAATCGTGGTGGTGCTGGTGGTCGGAGAAGGTGGATGAGGTGCTTCCAAGAATAGGAAGGGGGCGCCCCTCCCGCAAGGCAGGGAACGTGGGAGAGAGGGGCGCCCGGAGGTAGGAGACGAGGTCTCCACCGTTGGATCTTGTGATCCAACGGTGGTGATCGAAGCGTGGTGGGCGGGTAGGATTAGATTGGGGGCTCAGTGATGATGGGCTGCGGTGGAGCCACATGGCGAGCTGCGGACGAAGCGCCATCGGGCGGTTTGGATGATACCGAGGGTCTAATCAAGCGGCTGAGGGACGCCAACGGAGGAGCGGCTGAGATGGGCTCGATCAGATGGTCCATCTGCCGCCACGTGGCGAGCTCTGGAAGAGGCGCGGACGAACGGTGATGATCAAGGGGCGGAGAAGATCAATGGTTGAGGCAATAGGCGCGCATGGACACAGCGGGGCCGTTGGATCTGAAGCGCGATCCAACGACTGAGAATGCAGGCGGATGAGGCAAGGGAAAGCGGGCCGCGTGGCGCAACCAGAGGGCGCCACGTGGCCTGCTTTGAGTGGCTGGAAGAAGATATACGTGTAAAGAGAAGAGGGGGCCGAATTTGGAAAAACTCAAAACATGAAAGTTGTAGATCTCGATGAGATCTACAAGTTTCATGTTGACCAAAGACGGAGATGAGGTCAAATATGATACATAAATACAAAGATGCAATTATACACCTATGTAGTATACAAAGTGGCCCCGAAAACCCAACTTTCCCATACAAGCTCCAAATTCAATGAAATTAGTCTCATTTTAAAGGTCTTTTAATGTGTAGTATTCTAAGAGTAAGTAGACCTAATTCGGAGTTTGTATGAGGGCTTTATGTGTATTTTAGTGTACAGGGGTTCTCAGGCTTTATTGGCTATTTTACAAAGGGGATTTTTGGCATTCTTCCCTATATTATCAACTAAGGAGTACATATTATAAGGAAGAGGTTATTTTAGTGAGTGGATATTTTACAAGGGATTTTGGCTTCTTATTTGAATGCAAATGGACTGCTAAAATGAATGTATTATGTATGTATGAATGAATGCTATTTATGCATTATAAAGGGAAATATGCCTCTATTTACTCGAGAACAAGGCTCTATTTTTGACTTTTGAAGTGATGAATCACAGATTCATCAACCCCCTATACTTAAACCTTGCTCGTCCCTGAGCAACTAAATGAAATGCAGAAGTGAAATGATTTTGGGTTCCATACCAAGGTCATGAACAAAAGTTAAAAATAGAGCTTGACTCGACCTTTGGATTAATTATGTGTCGGAACCTTATTGGGATCTGAGTTTAAGACTTAACAGACTTCAAGTTCCACAAGTCTTCTATTCAAGACTCCTCAACACACCTGATCAGAACAAGTCTACATACACAAACTCTAATGACCATGAATCTTTTCATGCAATGTAAGTGATATACGACTCCCCACCTCAGAAGAACAAAGAAGCAACCTCCCCCAACCTGGTAACTCTGATGCCTCGGTCTAGCAACTCTTTCCTCGAGAAGCGGGGTATTCCCTTCTAAGTTCAAGTTCAACCGGCTCAAGAAGAGGGGGAAGAAGTATAGACTTTTGGGAGCTCAGCCAGTGTAGCTAAGTCTCCCGCTGCAAGCTTCATGAGATGTAACATGGGGACCATAAGCTTTTGCTTTTCTTGACTACGTACACTCCGGTGGGGTTATTAAATTTTCAATCCGACCCACCACTTTTTTGGAGTTCTTTTTGGCAATTTTTTTTCAACAAAATGCCTCTGTACAACATATCTACATGATGCAGCATATATACAAGAAATTTCTTCTTGAGCCAGTAGACTATCCCTCTTTTGAAGCTTTATTGCAACCCACATCTTCTGTCTTTAGCCTTCATCACCACTAGGCCAAGTTGAGACGCACTTCCTTCACTAGAAGAAGAAGAGAGGTTCCGCCTAGAAGTACTACCCTCATATGCTACCCCAAGCTAAAGGAAACTGCCTCCTCATCACCTCATCCGTAGAGAGCCATGTGTAAAGTGCCGGTGCACGTCAAGCCATTATCTCTAAGAGTCATGTGTGTGTTGTTAAGTGCTCTACCCAGGCTTGTCAAGATGACATATGAACATAGACTTGCGGACTCAAAGAATTAAGTCACCTGACCTGAAAAATCTTAACTCCAGTTCCTATAAGGTTCCTCTAGAATTAGGTGGATTAAGGTCAAACCAATTCCATCCTCAATATCTGCTCATAACTTAGTTCAGAACCCACTAGCTTTTCACTTTGCCTATGCAAAGTATGCCGATGAGATGTCATGCTATGAAAATGCAAGACTCTTTTTGGATGCAGAGATGGTATGCAAGTTTAAACAAGAAGCTTTTATTTTCAAATATATATATATATATATTTATTTATATATATATATATTATTTACAACAAGTTTTTAATTTACACATAGTATACAACTTTTTTTATACATCCTATTTTACAACAAATTTTACAAAAGTATGTTTTACAACTTTTTGTACAATATTTTTTGGTATACCTCCTATGATACAAGTCTTTTATGAGTCAGTTTATACAAGTGTATTTTACAAAAAAAATTCTCAAATTTTTACCCACCCGTAATTATTGCATAATATATACAAAAATACGCGAAAGTACGAGCTATGGGTAAAGTATATATGTAATATATACACGCCCCCTATACTTAGTGTGTGCTATGTCCCCAGAGCACGAAGAGCGAGGAAAAAGACATAGCTCGTGCTAAGCGTAGGAGAGCAAAAGGAACAAGAAGTATAGAAGTCGTCCCGCCCCCCTATACTTAGGCTCTGGCAGCCTAAGTGTAGAAGAAGATCAGAAATGGGGCGGACGAGGGAAAGATGGGAAGTGGATAAGTATCAATGCGGGCATCGGTCCCCCCTATACTTAGGCTCAGGTCAGCCTAAGTATCGGTAAGAAATGAGTATGAGGACCAATGTGATCTGGAGAATGTACATTGAACCGACTCAGGTGACCCCTCCCCCCTATACTTAGGATCTGGTCATCCTAAGTATAGTCCAAGATAATGGTTTGATGATGTGGGGATGGGTTACTAGAATCGCGGGGGTAAAGGATAGGATGTACAAGACTGATGGTATACACAGATGAGTCGGTGTGAATCTTTCAAGATGCTGCTGATGGCTGGAATTCACTGCTGCAAGGTCTCATACGCGGCTTGAGGTGTATCTGCTGTATCTGTCTCGCGCATGAATACAATCTCCTCCACATGGACTAACTGTTCATTGGATTCGACGAAGTGCTTCAACAGCTGCCCATTCACTAGGAATGTCGGTGCGTCATCTGCGAGATCTGAGATCTCGACACATCCACTATCATGCACCGTACGGACGACAAATGGTCTCGTCCACTTAGACTTTAACTTGCCTTGGAAAATCTTCACCCTAGCATTGAACAACCATACCTTCTGTCCAGGAACAAAGGTCTTTCGTCTGATATATCTATCATGCCAACGCTTCACCTTGTCCTTGTACACCAAACTGTTGTCGTATGCTCGGTTTCTGACTTCCACAAGCTCATTTAGATCCATGTCTCTCTGTTTCTGACCCAGGTGTGTGTTCCAGTTGACCTTTTTTATTGCCCATTCTGATTTGTGCACTAACTCTGCGGGCAAATGGCATGGCTTTCCGAATACCATTCGGAATGGGGAGGTGCCTAACGGTGTCTTGTAAGCCATCCTATACGCCCAGAGGACTTGATCCAATATCTGAGACCAGTACTTCCTGTCCGGGCGGACAAGCTTTTGCAATATGGTCTTCACCTCCCTATTTGACACCTCAGCCATACCATTGGTTTGTGGGTGGTAAGGGCTTGCGACACGGTGTTCGATGCCGTAGTCCTTTAGGAGTTTCTTCACCTCTCGATTCACAAAGTGGCTACCCCCGTCTGATATCATCATTTTGGGGATCCCGAACCTAGAGATTATGTGCTCTCTAATGAATTTACAGACAGTCCTGCTGTCTGCGGCTCGGGTTGGGATAGCCTCCACCCATCTGGACAGATAATCTACCGCAAGGAGGATGTATTCGAACCCGTGGCTGACAGGGAATGGGCCCATGAAATCGATACCCCAGGCGTCAAAGACATCACAAATGATGACCGGCTGCATTGGCATCTCATCCTTGGAACCAACGGTTCCTCCCATTCTCTGGCAAACAGGGCACGACTTCGCGAAAGCGGTGGCATCGCGAAACAGAGTCGGCCAGTAGAAGCCACACTGAAGTACCTTCCATGCGGTCCTCTTCCCGGAGTGGTGTCCTCCTGCCTCCAATCTATGGCATAAAGAAAGGACACTCTGGTATTCCTCCTGAGGAATACAACGTCTCCAGACACAATCCGGTCCTTCAAAGAAAAGGATTGGATCCTCCCAATGGTAGTGTCTTGCATCCGACTTTAATCGGTCGATTTGGTTCTTAGGCCAATCTTCGGGAACTTTTTTGGAGACAAGATAATTCACGATATTGGCGTACCATGGGAGTGAGTCGATAACAAAAATCGACTCGTCAATGAAGGAGTCTCGAATTGGTGAAACCTCAGAAGTATTAAGATCTTCGAGACGAGACAGAATCGACTACTACGTTCTTCTTTCCAGGTTTATCACGGATGTCCAAATCAAACTCCTGGATAAGTAAAATCCAACGAAGAAGACGCGCCTTCGCGTCCTTCTTCTCCATCAAATACCGTAGTGCCGTGTAGTCAGTGAACGCAGTTACCTTGGATCCAATTAGGTGAGATCTGAATTTGTCCAAGGCAAACACTACCGCAAGCATTTCCTTTTCCGTAACTGTATAGTTACGCTGCGCAGAATCAAGCACTTTGCTTGCGTAGTGAATTGCAAAAGGGACGCCCTCTCTTCTTTGTCCCAACACAGCCCCAACAGCATAATCAGAGGCATCTATCATGATCTCAAAAGGTAGAGACCAATCTGGGGCTTGCAGGATGGGTGCGTTCATAATCATTCCTTGTAAAAGCTTAAAGGCCTCAAGACATTTGTAATCAACAATAAACTCCATGTATTTGCCTAAAAGCTCAGTTAGCGGTCGGGCAATCTTAGAAAAATCCTTAATGAATCTCCGATAAAATCCAACATGCCCGAGGAACGACCGCAACTGCTTTACGTTGGTGGGTGGCTGGAGTCGTCTGATCACATCCACCTTAGCAGGGTCAACCTCCATTCCTCTCTTGGGGATGACATGCCCCAACACTATGCCCTCCGTCACCATGAAATGACTTTTCTCCCAGGAGAGCACCAGATTAACCTCACAACATCTCTTGAGGACTCGGTCCAGATTCCTAAGACAGGAATCGAAAGAATCGCCGTGGACCGAGAAGTCATCCATGAAGACTTCCAGGAATTTGCCGACCATTTCGGCGAATACAGCAATCATGCACCTTTGAAAAGTACCTGGAGCATTGCATAGCCCAAAAGGCATGCGCCTGAAAGCATAGGTACCAAAGGGGCATGTAAACGTGGTCTTTTCCTGGTCCTCCGGAGCTATGGCTACTTGATTGTAGCCCGAGAACCCATCTAGGAAGCAGAAGAATTCTTTCCCCGCTAATCTTTCTAAAATCTGATCAATGAACGGTAGGGGGAAATGATCCTTCTTCGTCGCGGCATTCAGGCGTCTGTAATCCACACAGATGCGCCACGACGTGGGCACTCTCGTCACGATCTCCTCTCCGTCCTCGTTGGTGGTCGTCTGAATTCCCGACTTCTTCGGGACAACATGGATTGGGGCCACCCACTTAGAGTCGGAGATTGGGTAAATGAAACCCGCGTCGCACCATTTTTCTATCTCTTTTTTCACGACCTCTCGTAAATTTGGATTCAACCGGCGTTGGAATTCACGAGAGGGTTTGGCTTCGTTCTCCAAGTAAATATGGTGCGAACACAGAGCGGGATTTATCCCGTGGAGATCGGAAATGCTCCAGCCTATCGCCTTGCGGTTTTTCTCCAGGATCTCTAGCAAGCGAGATTCCTGCTCCTCGGTCAATTGCGAACTGATAATGACCGGAAATTTCTTGTCTTGGCCCGCAAGGAAGGCATATTTCAAGGTTGTGGGTAGGGGTTTGAGCTCAGGAATAGTGTGATCGTCTAAGAAATCTGGCTCAATCTGCTCTGGTTCAGTGTTGGAAGTGGCTGGATCGTGTTCTGTGATAGCTGCCACCAAGCGCGGCTCTGGAGTCGGATCGTCAAAAGTTTCCATACAATCGGCAAATGCCTCGTCCGACTCGTCATCCTCATCTTCCGATTGTCCTAAAGATATAAGGACTGATAGGATCAACTGGGCCTCTACGTCATCGAAGATGTAGGGCGATGCAGGCTCAGAGTTGTACTCGTTCCTGAGGATCTCGCAGACTGACTCATGCACTGGATCATCATCGAAGGAGATGGACACCTCGGTGCTGGCTGGGTTCTGTCTCCATGTCCCAACTAAGTCTACATGCTCGCAGTCTGTTCCGGTAGAAGAGTACTCAGTGCTGGATTCGGAATCCGGTCTCTGCCATCTTGTCTGCTTCATTTCAAGTTCCTCATCTTCGCCTGGAGTTTGGAACTGAATCTTCCCATTCTTAAAATCAAATAGGGCCCCTGCTGTTCTAAGGAAGGGCCTACCTAGAATGATCTGGGAATCTCTCCAATTACGAGGGGTTTCCATATCCAGGACAGTGAAGTCCACCATGTATTCTTGCCCCTCGACTTTGATCACAATGTTCCTCAACTCTCCTTGGGACATCTTAGTTGATTTGTCAGCGAACTGTAGAAGAGCTCTAGATTTCCTAAGAGGTCCGAGATTAAGTCGCTCATAGAGGACTGTGGGCATCAAATTGATTGAGGAACCATTGTCCAGGAGAGTGCGTGCAAACGCGATGTCATCAACATGACTCACCACATAATGTGCACCCATGTCTCTTCGTTTCCGAGGAAACGAGTTCTTTATGGCACAAGTCGTGGCTACTGATAGAACGTGTTTCTCAACACGGCTTTTGGTCTTCCTGCTACCCCTAGTAGGTGTGCATCTCACCTTAAGGTATTTTTAAAATGCAGGAGTCATCTCCACGAACCTGTCAAAAGGGATTGTGACCTTGATGTGTTTATTGCAAAATTCAGCCATCTCAGGGTCATCTTTTTGGATTTTTTTTTGGTTTTCTTCTTTCCACCCGTAAGAGCTCGGGGGAAAGGGATTATTGACTCTAACTCAGGTTCGGAAACTGAAATTTTCTCATTGACTTCGGGAACTGAGTTCTTAACAGGACTCTGACTCTGATACAAACTAGGACGCTGACTCTGACTGAAAGGAAAATGCTGAGGCGAAACCGGTGATGCTTCTTCCGCGACTGCTGGACGATCCTCCTCAGATGGAGGTGCGGGCTCTTCATCGGTTTCTTCTGACTCTATGCAAATGCGAGACTGTTGCTTCGAGGACTCAGATACCCTCTTCTTCTGCCGGCGATGATGGTGGTGATGCTCCTCCTCTTCTTCCTCCCAGTTCTCCTCAGGTAGAGTGTCGGAGGCTCCTTCCTTTTGCTCCCGTGCCCGATTAGGTATGGTCACAGTCCTTCCGCTCCTGAGGGACATGTGATTTACATTATCGTACGAAAGGATCTCATGTTCAGATAAATAATTATCTGAATAGTATACCTGATCTCGAGGTCGGTTCTGGCCATGGAGTATGTTGTTCGGGTTGGCCTGAACCTGTGCGGGAATTGGGGTCTTTGGCGCCATCTGTTGGTCCTGGGTACGAGAGACCCGATTGATGTCGGTTCTCATGTCCAGGTAATCATTCTGCATCTGTTGGACCCTATCAGATAGGGTCTGGATTGCCAAGGTGAGAGACTCCAATTCGGTGGGCTGGGCTGACTGCTGTGCGGATGTGGTTCGGTAGTGGCCCTGCTGACCATGCCGATTCTGCTGCTGCGGGTGTGATGGTACTGGGCCCTGCTGATATGTGCGCTGCTGCTGCTGGTACTGCTGAGGCTGGTACCCTTGTTCTGGCCTGGACTGAAAGCGCGATGTGGGAACGGGCCTGGTTTCTTGGTAGACTGGGGATGAACGGTGAGGCTGATCCTTCCCCATTTCGGTCTGCCTGACAATCGGGTCACGGCTATACCAAAGCCCGTTGATCTTGTACACTTGCAGAGGCTCCTCGTATCCCGTCTCTACTTGTGGGGGTGCATGCTGGTCCGGCTGGGTGTAAGTCTGATCCCAGCTACTCTGAGACCCAGGTGCCTGTTCCTGTACAAGATGGACTCGATGTACAAGTACAGGTGGTGCAGAAGGGGCAGGTAGCTTGATCTTAGCTACCTTCTCAGAAAGTTCCTCCACTTGCTTCGGTAGAAGCGAGAGAGACTCAAGTTCCGCGACTCTCTTGTGGATCTGCTCGACCATGGTAAGCTTGTCGGCAATCATCCCCATGCTGGGGATGAGGTCCTCAGTCAGATCCGCTACAGTCCTTTGGGTTGTCTCATTGGATAGGATGGAAGGAGACAACTGATAGGCCTTGGTGGCCTGCGACCTGTCGGTTTCCGCCATCTGCTCTAGGATCTTCCATACGGCGTGCTCGTTTTTGTTCAGATAGCTTCCTCTACATGCGGCACTAACTAACCCCTGCATCTCTGGGGTTAGACCACAGATCAAGGTCTGGACTAAGATCACCTTTGAAATGCCGTGGCAGGGGCATTTCTGTACTAAATCATTGAACCTATCCCAAGCATCATGGAAAGGTTCACTAGGTCCTTGGGCGAAGCTGGCGATCTTCGTTCTCATCTGGTTTGTCCTACTGAGAGGGTAGAACTTTTTCAAGAATAGGTCCTTGAACTGCATCCAGGTATTGCATACCACCCCTAAGTTTTTCAACCAATGAGCAGCCTTATCACCTAAGGCAAAAGGGGTGGCCTTCAGCCGAATATAATTTGGCCAACATTGGGATGGCTAAGATTGTTGCACACCAACTCGAAGTCACGGAGGAAAGTGTATGGTTCTTCATTAAGGTTTCCGTTGAACTTCGGAAGCAGACTAAGGAAGTGGGGCTTCAGTTCAAATGCCTGGGCGGGAACTGCAGGTGCCAACCAGTTCTGAATCTCGTTCTCCGCCGGGTTATAGGTATCGACCATTGGTCGGTCGATTCCTTCTGCTACTATGATCTGTCCCATCCACGCCGTGAGATCTGCATTCTTCTGTTCGGCTTCAGCGAGGCGAGCAAGAATTTGTTTTATTTGTTCCTCATCCGGTGGTACTTTTGGCAGCATCTCGTCCTCTAGTCCTGGGGGGAAAGTAAGGTCGATGTCAGAGGATAAATCAAGGAAAGGATTACCGAGGCGATGATCTTCCTCGATAATCTCGGAGGAGATGAAAGGGTTGGTTTGAGAGTTACCACCCTGAGTATGAGGGAACCAAGACTCAAGAGGGTCATGAGTCCTGGGTGGTCCAAGGTGCGCCTGGGCCGATGAAGACGAGTCGCTTGGGGAACTCATAGAGAGATCAGTGAATAACGTGTCGAGATCTCCCCAGTTACTCATCTTGATGTGACGAGAAGAAGATAGGGTTTTACTCCTACCTGAAGCAAGCAAAATCAATCCAAAACCCTAGGTTCACACTCAACACAGTGAAGGACTCGAAATCGAGTTCGATTAATCTTGTAATTTTTAAGTGTGATTTTTTCAAACAAGATAGCAAGGATTACGCGGCCTATAGGGAAGTCGGCTTAGAGCCGGATGCGTCTTCCCTGTTTATCCTGTCGCCTAAGATACCGCCGATCCTCCCTTTCTGCGCTCCTATCCGGAGTGGGGACTCAATGACGTGCCCCTATCTACCTGCAAGCAGGCGGAGGCTGACAAAGCTAGGCCTTGTCGCAGAGTACCGCTGGTTCGCCCCTATCTACCTGTGAAGGCGGAGGCTACTTGGTACTTGTCAAGGAGCTTAAAAGTATCCCACTCGTGATATTTGCTAAGATCAGTTGGCTCGTGATATGGAAGGCGGGGATTTGGGCTCTGCCTTAAGGTGCTCACACACACTCAAGTACCCTCACTCAGCCTGAAAACAGGGTCGGGGATTAATCTCCCGCAAACAATTTTCAAATTTTATCCTCTTTTTTTGTCAATACTGTTTAGTAGTCCCGATTTTAAGTTAAGTTCTCACTTGTTTAGTCCAACCACACAGCACGCCTAACGTCCAGTCCCAATTTCCGTTTAATTTAAGTTCGAAAAACTGAGGGGGAAATCGTGAAAAGCCGATGCACGAAAAACAATGATGCGTATGCTGAGTTAAGAAGACTTACAGTGATCCCTTCGCTTTTATGCAGGATGCAATACAGTATTGAAATTTTACACTATATGCAAATGCAGACGATAAAATCCGCTCCTAGACAGGCAGTTCTATTAGCGTATGAAGAACATGTTTATTTGGACTAGATCTGCGGTCTAGGTGCGTCTTTTAAGTGTATGTGTGGTCCTAAAAATTACGAGCACAAGCAATTCCTAGAGTGGCTCAAGGAGCCGCTAGTTCAAGTCTAAGTTACAATTCAACCACACAGCACACGGGGACACGATTCCACTATTTTTACACACGCGAGAACCCGAACGGGAACTGCTGGAAATGATGCGAAAAATGTGGAAATAAATGAGATTACAGGTTCTCTCAAATCACTCAAACAAATTCAAATGCATGTTCCTCGAAGCGTCTTCGACTCCGGTGTCCCTCGCACAAAAACAAGTTGAGGTCAGATAAAGAACGACACAAAAAAATGCAAAAATTTAAAAGACAGAGAGATATTCACAAGAAAAACCGGGGGTCAGACTACCCGGGGATTGAAAATCAAACAATCAAAATTTCATTTCAAATTAACCTAAGCCGTGCCTCCCCGGCAATGGCACCATTTTGATAACCGCCCCGCACCCTTAGTTAACTCGGTCAAATTAATGTCCAAATTAATTAATATGTTTCGTTGCAGTCGGATACGAGGGGTTAATCAAAAACCACTTATCAATTAATGTTAAGTTAATTTTAAGCAGCAAATATTTTTTATTTGGTGGAGTCCAAGGTCGATCTCAGGGAGGCATCTGTCTCCTTAGGTGAATTTTAGCAAGTGTCCGAGTGTTGATTTTCGAGGAGTAATTTTTTTGGTCTTTTTTACTTTTTATGCAGACTTATGCGGAAAATACAAGCCAATTTAACGTTTCAATTTAATTAATATACCAAATGAAGTCCAAAAATTATGAAAATTGGCCAGATGGTTAATGATGATGAAAATGACCTACACTAATTTTTTTGGAATTTTTCGACACTGAATAAATTTACTGTGAATTAAATGAGCAGACATGGTGATTTTCAATATTTAATTTTTAATAAATATCAAACCACAATTTTTCAAGATCTAAAATTATCCTAGATAGCTCTAATGATGAGGGACCTAGGAAAGTTGACAGATCTTAATTTCACTGTGAAATGAATTAACTAAAATTAAATTAAGAAAATCACTCAACAATTTATTTAGGCCTCGATATGCGTGCAAATGACATGAAATTTTTATGGTATGTTAAGAATATTGTCCTTAAGCTACTGTGAATTTTTGATGATTTTTGTAAGCACAGAGAATTAACTATAAATCAAAAGGTGTCACTGGGCAAAATATGTCAAAAATTCACCAATCAATTCATTAATAATTCTACTAAAATTACAAAAATGTGACACGTGGACCAATAGACAGAGGATAAAATTCTCAACAACATGCAATTTTTAGATTTGCAAAATGAAGTAAAATGCAACCTAGGGATGCGTGCAAACACAGGGGTGTAAATGCAATACAAAAAATTAAAAATACAATAAGCAAATATGGAGACAGGGACTAAAATGCAATTACCTATAATGCGGGGGACTCTTGTGCAAATTCTCCATAGTGCACGTGCTCCACACGTGGGGTCTGCTTCAGAGGGACCTCTTTGCAAATCTGGAAAGCTCCAGGGGCCTCTGTGCAATTTACCCAGGCCGCACGTGCTCCTCACGTGGGCGGCCTAGGCTCGGAGCGAGGCTCGGACGCCTTGGAGGTTTGGAGTGAGGTTCGTGCGACCCGAACCTAGGCTCAGAGAGGAGGTTCGGGCCGAGGCTACGTGGCGTACTGAAGTCCCTTGGATCAAGATGGATCCGAGGGGTGTTGGTGCTGACACGTGGCGTGACCTCGTGCCTTTGGATCGATGATGATCCAACGGCCTCTGGGCTCGATGAAGACGGCGACGTGGCTCGTTGAGGGCCGCTGGATCAGAGGAGCGATCGACGGTGGGAAGCTGCTGCGGTGAGGGGACGCGTGGCGATGTGGGGGCCGTTCGATCGATGTGATCGAACGGCAGCTGCTCGTCTGCTCCGACGATCCTCCGCCGCCTGCGGAGGAGAAGGCGGGGCTCTGGCGAAAGTGCTGTAGCTCTGCCCATCCTTCCTCGAGGCGCTGACGCTCTCCGACTTATCGGAGATATCCCAGAAGATGCGCGGATGGTCGACGAAACCTCCGGTGGCCTCAGGAGTGTCAGAGGGCGGCCTGAAGTTGCTGGCGATGAAGCTCGAGGGCATCTTCGGCGAGCGTCCGTTCAATGAGCAGCAAGGTACCTGCAAGTGTGAAAGCTAGAGCCGGAGCTCGTGCATGTGTTTGTGAAGATGTGAGGATGGTTGGCGAGGCCTAAGGCGAAGGGAGGCGGTCGGGCGATGGAGCTCCGGCCAAATGGCGGAGCTGGAAGTCGATGGAGGTTGACGTGCGTCGTCGGAAGGTGCGGAGTAGTCAGCGAGGATGGGAGCTTCGATGCGAAGCTCGACGAGATGAAAGGGAAGCGAGAGAGTGACCGGTGACGGCGAATAAAATCGGAGAAAACAAAAGGAAAATAAGAAGAAGATCGGAGGAGGAATGGAGGGGTTTCACCTGGGGATTGGACTTCCTGCTTGAGGTCCAGGTCTTCGCTCGAGGGCCGATGATGTCCCAAGCTCGTGCAGCTGTTCGTGGGAGTCGCTGCGACACGGCGGAGCTGCTGTGGATCTCACCGGAGCTGATGCCCTTCGTCGCTCGATGATTCGTCGAATTGCTGTCACCAACTGGAGGATCAGAGCTCAGGGATGCTCTCTGGAGTGGCGGATGCGGCTGAAGGTTGCCAGTGGTGGAGTATTTAAAGGATGGAGGTAGCAGCAGTGTTGGTGACGAGGCGAGGTTTGTGGGCGGCGTGGGGCTTCTATGGTGGAGGTCGTGGGAAGCGAGGGAGCTGGCGAGGGTGAGGGAGGAGTGCCCTCAATCGTGGTGGTGCTGGTGGTCGGAGAAGGTGGATGAGGTGCTTCCAAGAATAGGAAGGGGGCGCCCCTCCCGCAAGGCAGGGAACGTGGGAGAGAGGGGCGCCCGGAGGTAGGAGACGAGGTCTCCACCATTGGATCTTGTGATCCAACGGTGGTGATCGAAGCGTGGTGGGCGGGTAGGATTAGATCGGGGGCTCGGTGATGATGGGCTGCGGTGGAGCCACGTGGCGAGCTGCGGACGAAGCACCATCGGGCGGTTTGGATGATACCGAGGGTCTGATCAAGCGGCTGAGGGACGCCAACGGAGGAGCGGCTGAGATGGGCTCGATCAGATGGTTCATCTGCCGCCACGTGGCGAGCTCTGGAAGAGGCGCGGACGAACGGTGATGATCAAGGGGCGGAGAAGATCAATGGTTGAGGCAATAGGCACGCGTGGACACAGCGGGCCGTTGGATCTGAAGCGCGATCCAACGGCTGAGAATGCAGGCGGATGAGGCAAGGGAAAGCGGGCCGCGTGGCGCAACCAGAGGGCGCCACGTGGCCTGCTTTGAGTGGCTGGAAGAAGATACACGTGTAAAGAGAAGAGGGGGCCCAATTTGGAAAAACTCAAAACATGAAAGTTGTAGATCTCGATGAGATCTACAAGTTTCATGTTGACCAAAGACGGAGATGAGGTCAAATGTGATACATAAATACAAAGATACAATTATACACCTATGTAGTATACAAAGTGGCCCCGAAAACCCAACTTTCCCATACAAGCTCCAAATTCAATGAAATTAGTCTCATTTTAAAGGTCTTTTAATGTGTAGTATTCTAAGAGTAAGTAGACCTAATTCGGAGTTTGTATGAGGGCTTTATGTGTATTTTAGTGTGCAGGGGTTCTCAGGCTTTAATGGCTATCTTACAAAGGGGATTTTTGGCATTCTTCCCTATATTATCAACTAAGGAGTACATATTATAAGGAAGAGGTTATTTTAGTGAGTGGATATTTTACAAGGGATTTTGGCTTCTTATTTGAATGCAAATGGACTGCTAAAATGAATGTATTATGTATGTATGAATGAATGCTATTTATGCATTATAAAGGGAAATATGCCTCTATTTACTCGGGAACAAGGCTCTATTTTTTACTTTTGAAGTGATGAATCACAGATTCATCAATCCCCACCTTAGCTTTTGATCCATACCGAATCGTTCACCTCCACCACCACTTCGTCGGAGCTTGCTCCGGAAAGTCCTTTTTTCACCTTCCCAGTTGCATTCTGCCCTGCTGCAAGGTCGAGGCATTTTTCCCTCGACCCTTTCACCTTGTTTTGCAGGTCTAGGAACCGTATCGCACGTCGGAGCGATTTTGAGGGCTGGCCGAGGTTCTCAGAGCTTCTTGTCTCTGCTGACCTCGTGCAGCCACTCTGGGCTTCGTCGAAGAGTTTTAAGGTCCCCAGCATCTTAAGGAGGACCACAGGAACCTTCCAGCCATTTTGGAGCCTCATAGCTCACCGGAGGATGGAGATCGAGCTCGGGGAAGCTCGCCTCCCCATCGCCGCTTCCCAATTTGTTTACCGCCCTCCAGCACCATCGAATCCGACTGCGCGTGAACTGTCTGATCTTCATCAGCCATCTAATCGTGGACGTTCGTGCGAACCGATATCACCTCCTCGCATGCTGACACGTGTCCAAGATTAACGAGGAGCGTCGTCAGATCTGCCAGGCATGGGTATTTGCACTCCTGCCCTCGCTACTTTTTGTATTTAATAAGTAGTCCACAAATCATTTGTCGTTTAACCATTTGTGTAATATTTGCATTCTGCCCCTTGAGATTTATGTTATTACTAATCAGTCCCTGATCACGTCAGCTCACGTGACTGACGCGCGTGAGGGGTTATATTTTGCGTCGGGACCCTGGGCATTTTTGTATTTCTATTAAGGCCTGAAATATTTGTATGCCATTATAATGTTTTTGGACATTCTATAGTAAAGCCCCCAAGTTTTTGATATTGATAATTTGGTCCTTGCCAGATCACGTGCCTCGTGCACGTGAATTTGGTGCTTTTGCAGAAATACCCATATGGGTTTCGATTTTTTATTTAGTCTAGAAAGTTGATTAATTATTTATATATTTTCCATGTAATTTGCAACTTGCCCCCCGTACCTTCATATATTTAAAAAAATACTCATGGCATGAGTGTATTTTCTCTTTATTGTATCTATTTATTTCATGCATCTATGAAAATCTAAAAAATCCTAAAAAAATATCATTGTGTTCCTGTTGTATTACATTTTCACGCATATATTTTTATTTTGCATTTTGAAGCATTTTATTATTTATTAAAATAAAAACATGCATTTTCTTCTCTAATTGCATTAAAATAAATATAAATTATAAAAACTCTTTGAAAAAGTCCAAAAAATATACTTTGTATTTATTAAGTTTTTTACAACTTCAGAACAAAAATAAAAAACATAAAAGAAAACTCTTAAAATTTTAAAAATATCTAAAATGTTTATAAAAAATCCATAAGAAATCCTAAAAACATATTTTCTGTTCCTGATTTTTCTTTATATTATTTGTTTATATAAAAATTAATTTGGAGAATATTGGTGACTATTTATTATTTTTCATCTCCATTTTAATTTTGGGTATATATTTTATTCCCTATTTTGAGTATTTGTGACTTTAAAAATACCAACAAAATAGCAAAAATACAGAAAAATCACAAAAACATCAGAAAAATATAAAAAGCACAAAAATATTTTGTTTCCTGTATTTTAGATATTTTTACCTACTTTTATGTATCTCTTACTTCTCTTGTTTATATATCCTTTATATAGCTTTATATTTATTTTAAAAGAAAAAGAAATATAAAATAGAAAAAGAAAATATAAAATCAGAAAATTAAAAATCAAAATATAAAAATTTAAAAATAAAATATAAAATATAAAATTAAAATCCCACAAAAATAACATATTTATAGACAAGTACATCACTGTCATTTTTTAGCATTTTTGCCCTGATCTACCTGATTATTCCCTGTGTTCAACACTCTACACATACTTGCACCTATACACACTTTTGTTGTAGGTTTATAATAAATTTTAAATCTGCATCGCTTTTCATTGTTTGATCATTATTGTGGGTTAATTGTTGTTTGATCAGGGTTTCTTGCGGGTCGCTACAGCGACTGCGTCTCCGTCTTGTGTGAGAGACGTATTTTAGACCCGTGAAAAATCCTCTTCAATACCTGGGTCAACAGACCCGGGTTGACCAATCAAAAAATAGAACTTAAAAATTAAATAATATATATATATATAATAGTAAATGAATTTAAAATAAAATTGAGGAGTAAAATCTAGTGTATATATATTTTATCCTTTTATATTTATTTTATTATTTTATATAAAACTCCTTTATTTTATAAAATAATTTGAGGAGGATAAAATGATTCTTATTTGATTTTTATAATTTAAATAAATATATTAAATAAGTATTATATATAATGTATACACATGTGGCTTTTGTACAATGAACTTTCGATTTTATTTTTATTTTGATACGTGATTTATAATTTTTATTTTATTTATAGGAATATGTAGAAGTGTTTAAAATATAATGTGAAGAAATATAAATTAAAATAATTAAAAATTAATATTTACAAGTATAGGTAGCATATGACTATACAATATACCCCAAAAGCCCATTTCGACCTCATAACTCTAAAATTTATGAAACCCTCATTTGAAAGATAATTTAATTTAGACTCCAATAAAAGTTATTTTGGAAGAATTTGAGTTCATATGGAGCCAAAATTGATCTTTTAAGTTTTTGTTGTGTGCCTTTTTATGAGTGACATTATTTGTATTATGTTCAACAATTTATTTTGCAAGTTTTTTTATTATTTAGAAAGCATTTTATGTAAAATTGTTATTAATAAAATAATTGGATTGAGGTCTTTTTATTGATGAACAAAATAGGGAAGTAATATGTACATATCATGCATAGTGAAGAATATACAAGGACCCCATCTCTCCCTACTTTATTCCTTATCGACCAGGTCAATGATTAACCTTCTCTTCGGATTTGGGTCAATCTGTACTTATTTAGTAATTACATCATTATTTATTTTTCTTTTCTCTTTATTCTTTTATTTTTTAAAACTATGTGTTAATTATGCAATATTAACAATGACATGCACTGTGATCATTTATTGCATTTACGCACATGTATAGATGTTTTTGCTAAAAGATAAAACTAAAATAAAAGAATATAGAATGAGAATCATGGACTTATCATATATTAATACAAAAAATAATTTGAAATTAAACATAAATATAAGTTAATTCAGTATATATAACATTTTCTTGATTTTACTAGGTGTTGAGCTTTTTTCTCTAAATCGATGTATACTAGGACACTAATATTGATGAAATCTCACATGTAAGTTAGCACACTAAAAATTATTTTAAAATTATCATTAAATATATTTATAATAAAATATTGTTTGATGATTTTATCAATCAGCCTTTAAGTTCAATATATAATATTTTAGAACATAAAAACGGACAAAAACTCATACTTATTAACTAGTTGAACAGTTTCTAAACAATTATGCACAAAAGCATAAAAAGATTAATGAAATCTCATATGGATGTTAATAAAAAATAAATTTTATAAATTAATGCATTATTATTTTTAAAATAAAAATATCTATCATGCGTTCTAGATTTCTAATCATTTGAACTGTTAGTCAAATATGATGTACGCTAGCACATTAAATATATATATAATCTCATATATCAGTTACTACAAAAAAATTTAAATGGAACTTTATTACAATTTTGTTTTGAATATATAACATTTTCTTAAGTCTCTTAAGGGTTGAAGTTTTTTCCTCAAATCGGTATATACTAGCACACTAATATTGATGAAATCCCACATATAAGTTAGTGCACTTTGATTTTAGAATATCCATTTTAGTATTTTCATAATAATATATATAATATTATTTTGTTTTTATGTAATTATATTTTCAGTTGATATTAGATCGTGTTATAACATAAATATTTATAAAATATCAAACATGTATATGAGCTAGTTGAACAATTTCTCATAAAAAATATCATATGAATCTTAATAAAAAATAATTTTAGAAATTTTTGATTTACTAATTTTATAATAATATATCTATCATGCTTTGAATATTTTTCTAGTATTTGAAGTAATTTTTAAATATGATGTACGTTAGCATGTCAAATATTGATGAAATGACATATTTTTGTTAATTAACAAATTCATTTTAAATAAACTTTATGATAATTTTATTTCAATATATATATAATTTTATTGAATTTTTATGGGTTGAATTTTTTTGTCAAAATCAGTGTATACTAATATACTATTATTGATGCATTCACACATGTAAGTTAGCTCACTATAATTTATTTTAAAATTATAATTTTTTTAATTATATATATCATATTATTTGAGTTATTTAGTAATTAAACATTCAATTGAAATTAGAGTGTTTTAGAATGTAAATATGTATAAATGTTCATATATATCAACTAGTTGAACCATATATCAAGATTAGTCTATAAAAGCACACAAAGATGAATGAAATATAATATAAGTATTAATAAAACACTACTTTTAGAAAATAAAACTTTATTATTTTTATAATAATATTTCTATCATCCTTTCCGTTTTTTAGAAGTTGAACTTTTTGTTAAAGTCCATGTATATTAGAAAAGTCAAATATCGATGAAATATCATATGCATGTTAATGCAAAATTTAATTTTAAATATAAATTTATTATAACTTTATTACAATATAAAAAACATTTTCTTGTGTTTTTAGGGTATCGATATTATTTTCCAAAAATTGATGAATGTTTGCACAAAAATATTTATTTGTATTCTCATTTTATGTTAGCTCAAAAAATATCACAAAATATATGTCATGTAGTTTATTTTTTATGATTTAAATTTTCAGTCAAAATTAAAATATGTTCGAACACACATACGAATAAAATCTCACATATATTAATGAGTTGAACAATTTATTTAAATGTGTATATATTAGCGCACAAAGATTAATGAAATCTCATAAGAATGTTATTGCACAAAAATATAATTTTAGACGATAACACTTTTTTATTTTAGTCATAAAATACCTATCATGTTTTCTTGATTTAAAAAAAACAACTTTTAGTTAAACTTGATGTATCTTAGCATGTCAAATAAGGATGAAATCTCATATGTATATCAAAACAAATTTATTACAATAATTTAATATTTATTATACATTTATTTTCGTACACATTACATTTCTATATTTTTTTAGGGTTGATTTTTTTCTCGAAATCGTAGGATACTATCACCCTAATAATGATGAAATCTCACATGTTAGTTAGCACACTATAAAATATCATTTTAGTATTTTTTTATCATAAAGAATATATCATATTCTATGACATTTTATAGAATTAAAATTTTAGTTGAATATATAATATTTTATAATATAAATTTAGATAAAATATCATATAGAATGAGAATCATGGACTTATCATATATTAATACAAAAATAATTTGAAATTAAACATAAATATAAGTTAATTCAGTATATATAACATTTTCTTGATTTTACTAGGTGTTGAGCTTTTTTCTCTAAATCGATGTATACTAGGACACTAATATTGATGAAATCTCACATGTAGGTTAGCACACTAAAATTATTTTAAATTTATCATTTAATATATTTATAATAAAATTTTATTTGATGATTTTATCAATCAGCCTTTAAGTTCAATATATAATATTTTAGAACATAAAAACGGACAAAAACTCATACTTATTAACTAGTTGAACAGTTTCTAAACAATTATGCACAAAAGCATAAAAAGATTAATGAAATCTCATATGGATGTTAATAAAAAATAAATTATAAATTAATGCATTATTATTTTTAAAATAAAAATATCTATCATGCGTTCTAGATTTCTAATCATTTGAATTGTTAGTCAAATATGATGTACGCTAGCACGTTAAATATATATATAATCTCATATATCAGTTACTACAAAAAAATTTAAATGGAACTTTATTACAATTTTGTTTTGAATATATAACATTTTCTTAAGTCTCTTAAGGGTTGAAGTTTTTTCCTCAAATCGATATATACTAGCACACTAATATTGATGAAATCCCACATATAAGTTAGTGCACTTTGATTTTAGAATATCCATTTTAGTATTTTCATAATAATATATATAATATTATTTTGTTTTTATGTAATTATATTTTCAGTTGATATTAGATCGTGTTATAACATAAATATTTATAAAATATCAAACATGTAAATGAGCTAGTTGAACAATTTCTCATAAAAAATATCATATGAATCTTAATAAAAAAATAATTTTAGAAATTATTGATTTACTAATTTTATAATAATATATCTATCATGCTTTGTATATTTTTCTAGTATTTGAAGTAATTTTTAAATATGATGTACGTTAGCATGTCAAATATTGTTGAAATGGCATATTTTTGTTAATTAACAAATTCATTTTAAATGAAACTTTATGATAATTTTATTTCAATATATATAAAATTTTATTGAATTTTTATGGGTTGAATTTTTTTGTCAAAATCAATGTATACTAACATACTATTATTGATGCATTCACACATGTAAGTTAGCTCACTATAATTTATTTTAAAATTATAATATATTAATTATATATATCATATTATTTGAGTTTTTTAGTAATTAAATATTCAATTGAAATTAGAGTGTTTTAGAATGTAAATATGTATAAATGTTCATATATATCAACTAGTTGAACCATATATCAAGATTAGTCTATAAAAGCACACAAAGATGAATGAAATATAATATAAGTATTAATAAAATACTACTTTTAGAAAGTAAAACTTTATTATTTTTATAATAATATTTCTATCATCCTTTCTGTTTTTTAGAAGTTGAACTTTTTGTTAAAGTCAATGTATATTAGAAAAGTCAAATATCGATGAAATATCATATGTATGTTAATACAAAATTTAGTTTTTAATATAAATTTATTATAATTTTATTACAATATAAATAACATTTTCTTGTGTTTTTAGGGTATCCATATTATTTTCCAAAAATTGATGAATGTTTGCACAAAAATATTTATTTGTATTCTCATTTTATGTTAGCTCAAAAAATATCACAAAATATGTCATGTAGTTTATTTTTTATGATTTAAATTTTCAATCAAAATTAAAATATGTTCGAACACACATACGAATAAAATCTCATATATATTAATGAGTTGAACAATTTATTAAAATGTGTATATATTAGCGCACAAAGATTAATGAAATCTCATAAGAATGTTATTGCACAAAAATATAATTTTAGACGATAACACTTTTTTATTTTAGTCATAAAATACCTATCATGTTTTCTTGATTTAAAAAA
This sequence comes from Ottelia alismoides, assembly GCA_037367405.1. Lineage (NCBI taxonomy): Eukaryota > Viridiplantae > Streptophyta > Magnoliopsida > Alismatales > Hydrocharitaceae > Ottelia > Ottelia alismoides. The sequence goes on along the minus strand of JAZKJV010010205.1, from coordinate 155,405 downwards.
AACTACTTTTAGTTAAACTTGATGTATTTTAGCACGTCAAATATGGATGAAATCTCATATGTATATTAAAACAAATTTATTACAATAATTCAATATTTACTATACATTTATTTTCGTACACATTACATTTCTATATTTTTTAGGGTTGATCTTTTTTCTCGAAATCGTAGGATACTATCACCCTAATAATGATGAAATCTCACATGTTAGTTAGAACACTATAAAATATCATTTTAGTATTTTTTATCATAAAGAATATATCATATTCTATGACATTTTATAGAATTAAAATTTTAGTTGAATATATAATATTTTATAATATAAATTTAGATAAAATATCATATATGTATATTAAACAAATGAACAATTTATCAAAGTTCGGCTATAAATACACATAAAGATTTATAAAATATCATATGACTATTAATAAAAAATAAATATTGATTAAAATATTTTATCAGTCTTGTCATATATATATATATACATACACACATATGTAACGTGATTTCTTATTTTGTTAGTATTTGAACTGTTAGTAAAATTGATGTACGTTTGTATGTTAAATGTGGTTGAAATAGTGTGTATCTTATTACAAAAAAATAAAAATAAACAAAACTTTTTATGGTTTTATTGAAATACATAACATTTCTTGAGTTTTTAGGTGGTATAACTTTTTCTCAAAATCGATGTATATTAGTACACTAATATTTGTGAAATCTCACATGTAAGATAGCACACTACAATTATTTTAAAATTATAATTTTAGTATATTTATCGTAAAATATACATAATATTATTTTAGTTTTTTTTAGGAATTAAGCTTTCAGTTGAAATTAGAGTACATTATAATATAAATGTGGATAGATTTTCACACATATATATATACATTATTTGAACCATTTCTCCAAACCGATGTATAAAAGCATACAAATACATACTAAATCACATATGTATGTTAATAAAAAAATAAATTAGAAATTAACACTTTATTATTTTGATAAAAAAATATCTAGCATGCTTTCTAGATTTTTTAGCATTTGAACTTTCTGTTAGTATTGATGTATGTTAGAAAAGTCAAATATTGATGAAATCTCATATGTTTTTTAATACAAAAATTTAATTTTAAATAAAACTTTGTTTATGAAAATACAAACAATAATTTTAGTTTTAGGGTGTCATTTTTCTAAACAAATATCGGTGTATATTGGAATATAAATATATTAACATAATCTCATATTATGTTAGCTCAAAAAAATATTTTAAAATTCATATTTAGTTGTTTTATCATAGATATAAGTTTTGTTCTTTTGTTTTTTGATAAATTAAACTTTCAATTAAAGTTAAACTATCAATCAAACATACGGATAAAATCTCGTATTTGTTAATAAGTTAAACAATTTCTTAAAATGTATATATATTTATGCACAAAGATTAACTAAATATCACATTAATATTATCACACAAAAAATTAAATATTTAAAATAACAATTTATTGTTTTTTTAAAAAATATAGTTATCATTATTTCTTGATTTTTTAGTATTTCAAGTTTTAGTTAAAATTGATATATGTTAGCATGTCAAAAATGGATGAAATCTTGTAGAGATGTTAATACAAAAAATTAATTTTTAATGAATATTTATTATAATTTTATTTCAATATATAACAATTGCTTGAGTTTTTTAGGGGTTGAACTTTTTGTTTCAAAATCAAACTATAAATTACTCTAAAACTAACATTTTAGTATTTTAATCATAAAGTATGCATCACATTCTTTGATGTTTTTTGGGAAACAAACTTTCAGATGAATATATTGTATCTTAAAACATACATATGGAGAAAATCTCACATATATTAACTAGTTAAACAATTTCTCAAAGTTGGTGTATATAAGCAAACAAAAATTAAAGAAATCTCATATTAATGTTAATAAAAAATAAAGTTTAGAATTAACTTTTTATCAATTTTATAATAATATACCTAATGCTTTCTATATTTTTATACTATTTGAACTATTTGTAAAATATGATGTATGTTAGCAAATTAAATATTTGTGAAATGTAATATTTATATTAATATAAAAATTAATTTTAAATAAAATTTTATTAACATTTTCTTGGTTTTTTTAGTAGTTGAACTTTTTTCTCAAAATCGGTGTAAACCTGAACATTAATATTATAGAAATCTCACATGTAAGTTAGCATACTATAAATTAATTTAAAATCATCATTTTAGTATTTTTTTGTCATAATATATATATCTTTTTAATTTATTTTTTTAGGAATTAAACATTTAGTTGAATATTTAGTTTTTTAGGACATTAATAAGGATAAAATCTCATATATATTTTCTTGAGTTTGTTGCAAGGGTTGAACTTCTTTGTCACATATTAGTTAGCACACTATAAATTATTTTAAAAATATTGTTTTACTATTCTTTTTAATAAGCATGTATCATATTATTTAAGATTTTTTACAATTTGGAATTATGGTTGTATATATAGTATTTTAGATTATAAATATAGATATAATCGCATACATGTATTAACTAGTTGAAAATTTTCCTAGAGCTAGAATATAAAAGAGCACAAAGATTAATGGAACCTCGTATAAATGAAAAGTTAATTTTAGTACTCACAATTTATTACTTTTCCAAGAATACATCTATCATGCTTTCTATATTTTTTTAGTGTTTGAAATATTTGATAAATATGATGTATGATAGCACGATAAATATTGATGATATCTCATATGTATGTTAATACAAATTTAATTTAAAAAGGAACATTATTTTTAAAAAGATAATTATATATAGTACATTCTTGAATTATTAAGGGTTGAACTTTTTTCTCAAAATCGACATATAGGAACACTAATATTGATGAAATCTCACATGAAAATTAATACATTATGAATTTCTATAAATATATCATTTTAGTATTTTTATAAATATATGTCATTTTACTAAAGTTTATAGGAATTAAACTTTTAGTTGCATTAAAGTATGTTAGAATATAAATATGAGTAACTTTTCATATATATTAACTTGTTGAACCATTTCTTAAATTTGGTGTATAAAAGAACATTAAATGAAAAAATATCATATTAATATTTTGTTAATATAAACATTAATTTTAGAAATAAAAACTTATTATTTTATAATAATATTTCCACCATTCTTTCTAGTTTTTTAGTATTTAAACTTTTAATTAAAAATATGAATCTTAGAAAATTCAAACATTAACGAAATCTCATATGTATGTTAATACAAAACTTATTTTAAAAATATTATAAATTATTTACAATATAAATAACATTTTATTTAGTTTTTTAGGGTTTCCATCTTTTTTTCTAAAAATCAATATATGTTGGCATACAAATCTATTTATGTAATACCATATCATGTTAGCTAAAAAAATTTGAGATTCATATTATATTTTTTTATCATAAAAGATGTATCTTCTAATTTTTTTATGGATTAAACATTCGGTTAAAATTAAAGTATGTTAGAACAACCATGCGGATAAAATCTCATATATATTAATGAGTAGAACAATTTATTAATATGTATATGTACTGGCGTACAATTATTAATGGAATCACTTTTGAATGTTATCATACAAAAAATTAATTTTAGAAAAAAAATTTATTATTTTTATCATACCATCTCATAAAGCTTGCAGCGGGAGACTCAGCTACACTGGTTAAAGCTCCCAAGGATACATGGCTACACTGGTCATGGTCCATTCTCTTCTTCCCCCTCTTCTTGAGCCGGTTGTACTTGAACTTAGAAGGGAATACCCCGCTCCTCGAGGAAAGAGTTGCTAGAGCGAGGCATTACAGTTACCAGGTTGAGGGATGTTGTTTCTTTGTCACTTCTGAGGTGGGGAGCTACATATCACTTACATTGTACAAGGGAAGACTCATGGTCATTAGAGTTTGTGTATGTAGACTTGTTCTGATCTGGTTTATTGAGGAGTCTTGACCATAGATTGGTGGAACTTAGAGACTGTTAAGTTTTAAGCTTAAGTCCAAATAAGGTTCCAACAAATGAATAATCCAAAGGTCTGATTGAGCTCCATATTTCAATTTAATGAAGGAAAGTTTAATAATCAACCTTGATTTCCTCTCTTTTTCTTTCTCTTTTGCACTTCTTTTTCAAATAAGTGTTTGCTAAGGGACTAGCAAAAGTAAAGTATAGGGGGGTGATGAATCACCATTCATCACTCTTTATTCCTTTATTTTAGCTAGAAACCTTGGTAAAATACCATGTATATGTTTGTAAATAGAATGAATTGTCAAAATGCATGCTTCATGTAAATAACCATGATTAGCATGTTTTTGCACAAAAATAAAGGAATAAAGAAATATAGAAAAAGAGGGAAATATTTAGAATAAATATTGAGTGACCTGAACCCAAGGGAGGCTCAACATGGGCCAGACCGCAAAAATAAAACTAGTAGAGAGAGATAGGGTAACTCAGCCTTGTATATAAACCCCCTCTTAGTGTATATTTTTTTATTATATTAAATAAAAATAATTATGTGTTCCTCATAATGTGTATATATTTATAAAAATAAAATAAAAATAAAACAAAAATGAAAATAAAACAAAAATAAATTCTCTCTCTTCCCCTTGTATATACCATGTATATATGTACCTATACATATTTATTTTACCCTTGTAAATACATAATAAAAATTAAATAAAAATTATTTTGAATCCCATATTTTATGTTGTAAATAAATAAAATATAAAATAAGGATAATTGTACAAAAATAAACAATTAAAAATAAAAATAAAAAAAAGATAGGTACATATACCTGTATATAATATAATACTATGTACATATATTAATTTATTTTCAAAAAAATAAATAAAAATCACTAAAAAATACTTTGAAAAATAATAAACATTTTTCATGTTGAAAAATTTTCAAATAAAATCAACTACTATTTTAAGATGAATTTACAAATAATTTATAAAAGAAATAATCTGATTGGTCCACGGGGGATTGTTGACCCCCGATAAACTTTCCCCCCTGGAACACTTCTAGGCGGATCCTCGTGCCGACCGTTTTCACCGAATTATCCCGCACTGATCCGATCATTATCTTCTCAAACATCGAGCCCGATTATCCATAATACATCCCTGATCCACGTCCGACTATCTTCTTAGGGGTCCGACTCCCATCTTCCCGGACCCCTACTAGTATAAAGCTTTGCCTCCTTCCGCCATTTGACACACCTTCGGCGACCGTTTCAGACCCCTATGACCTCCATTCCCTTGCCTAGAGTGACAGCTAGACGAAGGGCGTGTTGTAGAGAGGAGAGGAGACGTTTATCCCCTGGTCTGGTGGTCTTCGCCGCCGTGCTCTGCCCTCGGCGAGCTCGAGCCTCTGGAGGCGTTACTCCATTGAGGCGAGGATCCCAGGAGGTCACCAACCTCCAGCATAGACGTTTGCACCCATCATGTAGCCTCGATATCCCTTAGATAAGCTTCAATCATAATTCTTAGATTTTACGCCGCCGGCATTCCGTTCCGACCATCCTTTCGATCATCCGACAGTCGCATCACCTCCGCGTTACCTCTCTCCACATTCTGCGCCCCTCCGATCATCTTGGTTCGCCCCGGAACCAAGACTTAGGTCTCCTCCGCCGTCGCCTTGCCGGAGACCCACGCTCCGCCTCACCCACACGCTCCCTTCGCTCGCTAATGGGTCGAGGCAGTTTGCCCTCGTCCCCTCTTGCTTCTTTTGCAGTTATCAAGGCTTGAGAGCCTCATCTGGAGGCTCATCCACTCAGGACAGGAGCTTCAAGTGCTCGACATCGCCGGGGACCCTCCAGGTCCTCATGGCCTCATCGGAGCACACCACGAGCTGCGGACGACCTCAAGCTTCATTTCCCCTCTCGGACAGCATCGGAGGAGGTCCTGATCGCGCGCATAGGCCCGGCGAAAGTCGCTGATGACTTGTTCTTCTAGGACCTTCCTGCACCGTTAGATAGCGTCCCCCGCACAAGTTTTAATTGTCGTTGTTCGTGTCTGGGGAGCTTGCAGTCGTTGGATCGAGCTCAGGACCTCATCTGGAGCGTCGATCATCGAAGAGGGACCCGTGCATCAGAATCATCAGATCTTACACGTGGACACCCTTCAGCCGTGGATCGTAATAATGGGGTAATATCACTTAGGCCCTTGTTCTTTTTGCATTTATAGTTTAGTCCTGTAAATATTAAGTGTACTTATTTTTATTTTGGTTAATTTGCACTGTGGACCTTATACTTTCTCGTATTTGCGATTTAGTCCCAGTGAGTGTGGAACATGTGCTTCGACACGTGAGTTTTGTGGGCTAATTGCATGTAAGGTCTTGGGTTTTCTGTCTGTTATGGATTGAAGTTATATTTTGAATATTTGCATATATATACCCCTGTGCGTAATGGAATTGGAACATGTGCGAATTTCGTGTGAAATTTGTGGTTTAGCCCCTATACTCTTCGCACGTGAACTTTGTTTCTTTGCATTTTGGTCCCCGTGTGTTGTGCCTTGTTTGGTGAGTGAATAAAATATCAAATTAACTCCAAATTTGGTTAAATTTGAACACGTGGCTCCTGCCACTGTGTAAAATTTCACTAATTTTTTGGGACATTTTCATTGTTATTTGATATTTTTAAAAAATCAAAAACATGCATTTTTGTCACTGTTTGAATTATAAAATCAACTAAAAATATAAAAACTCGTCTAAAAATTACAAAAAAACTAGCTACTCTTTGTTTTGTTGTTTACTTGCATCAGACCAAATTTCACTTCTTTTGGATATACAAAACACCTAAAAATTGAAAAAATTTAAAAATATTGTAAAAATCATTTCAAATTCTAAAAAAATCAAAAAAATGCAATTTCTCTTTCTGTAGCTTAGTTTTTATTTCTATCTTTCATAAAAAATTGTCTCCAGATTTTTAGAGCTAATTATATATTTTTAATTAGCCTTTCCAATCTGGCTACACATTAGTTATTGTTTTTGCTTTTTTCTATTTTTATAAAATCAACCAAAAATTACAAAACTCTGAGAAAATTACCAAAAACACTTAAAAATATATTAAACATAAAAACAATTTTATTTGAATTTTTTGAGTTGTTTTGGAGTGATTAATAAATTGTGGTTGTGTATGTTTTGCCTTCTTTTCATATTTCCTTCATAATTAAAAATCATAAAAAAATTAAAAATATAAAATCCACCAAAAATACATTTTATTACTTTATTCATTTTCTGACTACTTCGTAGGCCACTTGGACAATCCGTGCTCCTTGAGTTCGACCATGGTCGCTATACCAGGTTAAATAAATAGCAAGACCGCTATTCGGCTTTTTGACTGATTATTCATTTTGGTGGTTTGATTTTTCTTGATTGCTCGATTTTCGAGGGATTGAGATCGCAACGACCATGACTCCCTTAGTCTCTCGAAGATTTTTCCGGTCATCAGAATGGCGCTGTTGTCGGGGAGCACAACTTAGTAGTCATTTTTTATTTTTCGCGGTTTTCTTTTTCGCGGCTTTTTGTTCATAGTTGTATATACATTTTTCTCTGATTTTCTTTACATATTTTTATAATAATTGTATCTGATACACTCTTGTTTGATTTCTTGCGAGGGTCCGAGGATCGAGGTGGCTTTTTTCGCAAGCCGAAGCAACCGCGGGAGTTAGAGGAGCTCTTTTCTGCATAGAGTCGCAGGAGAGCGCGAGGAGCCGAGCAGGAGTGCGAGAGCCGTTGAATAGCCACAAATAACCGTAAAATAGCCGTAGGATAGTTTACTTTACTTTTCAAGAGACTATTATTGTAATAATACAGGGACAAACACTTGGACTTTATTGGTGACTACCGGGGTCTGTTTCGCCGAGCACCGGTGTGCTCAGGGGACCTCATCACGTTTTTCGCCGGTTTTAATTTTATCGCATTTTTTATTAACTGTTTATCTGATTTACGCGGTTTTGGCCTTAGCTTAGGATTTTCTTCTGATTGTGACGTAATTGATTAGGATCCAAACCCTAATTATCTGCATGCACCTATTAGATCGTAATTGGCCCTAATTAATTAACTCACAAGAAAAAGTCGGACTACTTAGACTCTAGTCCACGTGCCTTGAGGAGTCACATACAGCGCGTGCAGGATCCGTTGTGCCGGACACCGAGTGGCTTCCAAGATAGGACTTCGGACTTAGGTTTGAGTAAACGACTACTATTCTTATAGTGTAGAAATTGCTTTGTCTAAGGCCGGTTTCTCGTGCATCATATAGGTAGTTTATTTTCAGTCTTTACTTTTATGTGCGGATCACTCTGCATGTAGACTGTTGGAGTCAGGTACGCATCTCTTACTCTGCATGCATCATAGATTTTATCACGTATCAGCTTTTTCATCTTCTCCCCCTGTTTTCGGACTTAAATAATCAGGAGAACCGAAAAATTCATTAGGCGTTGCTTGCATCAAAAAATACCTAAAAAAGAATAACTATAAAATTTGGACTGCTAAACACACTTGACCCTAAAAGACATTCTACCTAAAAATTTGTCTTGGGGAGAGTAACCCCCTCATTGTCTGATTTGGATGAGCGAGAGAGCGACCCGCACACTAGGATAGAGCCATATCCGATCTATGATCAGACTACCGGCCTTTTATACAGGACATCCTGTTGGGAAGATTGGATTCCCATCAGCTCGCTTAACCGCTCTGATAGACTGACTTTCTCACCTAAATAAAATCGACAAGATAATTGATCGAACTTTTACGGTCTTCAGCTCCGCATTGCGTAGGTGAACTTGGGGTTTGTTTGCTCATCTTGTGTGTTTCCAGATCTCATCCGCCTGACTCTCCAGATCAAGATGATGGGCAGGAGGTCTCTTATGCAGCTTCTGGTTGCACTGCTTTTTAGCACTCCAGTCCGTTCATCTAGGTTGGTTCGTGAGAGCTGAGACCCACTCTCCGAACGCGAGTTCGATTCTGCCTTGTTCCCCCTTGACCACCCTTCAACTACTGATTCTGAGATACCAATGCCGCAGCTAGATCAGGGACAACAGACAGATGATTTATCGGCACCTGAGTTTGGATCTTTTGCCTTTGCAGAGACCATGGCCAGTAGTGAGGAGCGCACCGAGGGTCAGCGATCAGAGAAGACGACATACATATTGGACCAGGGTGCGATCAACAACACCCTGTTGGCTTCCCTCGAGATGATACAGCGCTAGATACGGGATCAGGGAGCCTTCATGGTAGAGATGAAGAGAGAGATGGATAGGCTGAGGACTGCGCGAGAGTAGCTAGAGCCGCAGGAGAGAGGGACCCAGATCAGCCAGAGGAGCCAGTCCAGCCAGCAGCAGCAACAGATCAGTCGAGACCGATGCGGGAGTTGCACAACCCTGGATCAACACTTACGCACCGGTGGATCATACTTCCGGCGATCATGGGGGACTTCAAGTTCCCCCTACAAACACTTCAGCTTCTGCCCCGCTTCCACGGGCTCGCCATTGAGGATTCCTATCTGCATCTCCAGGAGTTTGAGATGATCTACAGCACCGTCCACGATCGGCAGGTGGACGAGGACACCATTCGGATGATTGCCTTCCCTTTATCCCTTGTTGACAGAGCTGTCAACTAGCTGAAGCATTTAGGGAGATTTGTGTACACTTGAGAGCAGCTCCGCACCGAGTACTTGAACAAGTACTATTCACTTGGGAGGACCAATGCAGCGAGGACCCTGATCAGCAACTTCTCCATGATCCCCAACGAGCAGTTTCACGAGGCATGGGTGAGGTTTAGAGAGCTTACTGACAGATGCCCGCACCATGACATCTCGAAGTTGAACCTAGTTCAGAGCTTCTTTTGCAGACTGACACCAGAGCTGCAGGGCCTGGTGAATGCTTCTTGTGGTGGTTCCTACTTCGCCAAAGATGAGGATCAGGTCTGGGCTATCTATGAGGAGATGGCCGAGAACTACACCGTGATGTCCCAGACCTGACTCTACACTCAGGGATGCCTCTAGCCATAGACTGTGCAGTTTCAACGGATAGTACGGGTTGATGTCGGACCCTCCACTTCATCTGCAGCAGCCGCACAGGCAGAGTCTACAGCCGCAGACATGGGTGTCATCAGCGATAAGCTGGACAAGATCGAGTTGATCGAGAAGAAGCAGTGCCAGGGCATATCACAGATGGATCAGATGGCACAGACGCTGAGTGACCTAAAGACACAGCTCATGTGTCTCTAGGAGGCACAACCGGCTTCTCAGTCCCGTCTTACCCGGTTTTGTTTTCATCGCTTTTATTTCACTGCTTATCTGATTTACGCAGTTTTGGCCTTAGCTTAGGATTTTCTCTGATTGTGATGTAATTAATTAGGATCCAAACACCTAATTATTTGCCTGCATCTATAGATCGATAATTGGACTTAATTAATTAAATCACAAGAAAAAACCGGATTAATTAGACTCTAGTCCACATGCCTTGAGGAGTCACATACAACGCGTACAGGATCCGTTGTGGCAGACACCGAGTGGCTCCCAAGATAGGACTCCGGACTTAGGTTTGATTACCCGGCTACTGTGCTTCACGTGTAGAAATTGCTTCGTCTAGGGCCGGTTTCTCGTGCATCATATAGGTAGTTTTATTGCAGTCTTTATTTTATACGTGGATCACTCTGCATGTAGACTGCTGGAGTCAGGTACGCATTTCTTACTCTACATATATAATTGATTTTATCGCGCATTAGCTTTTTCGTCTTCTGCCCCCGTTTTCGGACTTAAATAATCAAGAGAACCGAAAAATTCTTTAGGCATAGTTTGCTTGAAAAACATCTAAAAAAGAAAAGCTATAAAATTGGGACTACTAAACACACTTGACCCTAAAAGACATCTCATTTAAAAATTTGTCTTGGGGAGAGCAACTCCCTCATTGTCTAGTTTGGATGAGCGAGAGAGCGACCCGCATACTAGGCTAGAGCCATATCCGAACCCTGATCAGACTACCAACCTTTTATACGGGATAGTCTGGTAGGCGGATTGGATTCCTATCTGTTTACGTAACCGCTCTGATATCCTGACATTCTCACCTAAATAAAATTGACAAGATAATCGACCGATCTCTTACGGTCTTCAGCTCAGTGTTAAGTAGGTGAACTTGGAGTTTGTTTGCTCATCTTGTGTGTTTCCAGATCTCATCCGCCCGACTCGCCAGATCAGGATGATGGGCAGGAGGTCTCTTAGGCAGCCTTTGGCTACACTGCTTTTTAGCACTCTAGCCCATTGATCTAGGTTGGTTCGTGAGAGCCGAGACCCGCTCTCCGAACCCGAGTTCAATTCTGCCCTGTTCTCCCTTGACCACCCTTCTACCAGTCCTGAGATGCCAGTGCCAGATGCGAGACAGCAGACAGATGATTTATCGGCACTTGAGTTTGGGTCTTTTGCCTTTGCAGAGACCATGGCCAGCAGCGAGGAGCGCACCGAGGGCCAGAGGCCAGAGACGACTACTTACGTACTGGACCAGGGTGTGATCAACACCACCATGCTATCTTCCCGAAAGATCATGCAACGACAGATACATAGTCAGGGAGCTTTGATGGTGGAGATGAGGAGAGATATGGAGAGGCTGAGGACCACACGAGAGCAGCCGAGAGTCGATGGACGGAGGGGCCCGGATCAGCCAGAGGAGCGGGACCATCCATCATCAGCAGCAGAGCCACCGAGACCGATGCGGGAGCTAGACAACCCCGGATTGACACTGACACACCGGTGGGTAGTTCTTCCGACGATCGTAGGGGACTTCAAGTTCCCCCTGCAGACACTTCAGATTCCCCCCCGCTTCCACGGGCTCACCACTGAGGAGCCCCATCTACATCTCCAAGAGTTCGAGATGATCTGCAGCACCGTCCACGATCGGCAGGTGGACGAGGACACCATCAGGATGATTGCCTTCCCCTTCTCCCTTGCAGAAAGAGAAGCCAACTGGCTGAAGCACTTAGGAAGATTCGTGTACACCTGGGAGCAGCTTCGCACAGAGTACTTGAACAAGTACTATCCACTCGGGCGGACCAACGCAGCGAGGGCCCTGATCAGCAACTTCTCCATGCTCCCCAACGAGCAGTTCCATGAGGCATGGGAGAGGTTCAGAGAGTTTACCGATATATACCCGCACCACGACATCACGAAGCCGAACCTAGTTCAGAGCTTCTTCTGCGGACTGACAGTAGAGCTGCAGGGCCTGGTGAACGCTTCTTGTGGCGGTTCCTACTTCGCCAAGGATGAGGATCAGGTCTGGGCCTTCTATGAGGAGATGGCTGAGAACTATACAATGATGTCCCAGACCCGCCTCTACACTCATGGACGCCCCCAGCCACAGACTGTGCAGTACCAGAGGATAGCATGGGTCGATGTCGGTCCTTCTACTTCGTCCGCGGTAGCCGTACAGGCCGAGTCTACAGCCGCAGACATGGGCATCATCAGCGAGAAGCTGGACTAGATCGGGTTGATAGAGAAGAAGCAGTGGTAGGGCATATCGCAGATGGATCAGATGGCACAGACACTGAGTGACCTGAAGACACAACTCATGTGTCTCCAGGAGGCACAAACAGCTTCTCAGCCCCGTCTTCGGTCACGAGGAGATCCGAGCAGCAGTGGTAGCTCGTCCCAGCACTCCAGTCAGCCTAGACAGGTTAACCTTGTACAGGCGAAGTCGTACCAGCAGCCACAACAGATCTACCAGTCACAACCATCCCTGAACACTCAGATGGTGGTATACCAGCCGGATCAGCCCCTTGTAATACTCCCTCCACCCACCTACATTTTGCCATTGTTTTCCCTTTTCTTGATTTTTAAAAAATCAACTAAAAATTATAAAATTTCCATAAAATCACCAAAAACACTTAAAATATAAAAAACACAAAAATCATTTTATTTCAATTTTGTGAGTATTTTTGAGTGTTTAAATAAATTGTTGAATTTGCTTCTTTAGCTATTTTCTTATATTTTCTTATATAATTAAAAACACAAAAAAAATTTAAAATACCTAAAATCCACCAAAACGTTTTATTCATTTTTTATCTCTCGACTACTTAGTAGGCTCTTTTGAGCCAATCCGTGCTCCTTGTGTTCGACCCTGGTCTCTATACCAGGTTAAATAAATAGCAAAGACCGCTACTCGGCTTTTGACTGATTACTTTCTTTGGTGGTCTTAATTTTTTCTTGATTGATTGAGCCTTGCTATTTGGGTCGCAACGACTCTGATTTTTCTTACCTTAGCCCGATAGTGAGATCGCTCAATCATCAGTGGCATCAGTACCACCGGCATCATCTCTAGCGGCATCATCACTGCTCTCCTCCTCGCTTGGCGTTCCTGAAGTGGCGTGGGATCGTCGCTCAGATGAGGCGCCGCCTGTTGGCATCCTACCGCTCCTAAGTGTAACAAAATCAACATCAAACATATATGCAGACATATCACCAAGTGAAGCACTAGGAGTGGTAATCTCAGTGAACTCTACCTGCTCAGACTTCCTCTTGAGGCTATTCGGATTGGGCTCGATCAGGGCAGGGATGGCGACCTTCCCTCTCACAATATCCCTCATCTCCTGACGGAACTCATCGATCTCCCGTCGAAAAGTAGCCTGTTGCTCGGTCATGAGACATGCTAGATCATCCAAGGCGGGGTTCTCATAGGTAGGCCCATGAGAACCTAACGGGTGGCCTCGCTGGTAGTGAGGTTGCTGCTGTTGGTGAGGGTGAGAGGGGTACTGTTGATGATACTGCTGCTGAGGCTGCTCTCTCCTCCAAGACTGTCCTTGCTGATAAGGACGAGGACCATACTGCTCTCTCTGGGATGGCCACTGCTGGTGGTGTAATGGGGGTTGGGGCTGCTCACGTTGTTGGCCGTACTGGCCACCCTAAACTGAAGGTTGCTGCCGAGAACGGGTGCCTCCGGTTGACCAGCGGAATCCGGGATGGTCTCGTCAGATACCGAGCTGGGGTCGGTCATACCAAAACCCGTTGACATCCATCAACGGCTCCTGCTCGTAGGTGGGTGGAGGGAGTACTACCAGGGGCTTATCGGCTGATATACCACCATTTGAGTGTCTTGGGATGGTGGTGGCTGGTAAAGCTACGGTTGCTGCTGGTACGACTCCGCCTGTACAAGGTGAACCTGTCTAGGCTGACTGGAGTGCTGGGACGAGCAACCATCACAGTGAGGTCCCCCGAGCACACCGGTGCTCGGTGAAACAGACCTCGATAAGTCACCACAGTCCAAGTCTGAGTTCCTGTGTTATTACAAATAAATGGTTCTGCAGAAAAATAAATCTAATCTAATCTACGGCTATCTAACGCGGCTATTCCGTGGCTCCTGTACTCCTGCTCAGTTACTCGCGTCCTCCTGCGGCTCTATGCAGAAAAGAGCTGCCTCTGACTCCCGCAGTTGCTTCGGCTTCCGAAAAAGCCACCTCGGTCCTCGGGCCCTCGCAAGAAAACAAACAGAAATGTATCAGACACAGTTATTCGAAAAATTATGCAGATAATATCAGATAAAAATATCTATAAAGCTATGCACAAAAAGCCGTGAAAAATCATGAAAAATCTAAAGACTACTAAGTCGTACTCCCTGGCAACGGTGCCATTCTGATGACCGAGCGATCTCACTATCGGGCTAAGGTAAGAAAAATCAGAGTCGTTGCGACCCGAGTAGCAAGGCTCAATCAATCAAGAAAAAATCAAGACCACCAAAGAAAGTAATCAGTCAAAAGCTGAATAGCGGTCTTTGCTATTTATTTAACCTGGTATAACGACCAGTGTCGAACAGAAGGAGCACGGATTGGCTCAAAAGAGCCAACGAAATAGTCGAGAGATAAAAAATGAATAAAATGTTTTTGGTGGATTTTAGGTATTTTAAATTTTTTGTGTTTTTAATTATATAAGAAAATATAAGAAAATGGATAAAGAAGCAAATTCAACAATTTATTTAAACACTAAAAAATGCTCATAAAATTGAAATAAAATGATTTTTGTGTTTTTTATGATTTTAAGTGTTTTTGGTGATTTTATGGGAATAATATAATTTTTAGTTGATTTTCTAAAAATTGAGAAAAGGGAAAATAGTGGTAAAATGTACAGTTAGATTTGATAAGCTAATTAAAAATAACTAATTAGCCTATAAAAATCTGACAGTAATTTTTATCAGAAATATATACAAAAACTAAGCTACAGAAAAAGAGTTTGCATTTTTTTTTGAATTTTGTATAATTTTTAAGAATTTTTATAAGGTTTTTAGGGATTTGTGATTTTTAGGGGTTTTATAAATCCAAATGACACAAAAAATGGACAGAAGCTAGAAACCAACAAAACAAACACTCCTTACTTTTTTAGAATTTTTAGAAAAGTTTTTATATTTTTAGTTGATTTTCTATCCCAAAAAGTAGCAAAAATACGTATTTTTGAATTTTTAAAAATAGCAAAAAGCCACAAAAATGTCCAAAAAATTAATGAAATTTTTACAAAGTGGCAGGAGCCACGCATCCAAATTTCACATGATTTGGATTTTAATTGATATTTTATTCAATCAATAAAAGACACACAACACGTAGGGACTTAAATGCAAATAAACTTAGTTTCAGGGCTGAATATATAACACGTGTGAAAAATATAAGGGTTTCAATGTAAAATTCACATCAATCTCCACACATGCTAAATAAAATCACGCATAAGGGTATAGATGCAAATATCAGAACTAAAACTTCATTTCATAACATGGCATAAAACCCAAGCCCATACATGCAATTTGTCCAAAAATTCATGTGTCGAAGCACGTATCTCACACAGGAAGGGACTAGATCGCAAATACTAAAACTATAAGGTCCAAAGTACAAATTATCCAAAATAAAAAACAACTGCAACTCATATTTACAGGACTAATCTATAAATGCAAAAAGAGCAGGGCCTAAGTGCAAATTACCCTCGTTATTAACGATCAACGGTGGAAGAGGCGACACGTGTACGATCTAACGGTGTAGAGTAGGGATGCCTCTTCGCTGATGGACGCTCCGGATGGAATCTCAGCTGAATCGAGAGGTGAAGATCTCTCACGATCGGACGCTCACGATCAAAACTGGAGCGTCGGGGTCGATCGGACGGTATCTGGAGGTCCTCCAAGAACAGGTCATCGGCGAACCTCGTTGGCCCAATACGGGCAGTAGAGGGGTCTTCGGACGCTGCTAGGATGGGTGAAATGATGCTCGACATCTTCCGTAGCCGATGGATGGCTCCGATCGGGCCGGGAGCGTCAGGAGAGCCCCGGCGACGAAGACCACATGGAGCAGATGTTCCTGGATGGTTGAGACTCCATATGAGGCTCTTACGCCATGGTACCTGCACAGGAAACACGAGGGGTCGAGGGCAAACTGCCTCGACCCATTAGCGGGCGAGGGGGTGACGGAATGAGGCGGAGCGGGGGTCTCCGGTGTAGCGACGGCGGAGGAGACCTGAGCCTTGGTTCTGGGGCGAACCAAGGTGATCGGAGGTGCGGAGAATGTGGAGCAAGGTCTCGTGAAGATGATACGATGGTCAGAGCGATCAATGGATGGACGGAGCGAGGTGAATCGGCCGGCGAAGGCTGGCGATGCGAATTGGGAAAAAGCGAAAATTAGACTAACCTCGAAGGAATCTGACCTAGTGAGTGGTTGAGATCGTCGGGGACCTCCAGGGATCGTTGCCTCGATGGATCGACGGTCTAGAGGCTCGGGCTCTCCTTGTGGCGGAGCACGGCGGCGAAGACCACCGTACCTGGGGCTAGGGCGCTTCACTCCTCACTGCAACACCTCCTATCAATTGCTGTCACTCAATGCAGGAAGGTAGAGGTCACAGGTGTCTGAAATGGTGGCCGAAGGTGTGTCTAATGGAGGGGGAAGAAGATGATATATACTAGTAGGGGTCCGGAAAGATGGGGGTCGGGCGAGTGTATCGGTGCTCGGATCCCTAGGCAAGAAGGCGAGCGTGGATCATGGATGTGAGCATGGTAATCGGGGCCCGGGGTTTTAGGTTGAAGATGATCGGATCATGCCAAGAAAATGGGAGAAAATTGGGTCGGCACATGGATCCGCACAAAGTGGTCCAGGGGGGCAGTTGACCGGGGGTCAACATTCCCCCGTGGACCAATCAGGAAATTCCATTTATTAAATATTTATAAATTCATTTTAAAATAGGAAATGATCTTATTTGAAAATCTTTTCAACATAAAAAATGTTTATTTATTTTCAAAGTATTTTTTTAGTGATTTTTATTTATTTTTTTGAAATATAAATTATGTATTTACATTATATTATTATTATATATAGGTATATGTACATATGTATTTTTTATTTTTATTTTTAATTGTTTAATTTTATACAATTATTCCAATTTTATATTTTATTTACTTATAACATAAAATTTGAAATAAAAAGATATTTTTATTTTATTTTTATGATTTATTTACATTATTAAATAAATAGATCTGTATACATATGTACATGGTATATATACAAGGTGTGAAATGAATTTTATTATTTTTCTTTTTATTTTTATTTTTTTGATTTTTTTTATTTTTATAAATATGTATAAGGTGTGGAAAGCACACACAGATTTTTATTTTCAGAAAATAAATTATTTACACATAGGGGAAAATACACCATGTTGAGTCACCCTATCTCTCTCTACTTATTTTATTTTGCGGTCAGGCCCATGCTGAGCCATCACATGGGATTAGGTCACTCAATATTTATTTTAAATATTTCCCTCTTTTTCTTTTATTTCTTTATTCCTTTATTTTTACACAAAAACATGCTAATTATGAATAAATACATGATGCATGCATTTTGACAATTTATTGTATTTACAGGTATTTACATGATATTTTGCCAAGGTTTCTAGCTAAAATAAAGGAATAAAGAGTGATGAATGGGGATTCATCACCCACCAAGGATGTTGATCCCACCGATGGTACTGAGCTCGTTGCTTTACCAGATGGAGGAGGTGGTACTGACGCCACCATTTCAGTTGCTGAGCCAGGGCGCGGTACTGATGTCGCGAGTCCAGATGCCGAGGGTGGTACTGAGGCCACCATTTTCAGTTCTGCTAGTCCTGTTGTTTCTCCTTCTGTACATGTATCTCAGGACATTTCTGTAAATAAAGGAAAGGGTTTATTATTTTCGGATCCACCTGTGTTGCTTGATGATGTATGTGTGGATTCTACTGTTCATGAGCATTCCAGACCCTCTCCTAGTCCTTCATCTGAGAAGGACCCTGTAGTCCCCTTTCCCCGAGAACTCCACTTGGCTAAGGGGCAGAAAAAAGGAAATCCAAAAAAGAACCATCAGATAGAGTTCAACCCAGCATATGATGGACAGATTTCAGATACAACTGACTCTACAGGAGGCCTTGGAGCACATACCTCTCTTCCAGCGATCACTCAGAGGCAGGACCACAGTTAGGAGGAAGAGGCGGAACCATCAGTCAGAGATCCATGTGCTTACTCGTGCCACATGTTTCGCGATTCAGAACCGTCCGCCAGCCAAGAGGCCGGATGCAGGAGCCCCGTATGTCAGATGCCACATCCATGAGCAGAGGTTCGACCGCACTCTATTAGACAACGGTTCTTCGATCAACCTACTTTTGGCAGCCCTTCTCAACTGCTTCGAGTTGGGCCCTCTCCGACAGAGCGGGACGATCCTTCAGTTTGTTGATCGATCTGTTAAGAGGCCAAAGGGGTTGCTGAAGGACGTTGTCATCACAATTCAGGGACTGAAATTCCCTGTGGACTTCGTTGTGTTGGAACAGAGATCACTGAGTCTGTGACTGATACCCCCCATCATTTTAGGACGTCCGTTCTTGGCCACGGCCAAGACAGTGTCCGACCATGATAGTGGGAAGGTGTACTTTCGCGTCGAGGGCGAGAGTATATAAATAGAGAGGTCGAGGAGACTAGAGCTAGAGATTCAGCTTGCTCAGAGCCGACTTCATATTCAGAGCAGATGACAGAGGCAGGGCGAGACATCCGCCAGGACTATAATTTTCTGATTACAGATGACGAGGCAGTTTGGGCAGATCCAGTCGCACAGATTATCCTCTCACCTTCAGAGTTTGCTGAAGCATAGACGCCAATAGAGGAGAGATTGGAGAGCACATTCCAGGTCTAGGATACATCTCAGGCAGCAGCGGCAGTTCCTAATCGTGAGGCAGATTTTTGTGATTCTGATATAGATCCCTCGAAGTCAGATATTGATTGGGCAGAGTTTGATGATTTGATACCTTGTCTGACTCCTACTGAGCCTACAGCTAGGGAAGAGGCTGATTCCATACAGAGCAGAGATAATCCAGCAGAGCAACCTTTGCCAGATTCAGATTGTGTGCGAGAGTTCTCATTCTCCCATGCAGATTTGGCAGCGTTCACTTAGACTTTTCATAGGCCAGATCCGCCAGCACCTACTTGTCCAGAGTTGAAGCCGCTACCGTCGTCGCTGAAGTATAGGTTCCTTGCAGGTGAGCATGAGATGTACCCAGTCATTATCTCTGCTGATTTCACCGGAGAGCAGGAATCCCGTCTGATGGGGGTTCTTGAAAAGAACCACAAGGCGATAGGATGGAGTGTAGATGATCTCCAGGGGATAAGTCCGGCCATGTGCTCCCACCATATCTATCTCGAGGAGGATGCGAAGCCGTCGCGTGAGTTCCAGCGGCGGCTGAACCCGAATCTTCGAGATGTTGTCATGAAGGAGATCTCAAAATGGTGGAGCTCCGATTTTATCTACCCCATCTCCGACTCCAAATGGGTCAGTCCGTTGCATGTGGTGCCCAAGAAGACAGGCATCACCACAGTTGTTAGTAAGTCTGGAGAGGAGATCGCTACTCGGGTACCCACTTCTTGGTGGGTCTGTATGGACTACAGACGATTGAACCAGGCCACCAAGAAGGATCATTTCACCCTGCCCTTTATTGATCAGATTATAGAGAGGCTGGCAAGGAAGAGCCATTACTGTTTCTTGGATGGGTACTCCGGCTATAATCAGGTGGCCATCGTGCCCGAGGACTAGACAACACCTTCACCTGTCCCTTCGGGATATATGCTTTCAGACGCATGCCATTTGGATCGTGCAATGCTCCGGTGACATTCCAGAGATGCAGGCTGTCCATCTTTTCGGACATGGTGGGGGAGTGCTTGGAGGTCTTCATGGATGATTTCTCGGTCTACGGCGACGGATTCGATTCTGGTCTTGACTGCCTAGAACGAGTACTTCAGCGATGCATAGAGGTTCACCTTATGTTGTATTGGGAGAAGAGTTACTTCGTGGTGACTCAGGGGATGGTGCTTGGCCATATCATCTCCAACAGGGGCATGGAGGTTGATCCGGCCAAGGTGGATGTCATTAGAAAACTCAATCCACCATCCAATTTGCGACAGTTACGGTCTTTTTTAGGGCACATCGATTTTGCTGACGCTTCATTCATGATTTCAGTAGGGTTGCCCGACCGTTGACTGATCTGTTGACGAAAGACACCGAGTTCCTTATTGATGATAAGTGTCTATCATAATTTGAGACTCTCAAGAGTCGTGATGTAGAGTCTCCTGTTCTCCAGCCGCCTGATTGGTCTTTCCCATTCGAGATCATGACGGATGCCTCCGATTTTGCAGTGGGGGCTGTGTTGGGACAGAGGAGGGATGGAGTCCCCTTTGCTATTCACTATGCTAGCCGTACTTTGGATGCCGCACAACAGAACTAAACAGTCACTGAGAAGGAGATGCCAGCCATAGTTTTCGCCCTAGATAAGTTCAGATCTTACATCATTGGATCTAGAGTGACCATCTATACTGAACATACCACCATCAGGTACCTCATGGCAAAGAAGGATGCCAAAGCCAGATTGACCAGATGGATCCTTCTACTCCAGGAGTTTGATATAGAGATTAAGGATAAGCCTGGAGTCAGGAATGTGGTGGCGGATCATCTCTCCCGATTACAGTATCTTGAGGATTCTGAGCAGACTGAGCCTATATGTGAGACCTTCCCAGATGAGGCGATCCTCGCTATCGCTTCTCTCCCATGGTATGCCGACATTGTGAACTATCTTGTCGCCAAGAAAGTTCCACAAGATTGGCCCAGGCACAAACTTGAGACCTTCCTCGTGAAGGCCAAGTTTTACCATTGGCAGGATCCCGTCCTTTATCATGAAGGAGGGGATAGTATCTAGCGTCGGTGCATTCCTCAGGAGGAGCACCACAGCGTCCTTACTTACTGCCACAAGCTTGAGGCAAGAGTACATCACTCTGGGAGGAGAACGTCACAGAAAGTGCTCCAATCCGGCCTATGGTGGCCTACTCTCTTCAAGGACTCTAATAAGTTCGTGAAGAGGTGTACTGACTGTTAGAGGATGGGCACTTGTGGACAGCGTGATATGATGCCGATGCAACCCATACACTTCTATGACGTTTTTGACGCATGGGGCATCGATTTCATGGGTCCATTCCCTAGGAGTCAAGGATTTGAGTACATTCTGTTGGTCGTGGATTATGTGAGTCGTTGGGTTGAGGCCATCCCCACCCGAACCGCAGATGCTAGGACTGTTTGCAGATTTTTGAGGAAGAATCTCATTTCACGATTCGAGGTACCTCGAGTGTTGATTTCTGACGGGGGATCTCATTTCGTCAATGACAAGGTAAAGGCACATGCTAGCGAGTTCAGCATAGACCATCGAGTAGCCACTCCATACCACCCTCAGACGAATGGTCTTGCTGAAGTGTCGAACAGGGAGATCAAGACTATATTGCAAAAAGTCGTTCGCCCTGACCGAAAGGATTGGTCACAGCTTTTGGACTCGGTCTTCTGGGCATATAGGACGTCTTTCAAGACTCCTTTGGGTACATCTCCCTTTCACCTTGTTTATGGCAAGCCCTGCCATTTACCTGTTGAGCTGAGACATAGGTCACTTTGGGTTGTTACTGATATACTTATGGATCCAGAGAGTGTAGGAGATCAGAGGAGGGCAGAGTTAGCAGCCCTGGAGGAGCTTCGTGATATAGCCTTTTCGAACAACCTACAATATAAGGAGAGAGTGAAGGAGTGGCATGATTCTCATATCATTCACAAGCAGTTTGAGCCAGCACAGAGAGTATGGTTGTTTGATGCTAGACTTCGTTTATTCCCAGGGAAGCTATAGAGCAAATGGAAGGGACCTTATTATGTTCGAAAGGTACATAAAAATGGGAGTATTGATATATCTGAGTTGTCTTCTGATGTTACCTTTCGTGTTAATGGCTAGCTGCTCAAGCCATATCTAGATCATGAGCCGCGGGTCGTTGACGTTGCCCCGATTCACTTTGCACAAGATGTGGTCTCTTGAATCACATCTATTGCATCTCACGCCTGATTATCATTGTTCTTCCGACTTGTATAGACCCTGTTGTCCATATCACTCTATTCTTTAGTCCTACATCCCTTTCTCATCTTATGATTATGCTATACTTAGGGTGTACTTTACCCTAAGTATAGGGGGTGTAGGACTCTTGGGTATTCTATTCATTCTTTCTACCTCTGTTTTGCTGCCTATACTTAGGGATATTTTACCCTAAGTATAGGGGGGTAGACCCTGTACATCCTTCCACTCGGATTTCCCTTCATGTACAACTTGCTATACTTAGGATTACTTATCCCAAGTATAGGTGGAAGCACCGAGTCCTCTTTATTCTATTCTTTGATTCATCTTTATACCATTCCTTTTCACTTCCCTATACTAAGCACGAGTTATGTCTTCTTCATCGCTCTTGATCACTCTGAGGACATAACCCGTACTTTGTGTGAGCGTGTTAATAAATAAAATGGCTAAAAATCTATAAAAATAAAAAATTTTTCTTGTACATAAAATTCTCCGTGCACATACCTATCTATGTATAAAAATTATTTTTGTACAAATGAATGTAAAAATGATTTGTGTAAATAGTATGTAAATATTTTCATACCAAAATTATGTATATAGTACAAATTTTTTGTAAAATGATTGAAAAACAAAAAGTTTGCAAAACCTTGTGTAAATTTTTGTAAATATTTTGTAAAACTTCGCATTCATGCATACATCCATGTTTTCAAACATTTTTTAAAAATTTTGCACATTTGTAAAAATTTGTAAAATTGCATCTTTGTAAATATTTGTACAGTTTTTTCAAATCATGATTGACATTTAAACTGGCCTGGAATTAAATTGGAAAATGGAGCTTGGTTAAGACCTTAATCCACCTAATTCTAAAAGGAACCTTATAGAGCTTAGGATTAAGACTTTTCAGTCCATCGGGACTTAATTCTTTGAGTCCACTAGGCTATGAGCATATGTCATCTTGATGAGCCTAGTTAGAGCACTTAACAACACACACATGACTCTCAAAGATAATGGCTTTACTTGCACCAGCACTTTAGACTTAGCTCTCCACGGATGAGGTGGTGAGGAGGCAGTTTCCTTTGGCTTGGGGTAGCATATGAGGGTAGTACTTCTAGGGGGAACCTCTCTTCTTCTTATAGTGAAGGAAGTGCATCTCAACTTGGTCTGGTGGTTATGAAGTCTAAAGACAGGAGTTGTGGGTTGCAATAAAGCTTCAAAATAGGGATAGTCTACTGGCTCAAGAGGAAAAACTCCTTATGTATATATGTTGCACCATGTAGATATGTTGTACATAGGCACATCAAAAAATGTGCAAAGAAAGAAAAACTCCAAAAAAAGTGGTGGGTCGGATTGAAAATTTAATAATCCCACCGGAGTGTGTATAATCAAATAAAGCAAAGCTTATGTTACACATGACGATCTCATGAATCTTGCAGCGGGAGACTCAACTACACTGGTTAGAACTCCCAAGGATACATGGCTACACTGGTCATGGTCCATTCTCTTCTTCCCCCTATTCTTGAGCCAGTTGTACTTGAACTTAGAAGGGAATACCCCGCTCCTCGAGGAAAGAGTTGCTAGACCGAGGCATTAGAGTTACCAGGTTGAGGGAGGTTGTTTCTTTGTCACTTCTGAGGTGGGAGCTACATATCACTTACATTTACAAGGGAAGACTCATGGTCATTAGAGTTTGTGTATGTAGACTTGTTCTGATCTGGTTTATTGAGGAGTCTTGACCATACATAGCTATTTATAAAAATTATATTTGTACAAATGTTTGTAAAAATGATTTGTGTAAATAGTTTGTAAATATTTTGATATAAAAATTATGTATATAGTACAAAATTTTTGTAAAATGTTTGAAAAACAAAAAGTTTGCAAAAACCTTGTGTAAATGTTTACAAACATTTTGCAAAAATTTGCATTCATGCATACATACATGTTTTCAAACATTTTCAAAAATTTTGCACATTTGTAAAAATTTGTAAAAATCATAGTTGACATTTAAACTAGTCTGGAATTAAATTGACAAATGGAGCTTGGTTAAGACCTTAATCCACCTAATTATAAGAGGAACCTTATAAGACTTAGGATTAAGACCTTTCAGGTCCATTGGGACTTAATTCTTTGAGTCCACTAGGCTATGAGCATATGTCATCTTGACGAGCCTAAGTAGAGCACTTAACAACGCACACTTGACTCTCAGAGATAATGGCTTTACTTGCACCAACACTTTACACATAGCTCTCCACGGATGAGGTGGTGAGGAGGCTGTTTCCTTTGGCTTGGGGTAGCATATGAGGGTAGTACTTTCTAGGAGGAACCTCTCTTCTTCTTATAGTGAAGGAAGTGGGTCTTAACTTGGTCCGGTGATGATGAAGTCTAAAGACAGGAGTTGTGGGTTGCAATAATGCTTCAAAAGAGTGATAGTCTACTGGCCCAAGAGGAAAAACTCCTTATGTATATATGTTGCACCATGTAGATATGTTGTACATATGCACATTGAAAAAAAATGTGCAAAAGAAGAAAAACTCCAAAAAAAATGATGGGTCTGATTGAAAATAAAATACC
Source organism: Ottelia alismoides (assembly GCA_037367405.1). Lineage (NCBI taxonomy): Eukaryota > Viridiplantae > Streptophyta > Magnoliopsida > Alismatales > Hydrocharitaceae > Ottelia > Ottelia alismoides. Next base: position 130,419 of record JAZKJV010010205.1, on the reverse strand, counting down.
CATCGGGAGTGTATAAAGTCAAATAAAGCAAAGCTTATGTTACACATGACCATCTCATGAAGCTTGCAACCAGATACTTAGCTACACTGGTTGGGCTCCCAAGGATACATGGCTACACTGGTCATGGTCCATTCTCTTCTTCCCCCTCTTCTTGAGCCGGTTGTACTTGAACTTAGAAGGGAATACCCCGCTCCTCGAGGAAAGAGTTGCTAGACCGAGGCATTAGACTTACCAGGTTGAGGGAGGTTGTTTCTTTGTCACTTCTGAGGTGGGGAGCTACATTTCACTTACACGGTACAAGGAAAGATTCATGGTCATTAGAGTTTGTGTATGTAGACTTGTTCTGATCTGGTTTATTGAGGAGTCTTGACCATAGATTGTTGGAACTTAGAGGCTGTTAAGTTTTAAGCTTAAGTCCAAATAAGGTTCCGACAAATGAATAATCCAAAGGTCTGACTGAGCTCCATATTTCAATTTTGAAGGAAAGTTTAATAATCAACACTGATTTCCTCTCTTTTTCTGTTTCTTTCTCTTTTGCACTTCTTTTTCAAATAAGTGTTTGCTAAGGGACTAGCAAAAGTAAAGTATAGGGGGTGATGAATCACCATTCATCACTCTTTATTCCTTTATTTTAGCTAGAAACCTTGGTAAAATACCATGTAAATGTTTGTAAATGGAATGAATTGTCAAAATGCATGCTTCATGTAAATAACCATAATTAGCATGTTTTTGCATAAAAATAAAGGAATAAAGAAATACAGAAAAAGAGCGAAATATTTAGAATAAATATTGAGTGACCTGAACCCAAGGGAGGCTCAACATGGACCTGACCGCAAAAATAAAACAAGTAGAGAGAGATAGGGTAACTCAGCCTTGTACATAAACCCCCTCTTAGTGTATATATTTTATTTTCATAAAATAAAAATAATTATGTGTTCCTCATAATGTGTATATATTAATAAAAATAAAATAAAAATAAAACAAAAATGAAAATAAAACAAAAATAATTTCTCTCTTTTCCCCTTGTATATACCATGTATATATGTACCTATACATATTTATTTTACCCTTATAAATACATAATAAAAATTAAATAAAAATTATTTTGAATCCCATATTTTATGTTGTAAATAAATAAAATAGAAAATAGGTATAATTGTACAAAAATAAACAATTAAAAATAAAAATAAAAAATACATAGGTACATATACCTGTATATAATATAATACTATGTACATACATTAATTTAATTTTCAAAAAATAAATAAAAATCACTAGAAATACTTTGAAAAAAATAAACATTTTTCATGTTGAAAATTTTTCGAAATAAAATCATTTACTATTTTAAAATGAATTTACAAATAATTAACAAAAGAAATAATCTGATTGGTCCACGGAGGATTGTTGACCCCCGGTCAACTCTCCCTCCTGGACCACTTCTAGGCGGATCCTCGTGCCGATTCATTTTCACCGAATTATCCCGCACTTATCCGATCATTATCTTCTCAAACCCCGGGCCCCGATTATCCACGATACATCCCTGATCCACGCCCGACCATCTTCTTAGGGGTCCAAGCTTTGGATTGCGCGCCCGACTCCCATCTTCTCGGAACCCTACCAGTATAAAGCTTCGCCTCCTTCCGCCATTTGATGCACCTTCGTCCACCGTTTCAGACCCCTGTAACCTCCATTCCCTTGCATAGAGTGACAGATATATGAAGCGTGTGTTGTAGAGAGGAGAGGAGAACGTTTAGCCCCTGGTCCGATAGTCTTCGCCCCCGTGCTCCGCCCATCGACGAGCTCGAGCCTCTGGAGGTGTCGCTCCATTAAGGCGAGGATCCCATGAGGTCAGCCACCTCTAGCATAGACGTTTGCACCCATCAGGTATCCTCGATATCCCTTAGATTAGCTTCAATCTTAATTCTTAGATTTTGTGTCCTCGTCCTCCGACGGCCAATCCACACCGCTCTGACCATCCTTTCGATCATCTGATTGTCGCATCACCTCCGTGATACCTCTCTCCATATTCTACGCCCCTCTTATCATCTTGGTTCGCCCCGGAACCAAGACTTAGGACTCCTCTGTCGTCGCCTCGCCGGAGACCCACGCTCCGTCTTACCCACACGCTCCCTTCGCCCGCTAATGGGTCGAGGTAGTTTGCCCTCGACCCCTCTTACTTCCTGTGCATGTATCAAGGCTTGAGAGCCTCATCTGGAGGCTCATCCACTCAGGATAGGAGCTTCAGGTGCTCGACATCGTCGAGGACCCTCCAGGTCCTCCCTGCCTCATCGGAGCACATCACGAGCTGCGGACGACCTCGAGCTTCATTTCCCCTCTCGGAGCAGCATCGGAGGAGGTCCTGATCGTGCGCATAGGCCCGACGAAAGTCGTCGGCGACTTGTTCTTCGAGGACCTTCCTCCGCCGTTATATAGCGTCCCCCGCACTAGTTTTAATCACCGTCGTTCGTGTCTGGGGAGCTTGCAGCTGTTGGATCGAGCTCAGGACCTCATCTGGAGCGTCGATCATCGAAGAGGGACCCGTGCATCAGAACCGTCAGATCTTACATGTGGACCCCCTTCAGTCGTGGATTGTAATAATGGGGTAATATCACTTAGGCCCCTGTTCTTTTTGCATTTATAGTTTAGTCCTCTAAATATTAAGTGTAGTTGTTTTTATATTGGTTAATTTGTACTGTGGACCTTATACTTTCTCCTATTTGCGATTTAGTCCCTGTGAGTGTGGAACACGTGCTTCGACACGTGAGTTTTGTGGGCTAATTGCATGTAAGGGCTTGGGTTTTTTGTCTATTTTGGATTGAAGTTATCTTTTGAATATTTACATATATACCCCTACGCGTACTGGAATTGCAACGTACGAATTTCATGTGAAATTTGTGGTTTAGACCCTATAGTCTTCGCATGTGTTTCTGTTTAGCCCTTAGAACTTTGCTTCTTTGCATTTTGGTCCATGTGTGTTGTGCCTTATTTTGTGAGTGAATAAAATATCAAATCAACTCCAAATTTGGTGAAATTTGGATACTGGCTCATGCCATTGTGTAAAAATTTTACTAATTTTTTGGGACATTTTCATTGCTGTTTGGTATTTTAAAAAATCAAAAACACACATTTTTATCACTATTTGAATAATAAAATCAACTAAAAATATAAAAACTCATCTAAAAATTACAACAAAATTAGGCGTTGTTTGTTTTGTTGTTTACTTGCTTCATAGCACATTTCACTTAATTTGGATATATAAAACACCTAAAAATTGAAAAACCTTAAAAATCTTATAAAAAATCATTAAAAATTTTAAAAAATTCAAAAAAAGTAATTTCTCTTTCTGTAGCTTAGTCTTTATTTCTTGTTTTCATAAAAATTGTCTTCAGATTTTTAGAGGCTAATTATATATTTTTAATTAGCCTTTCAAATCTGGCTGCACATTAATTGAACGTTTTTGTCTTTTTCTATTTTTATAAAATCAACCAAAAATTACAAAAATCTGAGAAAATTACCAAAAATACTTAAAAATATATCAAATATAAAAACAATTTTATTTAAATTTTCTGAGTTGTTTTGGAGTGATTAATAAATTGTGGTTTGTGTATTTTTTGCCTTCTTTTCATATTTCCTTCATATTTAAAAATCGTAAAAAAATTTAAAAATATATAATCCACTAAAAATATATTTTATTACTTTATTCATTTTCTGACTACTTCGTAGGCTACTTGACCAATCTGTGCTCCTTGAGTTCGACCATGGTCGCTATACCAGGTTAAATAAATAGCAAGACCGCTATTCAGCTTTTTTACTGATTATTCATTTTGGCGGTCTGATTTTTCTTGATTAATTGATTCTCGAGGGATTGAGGTCGCAACAACCCGTGATATTTATCTTCCTTAGACTCTCGAAGATTTTTTCGGTCATCAGTATGTTAAAACAAAAAACTTATTTTAAATAATGCTATATTAAATTTTGATTCAAATACATGGTATTTACATAAACTAACTATCAAGTTTTACAAATTAAGATGTTAAAAATTACTATTAAATTTTGATTCAAATACATGGTATTTACATAAACTAACTATCAAGTTTTACAAATTAAGATGTTAAAAATTACTACTATTTTATTAAAAAAGCAAAATCTCTACATTTTAATGTCGTTAATGTAGGAAAATGTTAATATGGAAGGAGGTAAGAAAGGGATAGGAAGAGAAGAACGTTAATTATACGAAAAGAAGAAGAGTAAGATGGAGGAGAGTATCCACATTAATATGGAGAGAGAGAGAGAGGGAGGGAGGGAAAAACAAATGTGGTGTGTGTGTGTACAATAACTTTCAAATGAGGCATGGTCCTTCCATCCATAAGGAAGGCCATCAATCTCTACCATTCGTAACTAATTGTGTGGTAGGTATTACTGGCTTGTTAATATTATTTATAAATTAAGCAAAAACTCATTTTGATCTTTATACATTATCTAAATATAGTATGTAAATACCTCAATTATCTTCACTAGTAACGTCACATTAATTGAGGGTAAGGATTGATCCCCCAAAATAAGAATTCTTTGTTGAAAATAAAGGGGAGGAGTGATGAATCTCCATTTCATCACCTTTATTCTATCATTTTGACCTTAAAAACCCTAGCTAATGCATGTAAATAGCATCAATTTGTCCATAATAGCATTCATCATTTACTGTATTATTTGTATATAAAATAAGGTTTTTAATACCAAAATTATAGAATAAAGAGAAGAAAATAAAAAGAATAAAATATTGAAAATATTTTATGACCCTAACCCTAAGACCAAGTCCATAATCGAATTGGTCAACAAGAAATAATGTAGGGGTAGATAAAGGCCAAAAATACCATTTATTTATTCTTTCAATTATGCATTTTGACACATGTTTTATTCTTTATTATTTATTTATAAAATAAAGAAACTTTGTACATGAAAGTTGTATATAATAATGTAAATAAGAATATAAAATTGAGTTTGCATAAAAATAATACACAGTGTACATTCTATACACAAAATAAAAAAGTCAAAGACCAAACTTCACATGCCCATATTTTTCAAATAAAAACTCAAAACATAGCGAAATCACCTCTAATTGTATATAACTTTCACAAGCTATTTAATAGTGGTGGTTTTATATTTTTTGGAGTTACTTTGCGAAAGTTAGAATTTGGGCCCCTATTGTCCATTCTACCTATTAAAATATTCAATTTATTTATTATTTATTATTTTTGCAAATTCATTTTTTTAAATTTGTAAACATTATTCATAGCATATGTGTACATTAAAGTTAGAATAAAACCAAAAAGAAAAATGTAAATATAATATAACTATGTCAAAACATAGGTAAAATATCTATAAACATACCTACATAAGATACATATCTATTTATTCAAGGGTATAAATAACATCATAAAAATAAATTAAAATATATTTATAATCACAAAAATAAGTTGTAAATATATAAAATAAAAGAATAAAATAATAAAATAAAATATACAAAATAAAAATGTACAAAACATAGATGAATATACCTATATATACACTAATAAAAATTGACTACTAATAAATAAAGCCAAAAAATAAAAATCATAACAAAATACTACATAAAATAATAAACATTTTTATTTTATATACAAAAATTAATAAAATCACTTACTATTTTTAAATAATTATTTTTGAATAAAAACTGTTGTTTTGTCGTTTAGTAATCTGACATGGCCTAATGGCTGAGCTCGGACCGATGACCTCTAGTCAACTGTCCCATCCACACCTTAAAAACATAATCGATTCTTTGATTCACCATGGGAAATAAGGGTGCTTAGCAAAGTTTATAAATAATGCCCTTCACCTCCTCTTCCAAATTTGGTCACCATTAGAGCCCTAGGAGCCCTCGCCTTGAATCCCAAACGTCTCCTCGTGATAGGAGGAGGTGGTGCATACTTCAGTGAAGCTACAGGAGGTTGGGGTGAACCCACGGTCGCTGTCGCTGGCGACCCTACTCCCTGGGCATCCCCCAGGTGTAAGAGTTGCACTTTTATTATTTATTTTGCTCGCATTAATCTTAGTTTTCATTTCCAGTAATTAACTTGATTCCTAGATGGTTAGATTAGTTGAATCACTCAAGCCCGTACTTCACCGGAGTTGAGCTCCGGCGAGCTACTCCGCACGTTCTCTGCATTTCTCAACCATGTTCCTCGTGCCCATTTCACTCTTGAGCCCTCTATGATTATTCCGCGCATCTCGCCCCCTCCAGATCCATAGAGGATTTGGAGATCTAGGTGCTTCACTCTGTCGTTCGCCGAAGCACCTCCGCCCTACCCATTCTGCGCCATTTTGCCACCAAATAAGGCCACCAGATTGTCCATATGCTTGTGTGTATACCCTTTGCAGGTTTGGAGAGACAAAGGACCCTCAAGGTTTGAGTTTCGAAGAAAAGTGAAGTACCTTGACGACGCAAAAGCCCGAACAACTGAGGTGAAGGTATGAAATGAGGTCGTTGCGACCTCAGTCACTCGAATGCGTGTATCAAGAAAAATCAACCACTCACAGAGATAAAATCAATCAAAACAAAATGGAGCGGTCTAGCTATGTGATTAACCTGGTATAGCTCCCAGGGTCGAACACAAGGAGCACAGATTGGCTAAATAGCCTACGATGTAGTCAGAAATCCAAAAGAGTACTTTTTAGTGGTTTTTATTTGTTTTTACACTTTTTTAGGTTTTTTAAATGATGAGAAAATTAAAGAAGGCACACAGATAATGAACTTCAACAATTTATTTAAAGCATTAAAAATCAAGCAAAAATTCAAAGAAAAATGTTTTTATGTGTTTTATAATTTTTTATGTTTTTGGTGAATTTTTGAGATTTTTCTGATGTTTATTTTATTTACTAAAAATCAAACAATGCAACAAAGAAGAGGTACTGTCCAGCAAGGTTAGAAACTCAAAAATAAAATATTTAAGAGTTTCAATCAACCCTGGAGGTAATTTTCCTGTAAACTATGAAGAATAAGGAAAATTTAGGCACCCTAATTATTATTTTTGGATTTTTAATTTAATTCTTATAATTTTATGAGTTTTTGAGGGGTTTTTCAATTTTTAAGGTTTTTAAGTGATGAAAAATCACCAAAAATGGCTGAAAAATCAAACAGCAAGCAAACTACAAGTCCTAATTTTTTTAGAATTTTTAAAGGTGATTTTATATTTTTTTTGGTGTTTTTAAAGCTAGACAGTGACTAAAAAGAGTGTTTTTGAATTTTTAAAAATACTAAATGAAAATAAAAATGTCCTCAAAAATCACAGAAATTACTACACCATGGCAGGAGCCATGTGTCGAAATTTCATTAGATTTGGAGGTGGATTGATATTTATTCAAAAATGAAGAAGAGGGCACTATGCACAAGGACCAATGTGCAAATACCCGAAGACCTGGGGTCGCTGGTGCAAAATGCCCAGCAAGTCACGCGCGTCGCGCGTGGCTGGGGCACACAGGGACCAAATTGCAAGAAAAACTAAGTCCAAGGGCCTTTTGATAACTCGTATCAAAAGCCCAGGGACGAAGTTGCAAAAAGCCCACTAAATAACGCACATGCGCATAAACAATGCTCACAGGGGTATAATTGCAATTACTTAAAAATATTCATTCATTCATTAACCATCCAGATCTACAGGACAAGATGTGTAAAATGCCCAGATACACACGTGACGAAGCACGTGGTCACTCACACACAGGGGCATACATGCAATTAAAATAAAGCACAAGGTCCAGATTGCAAATAACCCTACGTGAAAAAGTTTCTAAAAATATTTACAGGACTAAAAAGGAAATGAAAAACTAAGAGGGGGCCCTACGATATTTACCCATTTATTCGCCGACGGCCGGATGTGCGCCACGTGTTGATCGGACGGTTGGGATGGGCGGCGCTCTTTCTCTCTTCTCTTCCTGGGCTCGATCGACGGTCGAGGTGAGACCACGTGGCTGATCTAACGTCGCTGGACTCCGGGTCTCTCTCCTCTGCTATCAATGGTCCGGATGAACTCCTCAGATGAATCGACGGTCGCTGCTCCTCGAAGAATGGACGGACACGATCAGAACTGGAGCGAGGGCTTCATCGGACGGCTCTGGAGGATGGTGCAAGAACTCGTCGCCGGCGAACTTCGCCGGCCTCCTGCGTGCGCTACACCCCTCCTCAGCTGCTGCAAATGATCGGAGAAGCTCCGCTGGACTGTCCCGCAGCTGCTGGTGGTGGCCGATGCCCCAGCCAAGCCCTGGAGGGGCTCCGGCGAGGCCTGGCGGCGCGAAGCTCCGGTCTCAAGTGAAGAGAGGCTCAGGCACCTCTCTTTGAACCTGCAAAACAGCCAGAACGCTTCGCGGGTCGAGGGCAAAGTGCCTCGACCCAAGAAAGCGGGGTGAAGGTGGTCTGTGCGGTGTGGCGAACGAGCTCCGGCGAGGTGGAGACGATGGAACTCGACTCCCAGCTCCGGGGCGAGCTGGGTTGAATGAGCGGGCGTAGAAGGTGTGTGGGGATACGGCGGAGATGACAGGGTGTTCCGATGATCAAAAGGGTACTCGAGATAGTCGGAATCAGGGAAGCACGGCGATGGGTCGATTTGGGCGAAATCCTAAATTAGATGAAACTAGAAGGAGCTAAGGTTACCTGGTGGCTGCAGTAGACTATGCTGGAGCTGCTCTTGCTCCTGGTCCTTGCCTCAAGGGCCGTCTCCTCCCGAGGCTCAAGCTCCAGATGGTGGTCGGAGCACGGCGGCGAAACGCGGCCGGATCGATGGTCCTGCTCCTCTTCCTCGCTGCAACACCGGCTGGGGCAAGCTGTCACCTTGCTCGTCTCGATGGAGCTCATTGGAGAGAGAGTGGATAGCCAAAGATGAGGCGCGGAGGCGGCGGAGGTCGGGATATATATGGTGACAGGTGCGATTAGGGTTGAGTGGAGACAGCGATGGAAGGCGTTGATTTCATGGCGAAAGATCGGGCGAGGATGAGGGATGATCGGCGAAGAATCCGGGCACGGGGTTCGCGTGGGAGACAGCCTGGAGATGCGTGGAAAAATCGGCGAAGGCGGGGCGGCACGCATCTTCCAGAAAAGGAAGGAGTCCGCGGGGGAGTTGACCGGGGTCAACAATCCCCCGTGGACCAATCAGAAGCTGCCACGTGTATTTAATTTTTGTTTATTTATTTTAAGGTAGAAATAGGCCGAATTAAAGAAAACTCAAAACATGAAATGTTTTTCTTTTATTTTTTTCTATTTTTTGGTGATTTTTAATTAATTTTTGGAAATAAAAATAGGGTAGCTATGTATATAGGTATATGTACACTATATGGATTTTTATTTTTGATTTTTTATTTGTTATTTTTATGTATTTTTATGCTCATTTTGTATTTTATTTATTTACATCATAAAATATGGAATAAAATGGTATTTTTATTTTATTTTAATTATTTATACACAAGGGTGAAATAAATAATTGTATACATTTATATACATGGTATTTATACAATGTATTTTTGTATTTTTAATTTTGTAATTTTTATTTGATTTTTGTTTTGTTTCTTGTTATTTTATGTATTTACCATATGTAACATAGAATATTTACAAAAAGTTTTAGAAAATAATTTTATTTATTTATAGGGTTAAATAAATAAAGGATGATGGTCTACACATGGTGAAAGGGCATTTTTGAATTTTTGATTTTTAAATTTTTATTTTGTTTTTAATAAAATATACACACAATATGTACAAGCATATTTTTGGGTGAGGGAAAATATAATTTTATGTATTTACAGAAGTATATACACATGAGCTCCTATCTCCCTCTACTTTGGCTTTTATGCGGTCAGGCCCATGCTGAGCCCTCCCTTGGGTTAGGTTGCTCAATATTTATTCTAAATATTTCCCTCTTTTTCTTTTTGCTCTTTATTCTTTTTATTTTTGCACAAAAACATGCTAATTATAGGTTTTTACACAATGCATGCTTTTGGTACTTATTTGTATTTACACATATCTACATGTATTTGCAAAGGTTTTTGTAGCTAAAATAGAAGAATAAAGAGTGATGAATGGGTATTCATCACCCCCCTATGCTTAACTTTGCTAGTCCCTTAGCAAACACTTATTTGAAAAAGAAGTGAAAAAGAAAGAAAAAGAAAAAGAAAAAGAGGATGTACATGGATCAAGGTTGACTTATTAGATTTTCCTTCATTAAATTGAAATATGGAGCTCGATCAGATCTTTGGATTATTAATGTGTCGGAACCTTATTTGGACTTAAGCTTAAAACTCAACAACCTCCAAGTTCCACCAGTCGATGGGCAAGACTCCTCAATAAACCAGATCAGAACAAGTCTACATACACAAACTCTAATGACCATGAATCTTTTCCTTGCGGTGTAGGTGATATGTGGCTCCCTACCTCAGAAGTAACAAAGAAACAACCTCCCTCAACCTGGTAACTCTAATGCCTCAGTCTAGCAACTCTTTCCTCGAGAAACGGGGTATTCCCTTCTAAGTTCAAGTGCAACCGGCTCAAGGAGAGGGGGTAGAAGTATAGAGTTTTGGAAGCTTAGCCAGTGTAGCTAAGTCTCCCGCTGCAAGCTTCATGAGATGTAACATTGATACCGTAAGCTTTTGCTTTATTTGACTATGTATACTCCGGTGGGGTTATTAAATTTTCAATCCGACCCACCACTTTTTTGGAGTTCTTTTTGCATTTTTGCAATTTTTTTTTTCAAGAACTTCTGTACAACATATCTACATGGTGCAGCATATAAGAAATTTCCTCTTGAGCCAGTAGACTATCCCTCTTTTGAAGCTTTATTGCAACCCACGGCTTCTGTCTTTAGCCTTCATCACCACTAGACCAAGTTGAGACGCACTTCCTTCACTAGAAGAAGAAGAGAGGTTCCGCCTAGAAGTACTACCCTCATATGCTACCCCAAGCCAAAGGAAACTGCCTCCTCACCACCTCATCCGTGGAGAGCCATGTGTAAAGTGCTGGTGCAAGTCAAGCCATTGTCTCTAAGAGTCATGCGTGTGTTGTTAAGTGTTCTACTTAGGCTCATCAAGATGACATATGCTCATAGCCTAGTGGACTCAAAGAATTAAGTCCTTATGGACCTGAAAAGCCTTAACCCTAAGTCCTACAAGGTTCCTCTTGAAGTTAAGTGGATTAAGATCTTATTCAAGCTCCATTTCTCAATTTAATTCCAGGCTTAGTTTAAATGTCAACTCTCATCCAGGAGAAGCTATATACATATATGTACACAAGATGCTATTTACAAATATTTTACAATCATGCAAAATCTTTGAAAAAATGTTTTGTAATCATGAATGATGCATGAGGTGCAAGTTTTGCAAACTGATATTCACAATCTTTTACACAAGATTTTTGCGAACTTTTGATTTTCAAAACATTTTGGAAAAATTTTGTACTATATACATAATTTTGATACAAAATATTTACACAAGCTTTACACAAAAGATTTTTGAAATCATTTTTACAAAAATACTTTATACACTAGCTATGTATGTGCAAGAATAAAAGAGGTTTATGTACATGAAAAATTTTTAAATTTTGTGATTTTTAGCCCTTTTATTTATTAACTCACTCACACAAAGTACGAGTTATGGCTAAAGTATATATGAAATATATATACACCCCCCCTATACTTAGCTCGAATGATGTCCTCAGAGTGACCAAGAGCGATGAAGAAGACATAACTCGTGCTTAGTAAAAGGGAAGTGAAAAGGAATGGCTAAGTACAGGAACGAATAAATGAATAAAATGAGAGGAACTCGGTGGTTTCCCCCTATACATAGGATTAACTAATCCTAAGTATAGAAATCTGTACATGAAGGGAAAGCCGAGTGAAGAATATACAGAATCTGCCCCCCCTATACTTAGGGTAAAATATCCCTAAGTATAGGCAGCAAAGACAAGAGCAGAAAGAATGAAAAGAATACTCACAGGTCCGACATCCCCCCTATGCTTAGGGTAAAGTACACCCTAAGTATAGCATAATCATAAGATGAGAGACGAGATGTGGGACTAAAGAATAGAATGATATGGACAACTGGATCTATACAGGCGGAAGAACAGTGAAAATCAGGCGTGAGATGCAAAAGATGTGAGTCAAAAAGACCACATCTCACGCAAAATGAATAGCGGCAATAATAACGTCCCGCGGCTCATGATCTAGAAATGGCTTGAGCCGCTGGCCGTTTACTCGAAAGGTACTCTAAGAGGATAACTCAGATATATCAATGCTACCGTTATCGTGTACCTTTCTGACCAAGTAAGGTCCCTTCCATTTGCTCTGTAGCTTTCCTGGAAATAATCTGAGCCTTGCATCAAACAACCATACTTTCTGTCCAATCTCAAAATGCTTGTGGCTGATATGAGAATCATGCCACTCCTTCACTTTCTCCTTATAATGTAGGCTGTTTGAGAAAGCTGTATCTCTAAGCTCTTCCAAGGCGGCTAGCTCTGCCCTCCTCTGGTCTCCTATACCATCTGGATCCATAAGAATATCTGTGACTGCCCAAAGTGACTTGTGCCTCAGCTCAACAGGTAGATGGCACGGCTTGCCATAAACGAGGCGAAAGGGAGATGTACCCAATGGAGTCTTGAAAGACGTCCGATATGCCCACAAGACCGAGTCCAAAAGCTGTGACCAATTCTTTCGGTCAGGGCGGACGACTTTCTGCAAAATATTCTTGATCTCCCTATTCGACACCTCAGCTAGACCATTTGTCTGTGGATGGTATGGTGTGGCAACACGATGGTCTATGCTGAATTCGTTGGCAAGGGCCTTCACCTGGTCGTTGATGAAATGAGACCCCCCATCAGAAATCAGAACTCGTGGAACCCCGAACCGCATGATGATGTGCTTCTTCAAAAATCTGCAAACTGTCTTAGCATCAGCGGCTCGGGCGGGGATAGCCTCAACCCAACGACTAACGTAATCTACGGCCAACAGAATGTACTCGAATCCCTGACTCTTAGGGAATGGACCCATGAAATCGATGCCCCATGCGTCAAAAACCTCACAGAAGTGAATGGGCTGCATCGGCATCATATCACGTTGTCCACAAGTGCCCATCCTCTGACAGTCAGTACACCTCTTCACGAACTCATCAGAGTCCTTGAAGAGTGTAGGCCACCACAAGCCGGATTGGAGCACTTTCTGCGCCGTTCTCCTCCCAGAATGATGTCCTCCTGCCTCAAGCTTGTGGCAGTAAGTGAGGACACTATGATGCTCCTCCTGAGGAATACACCGACGCCAGATGCTATCCCCTCCTTCGTGGTAAAGGATGGGATCCTCCCAGTGGTAGGACTTGGCCTTCGCAAGGAAGGTCTCAAGCCTCTGCCTGGGCCAATCTTGTGGGACTTTCCCAGCAACGAGAAAGTTCACAATATCGGCATACCACGGGAGTGAGGTGATAGCAAGGATCGCCTCATCTGGGAAGGTATCATGAATGGGATCAATCTGCTCAGAATCCTCAGGCTGCTCTAATCGGGAGAGATGATCCGCCACCACATTCTTAACTCCAGGCTTATCCTTGATCTCAATGTCGAACTCCTGGAGTAGAAGGATCCATCTAGTAAGTCTGGCCTTGGCATCCTTCTTTGACATGAGGTACCTGATGGCGGTGTGGTCTGTATACAAAGTCACTCTAGATCCAATGATATACGATCTGAACTTATCTAGGGCAAACACTACTGCTAGCATCTCCTTCTCTGTGACCGTATAATTCCGCTGGGCAGAATCCAATGTGCGGCTAGCATAGTGTATGGCAAATGGAACTCCGTCCCTCCTCTGTCCTAGCACGGCCCCTACGGCAAAATCAGAGGCATCCGTCATGATCTCGAATGGGAGAGACCAATCGGGTGGCTGAAGAACAGGAGCCTCAATAACACGCTGCTGGAGAGTCTCAAAGGATGAAAGACACTTGTCATCAACAAGGAACTCGGTGTCTTTCGTCAAAAGGTCAGTCAACGGTCGGGCAATCTTGCTGAAATCATGAATGAATCTCCTATAAAAACCAACATGCCCCAGAAATGACCGTAGCTGCTTTAAATTAGACGGTGGTGTGAGTTTTCTAATGACATCAACCTTGGCCGGATCAACCTCCATGCCTCTGTTGGAGATGATGTGGCCAAGCACCGTCCCTTGAGTCACCATGAAGTGACTCTTCTCCCAAGATAGAACCAAGCGGGTATCAATACATCGCTGGAGCACTCGGTCTAGGCAGTCAAGACAGGAATCGAATCCGTCGCCGTAAACCGAGAAGTCGTCCATGAAGACCTCCAAACATTCCCCTACCATGTCCGAAAAGATCGACAGCATGCATCTCTGAAAAGTCGCAGGGGCGTTGCATAGCCCAAATGGCATGCGTCGAAAGGCGTATGTACCGAAGGGACAGGTAAAGGTGGTCTTCTCCTGATCCTCAGGAGCGATGGCCACTTGATTGTAGCCCGAGTACCCATCCAGGAAGCAGTAATGGCTCTTCCCTGCCAGTCTCTCTATGATCTGATAAATAAAAGGCAGGGGGAAATGGTCCTTCTTGGTGGCCTGATTGAGTCTCCGGTAGTCAACGCAGACCCTCCAAGAGGTGGGTACTCGTGTAGCAATCTCCTCTCCCGACTCACTGATCACAGTCGTGATGCCCGTCTTCTTGGGCACCACATGCAAGGGGCTAACCCACTTGGAGTCGGAAATGGGATAAATAAAATCTGCACTCCACCATTTTGATATTTCCTTCATGACAACTTCTCTTAGGTTGGGGTTCAGTCGCCGCTGGAACTCACGCGACGGCTTTGCCCCTTCCTCGAGATAGATATGGTGGGAGCACAACGAGGGACTAATCCCATGGAGATCTGCTACGCTCCATCCAATTGCCTTGCGGTTCTTTTCAAGAACCTCCATCAGACGGGATTCTTGCTCTCCAGTCAGATCGGCAGAGATGATGACTGGGTACATCTCAGACTCTCCCGCAAGGAATCTATACTTCAGCGAAGTAGGGAGCGGCTTTAGCTCTGGACAGCTGGGTGCTGGCAAATCTGGCTTCTGAAGAAGATTTGTGTATGCTGACAATTCTACCAAATCTGCCTGGGAAAATGCTAACGAACTCTCACAAACTGGATCTGGAGAAGGCGGGTCCTCTGCATTGTCTCTAATCTGCTCTGCCTCTACCTCCTCCTCATCTGTAGGCTCAGGTGGATCCAGGTCTGGCATCTGATCATCACAATCTGCCCAATCAGACTCCGAATCCGAGGGATCTGTATCAACCGCGGTGGCATCAGTACCACCGTATAGCAAGGTGGCCTCAGTACCACCATCACTGAAACTCGTGTCGCGATCAAGGTCCGACCCTGCTGACTCAATAGTATCCTGAACCAGGGCTGTGCTCTCCAGACTATCCTCTGCTATCATCTCTGCATCAGCTGTAGCTGAATATGAGAGGATGGTCTGTGCTACAGGATCTGCCCAAGCTGCCTCATCATCTGTGATCACAAAATCACAGTCCTGGTGGATGTCTGGCTCTGCGTCTGTCAGCTGCTCTGAATCTGTACTGCCCTCTGAGCGGGATCTATCTCTGGCTCTGTGGTCCTTAACCGTCTCTATTTGTATACTCTCGCCCTGGACGCGAAAGAATACCTTCCCACTGTCATGGTCAGTCACCGCCTTGGCTGTGGCCAAGAATGGGCGACCGAGAATGATGGGGGAATCGGTCAACGAGTCAGGGGTCTCCATGTCCAGCACTACGAAGTCCACGGGGAATTGCAAACCCTGAATCGTGACGACAACGTCTCGCAACAACCCCTTTGGCCTCTTGACAGACCGATCAGCAAACTGAAGGTATGTCCTGCTCTGTCTAAGAGTGCCCAACTCTAAGTGGTCGAGAAGGGCTGCCGGAAGAAGGTTAATTGACGATCCGCTATCTAGTAGAGTACGGTCGAACCTCTGCTCACTAATCTGACATCTGACATACGGGGCTCCTAAATCTGGCCTCTTGGTCGGCAAATGGTTCTGGATCGCGTAACACGTGGCTTTGGTCAACACATGAATCTCTGTGGTTTTACTCCTCTTCTTCCTCCTGACTGTGGTCCTGTCTCTCAAGGATCGCTGAAGAAGAGGGATGTGCTGCAAAGCCTCATTGAGGGTCAGCTGGATGTGAAATCGGTCTATCATGCCCTGGCTGAACTCCTCCTGCTCTCTCTTTTTTGGATCTTTTTTTTTTCTTCCCCTTCCCCAACTCAAGGGCTCTAGGAAAGGGGATCACAGGGTCCTTCTCAGATGAAGGACTAGGAATAGGCCTAGACGGTTCGATGACCGGATCCTCACAAACATCATACACCATAGTGGGATCAGAAGAAACTAAACCTTTTCCTTTATTCAAATCAGAGTTCTGAGAAACATTCATACGAGGAGAGACAACATCTCTATCAAAATGAATATTGGTGGCCTCAGTACCACCTCTAGCTGGCTCCACAACTAGACGTCTTGCGGCTTCAGTACCGCGGTCTGGCTCGGCTCTGCTGGTGGCGTCAGTACCACCTCCTCGATCTGTTGAAGCGGCGGCCTCAGTACCGCCGGTGGAAATAGCATCTCGGGTGGCATCAGTACCACCGTCATCATCATGTGCGGCGTCAGTACCGCTCTCCTCTTCCTCATCTGGCGCTCTAGATGGATCCTCGCGTTGTCGCTCAGATGAGGCGCCTCCTGCTGGTCTTCTACCGCTCCTAAGTGTGACAAAATCAGCATCAAATAGATCCGACGAGATAACATCAAATGAGTCACTAGAAGTGGTAGGCTCAGTGTGAACTACCTGCTCAGATTTCCTCTTTAAGTTATTCGGATTAGGCTCGATCTGTGCAGGGATGGCGGCCTTCCCTCTCATCAGGTCCCGCATCTCCTGGCGGAACTCGTCCATCTCCCGTCTAAATGTAGCCTGCTGCTCTGTGAAGATGCGGGCTAGATCATCCATGGCGGGGCTCTCATGGGAGCCCGACGGGTTCCCTCTCTGGTAATGAGGCTGCTGGACCTGGTGTTGCTGCGGCTGAGAGGGGTAAGAGGAAGGATGCTGCTGCTGGTGAGCCTGCTGCTCACGTCTCCAATTCTGTCCCTGCTGCTGGTAGGGACGAGGTACGAAGGATGATGGCTGGTGTGGCTGGTATGCTGGGGGCTGCTGGTGATCTCTCTGCTGGGAGTACTGCCCTCCCTGACCGGCTGGCTGCTGTTGGGACTGGTTACCCCCATTCCCCCACCTGAATCCGGGATGATCTCTTCGGATTCCAGGTTGAGGGCGGTCATACCAAATCCCGTTGACATCCATCAACGGTTCCGCATCGTAAGGGGCTGGTGGGAGTACATCCAGAGGCTGATCCGGCTGATATACCACCATCTGTAAGTCTGGAGATGGTGGTGACTGGTAAGAGGGCTGCTGCTGCTGGTACGGCTCCGCCTGCACAAGGTGAACTTGTCTAGGCTGCTGCAAGGAGCTGGAGCGCTGGGACGAGCTGCGGCTGCCACCGGAATCGCCTCGCGACTGAAGACGGGGCTGAGAAGCCGTCTGTGCCTCTTGAAGGCACAAGAGATGGGTCTTCACGTCGCTCAGAGTTTGTGCCATCTGCTCCATCTGAGTTATGCCCTGGCACTGCTTCTTCTCTATTATTTCCATGCGGTCCAACTTCTCGCTGATAATCCCCATGTCCGCAGCGGCCGACTCTGCCTGTGCGGCTGCAACTGTGGACGAACTGGAAGGACCCGTATCAACCCGTGCTATCCGCTGGTACTGCACGGGTCCTGGCGGCTGAACTCTCTGTGTGTACAACCGAGTCTGGGACATCACCATGTAATTTTCGGACATCTCCTCATAGATGGCCCAGACTTGGTTGTGGTCCTTGGCAAAGTAGGACCCGCCGCAAGAAGCATTCACCAGTCCCTGAAGCTCTGGCATCAGCCCACTAAAGAAGCTCTGAACTAGGTTCGGCTTCGAAATGTCGTGGTGTGGGCATCTATCCAGAAGCTCTCTGAACCTCTCCCATGCCTCGTGAAATTGCTCGTTAGGGAGCATGGAGAAGTTGTTGATCAGGGCCCTTGCTGCATTCGTCCGCCCGAGTGGATAGTACTTGTTCAAGTACTCGGTGCGGAGCTGCTCCCAGGTGTAAACAAACTTCCCTAGATGCTTCAGCCAGGCGGCTGCTCTATCTGCCAGTGAAAAAGGGAAGGCCATCATCCGAATCGTATCTTGGTCCACACGACGGTCGTGGACAGTGCTACAGATCATCAAAAACTCCTGGAGATGGAGGTGGGGTTCCTCAGTGGCGAGTCCGTGAAAATGAGGAAGCATCTGCAGGGTGTTCGGAGGGAACTTGAAATCCCCCCACGATAGCAGGTATCACCACCCACTGGTGCATCAGTGTAGATCCGGGGTTGTGTAGCTCCCGCATCGGTCTTGCTGCGGCGGCGGCTGCCGCTGCTGCGGCAGCTGCTGCTGCGGCTGCTGCTGCGGCTGCTGCCTCTGCATCAGCGTCAGGAATGTCCTCCGGCTCGCTCGGCTCGTCTCGCTCTGCTCGGAGCCGCTCCAACTCCCTCCTCATCTCTATCATGAATGCCCCCTGATCGCGTAACTGTTGCTGAACTGTCTCTAATGACGCGATCAGGGTGGAGTTAATCGCTCCCTGGTCTAAGACAAAATGTTCGGGCTGGCGATCGTCTGAACTGCCGGCTCCGGCCATAGGGACGTCTGCAAAATCAGATGAGCCCAACTCAGGTTCTGTCAAATTAATTCGTCTTTCCTCGGGCTCATGTCTCTCAGTAGCAGAAGAAAGGGGATCGAGGGGGAACAGGGTGGAATCGAACTCGGGCCCGGAGAGCTGGTCTCGACTCTCACGGGCCAACCTAGATGATGGAGTAGACGCGCTTGAAAGCGGTGCAGCCAGAGGCTGCCTAAGAGATCGTCTACCCATCATCTTGATCTGGCGAGTTGGGCGGATGGGATCTGGAGAAAATATGATCGCAAAGCAAACCCCCGGTTCACCAACGCAACACAATCTGAAGACCGTGAAAGATCGGTCAATTTATCTTGTCAATTTTATTTGGTGAACATGCAAGATATCAGAGAGCTTACGTGACCTGTTAGGATACCCGATGCTACTTCAACCGACTGGCCCGCACGGAAGAGTCGGTAGTCAGCTAGAAATAGCACCGGAGGGTTCTACCTAGGGTACGGGTCACTCTCTCGCGCATCCAAACCATACAAGGAGGGGGTTGCTCTCCCCAAGACAAATTTTTAATGTGAGTGTCTTTTAGGGTCAATAATGTTATCCAGTCCCAATTTTTTTTTTGTTTTTCTTTTTAATTTTTTCAAAATAAATACAAGCGGCCTAACGATTTTTCCGATTCTCCTGATGATTAAGCCAAAAACAGAGGGAGAAGACGAGAAAAACCAATGCGCGACGAAATCAATGATGCATGCAGAGATAGAAATGCGTACCTTGTCTCCAGCACTCTACATGCAAGTGATCCGCGCAGAATTTAGAGACAGAAATAAAACTACCTACATGATGCAACGGGAAAGAACCGAGTCCTAGATGAGCAACTTCTATCGCAGAACCGTCTAACTCAGCTACCCGCCTTCGATCCAAAGAGTCCGGTCTTGGCTTACCCCTCCTCTTCTCGACAGGTCGAGTTCAGGAGTAGCGCTTGTGGGGTAGGCTCGCGGCACGTAGGCTCTCAGGAAAGCGACTGAGTTATTTTTATTATTTATTCTTAGTAGGTCCAATTAACGATCTATAGGAACAGATCAGCAATTAGGTGTGGGGATCCTACTAATTACGGCACAAGCAAGAGAAATTCCTAAATCTAGGGGCTCGAGAAAAACCGCGTAAACACCGGAAAAGGCAGCTAGCTATCAAAACCGCAAGAAAAGCCGCGAAAATCCAAATGGGTCCCCCGAGTACACCGGTACTCGGCGAAACAGACCCGCTAAGTTACAAGTGTCCACAAGTCCAAAGTCTAAGTTATTACAACAAATATTGTTCTCTCTCTCTCTCTCAGAAATAAAAGTTCCTTCTTCTCTCTCTCTTCCTCCTGCACGGGTCCTCTAAAAAGAAGCTCCAAGTCGTCCAAGCAGTACCTCGCACAAAAATCAAAGAGAGAGTGTCAGAGAACAATGATAATAGAGAGAGACAATATGGAAAAAATGACTACAAAGCCGTGCTCCCCGGCAACGGCGCCATTCTGACGACGCAAAAGCCCGAACAACTGGGTGAAGGTATGAAATGAGGTCGTTGCGACCTCAGTCACTCGAATGCGTGTATCAAGAAAAATCAACCACTCACAGAGATAAAATCAATCAAAACAAAATGGAGCGGTCTAGCTATGTGATTAACCTGGTATAGCTCCCAGGGTCGAACACAAGGAGCACAGATTGGCTAAATAGCCTACGATGTAGTCAGAAATCCAAGAGAGTACTTTTTAGTGGTTTTTATTTGTTTTTACACTTTTTTAGGTTTTTTAAATGATGAGAAAATTAAAGAAGGCACACAGATAATGAACTTCAACAATTTATTTAAAGCATTAAAAATCAAGCAAAAATTCAAAGAAAAATGTTTTTATGTGTTTTATAATTTTTTATGTTTTTGGTGAATTTTTGAGATTTTTCTGATGTTTATTTTATTTACTAAAAATCAAACAATGCAACAAAGAAGAGGTACTGTCCAGCAAGGTTAGAAACTCAAAAATAAAATATTTAAGAGTTTCAATCAACCCTGGAGGTAATTTTCCTGTAAACTATGAAGAATAAGGAAAATTTAGGCACCCTAATTATTATTTTTGGATTTTTAATTTAATTCTTATAATTTTTATGAGTTTTTGAGGGGTTTTTCAATTTTTAAGGTTTTTAAGTGATGAAAAATCACCAAAAATGG
Source organism: Ottelia alismoides (assembly GCA_037367405.1). Lineage (NCBI taxonomy): Eukaryota > Viridiplantae > Streptophyta > Magnoliopsida > Alismatales > Hydrocharitaceae > Ottelia > Ottelia alismoides. Next base: position 109,448 of record JAZKJV010010205.1, on the reverse strand, counting down.
CTGAAAAATCAAACAGCAAGCAAACTACAAGTCCTAATTTTTTTAGAATTTTTAAAGGTGATTTTATATTTTTTTTGGTGTTTTTAAAGCTAGACAGTGACTAAAAAGAGTGTTTTTGAATTTTAAAAATACTAAATGAAAATAAAAATGTCCTCAAAAATCACAGAAATTACTACACCATGGCAGGAGCCATGTGTCGAAATTTCATTAGATTTGGAGGTGGATTGATATTTATTCAAAAATGAAGAAGAGGGCACTATGCACAAGGACCAATGTGCAAATACCCGAAGACCTGGGGTCGCTGGTGCAAAATGCCCAGCAAGTCACGCGCGTCGCGCGTGGCTGGGGCACACAGGGACCAAATTGAAAGAAAAACTAAGTCCAAGGGCCTTTTGATAACTCGTATCAAAAGCCCAGGGATGAAGTTGCAAAAAGCCCACTAAATAACGCACATGCGCATAAACAATGCTCACAGGGGTATAATTGCAATTACTTAAAAATATTCATTCATTCATTAACCATCCAGATCTACAGGACAAGATGTGTAAAATGCCCAGATACACACGTGACGAAGCACGTGGTCACTCACACACAGGGGCATACATGCAATTAAAATAAAGCACAAGGTCCAGATTGCAAATAACCCTACGTGAAAAAGTTTCTAAAAATATTTACAGGACTAAAAAGGAAATGAAAAACTAAGAGGGGGCCCTACGATATTTACCCCTTTATTCGCCGACGGCCGGATGTGCGCCACGTGTTGATCGGACGGTTGGGATGGGCGGCGCTCTTTCTCTCTTCTCTTCCTGGGCTCGATCGACGGTCGAGGTGAGACCACGTGGCTGATCTAACGTCGCTGGACTCCGGGTCTCTCTCCTCTGCTATCAATGGTCCGGATGAACTCCTCAGATGAATCGACGGTCGCTGCTCCTCGAAGAATGGACGGACACGATCAGAACTGGAGCGAGGGCTTCATCGGACGGCTCTGGAGGATGGTGCAAGAACTCGTCGCCGGCGAACTTCGCCGGCCTCCTGCGTGCGCTACACCCCTCCTCAGCTGCTGCAAATGATCGGAGAAGCTCCGCTGGACTGTCCCGCAGCTGCTGGTGGTGGCCGATGCCCCAGCCAAGCCCTGGAGGGGCTCCGGCGAGGCCTGGCGGCGCGAAGCTCCGGTCTCAAGTGAAGAGAGGCTCAGGCACCTCTCTTTGAACCTGCAAAACAGCCAGAACGCTTCGCGGGTCGAGGGCAAAGTGCCTCGACCCAAGAAAGCGGGGTGAAGGTGGTCTGTGCGGTGTGGCGAACGAGCTCCGGCGAGGTGGAGACGATGGAACTCGACTCCCAGCTCCGGGGCGAGCTGGGTTGAATGAGCGGGCGTAGAAGGTGCGTGGGGATACGGCGGAGATGACAGGGTGTTCCGATGATCAAAAGGGTACTCGAGATAGTCGGAATCAGGGAAGCACGGCGATGGGTCGATTTGGGCGAAATCCTAAATTAGATGAAACTAGAAGGAGCTAAGGTTACCTGGTGGCTGCAGTAGACTATGCTGGAGCTGCTCTTGCTCCTGGTCCTTGCCTCAAGGGCCGTCTCCTCCCGAGGCTCAAGCTCCAGATGGTGGTCGGAGCACGGCGGCGAAACGCGGCCGGATCGATGGTCCTGCTCCTCTTCCTCGCTGCAACACCGGCTGGGGCAAGCTGTCACCTTGCTCGTCTCGATGGAGCTCACTGGAGAGAGAGTGGATAGCCAAAGATGAGGCGCGGAGGCGGCGGAGGTCGGGATATATATGGTGACAGGTGCGATTAGGGTTGAGTGGAGACAGCGATGGAAGGCGTTGATTTCATGGCGAAAGATCGGGCGAGGATGAGGGATGATCGGCGAAGAATCCGGGCACGGGGTTCGCGTGGGAGACAGCCTGGAGATGCGTGGAAAAATCGGCGAAGGCGGGGCGGCACGCATCTTCCAGAAAAGGAAGGAGTCCGCGGGGGAGTTGACCGGGGTCAACAATCCCCCGTGGACCAATCAGAAGCTACCACGTGTATTTAATTTTTGTTTATTTATTTTAAGGTAGAAATAGGCCGAATTAAAGAAAACTCAAAACATGAAATGTTTTTCTTTTATTTTTTTCTATTTTTTGGTGATTTTTAATTAATTTTTGGAAATAAAAATAGGGTAGCTATGTATATAGGTATATGTACACTATATGGGTTTTTATTTTTGATTTTTTATTTGTTATTTTTATGTATTTTTATGCTCATTTTGTATTTTATTTATTTACATCATAAAATATGGAATAAAATGGTATTTTTATTTTATTTTAATTATTTATACACAAGGGTGAAATAAATAATTGTATACATTTATATACATGGTATTTATACAATGTATTTTTGTATTTTTAATTTTGTAATTTTTATTTGATTTTTGTTTTGTTTCTTGTTATTTTATGTATTTACCATATGTAACATAGAATATTTACAAAAAGTTTTATAAAATAATTTTATTTATTTATAGGGTTAAATAAATAAAGGATGATGGTCTACACATGGTGAAAGGGCATTTTTGAATTTTTGATTTTTAAATTTTTATTTTGTTTTTAATAAAATATACACACAATATGTACAAGCATATTTTTGGGTGAGGAAAATATAATTTTATGTATTTACAGAAGTATATACACATGAGCTCCTATCTCCCTCTACTTTGGCTTTTATGCGGTCAGGCCCATGCTGAGCCCTCCCTTGGGTTAGGTTGCTCAATATTTATTCTAAATATTTCCCTCTTTTTCTTTTTGCTCTTTATTCTTTTTATTTTTGCACAAAAACATGCTAATTATAGGTTTTTACACAATGCATGCTTTTGGTACTTATTTGTATTTACACATATCTACATGTATTTGCAAAGGTTTTTGTAGCTAAAATAGAAGAATAAAGAGTGATGAATGGGTATTCATCATACCTGGGCACCCTTTTCTTCACGAACCTCGCTGGAGAGCTCCGTCGAGCCTCGTTCTCTTCTGAGTCCTACAGGAGATACTCTGTGTCCCCAGGAAGCTCCTCGAATCCTTAGCAGCTCATGGGAGGAGCGAATGCACATGCTACATCGAATCCAAACTTAGGAGGAATGGGGTTCTTCCCTGTTCTTCCGAGTACCTTCAGAACCGTCCGATCTGGGGAAGAGCCCCATATGCTACAGATGTCGTCCGATGGATCAATGTTTCGACCGTCAGATCCTCTCCAAGGATCTAATCTCCACCTCTCATCGGTGAAGCGGTACGGGGCGTTGGATGGACGACGCGTGTATTAGTGACGAAGATCCCGCCGTCAGCCAGTGAGTATTAAGGGATAATTTGCATATCTTAGCCCTATTTTTTCTATTTATTATTTAGTCTTGTAAATATAATGCAAAGTTATAAAATAAGTGGGAATTTTGCACAAAGGACACTGCACTTATTTTAATTGCACTTATTTCCACTCCACGTCACCTCACGTGTCGTCCCACGTGAGGTGGAAAAATTGCAAGTGAGCCCCTGTCAGTTTCTGTATTTATTGTTAGTCCAATAAAATCAAAAGCATGTTGTATATTTTCATAAAAATTGCAAGCAGGTCCCTGAACTTTCATATATTTACGTTTTGGTCCCTGCTTGTATACGTCATGTGTAGTCCCACGCGATGGGATAATTTGCACAGATGCTCTGGTGGGTTTTGAAATTATTATTTAGTCATTATAAATTAAATAAACATTGTAAAATTTTGGTGTTTTTGTAAAGAGCCCCATGTTCTTTGTTTTATTTGCAAGAATGCCCTTATAAGACATGTATTTTTGTATGTTTTATCTAATTATTAAAAATACCTACAAAGATCCTAAAAAATTTTCAAGATAGGGACAAATTCTCTATAACTTGAAGATTCACGACCGTATTTTTCATTGGCTTTTTTTGCATTTTATCATATTATTAAAATTGAAAAGGAACCTAAATAATCCATGTTTACATATAAAAAATCCAAAAAATATAAAAAATTTATGAAAACTTTCAAAATATATATAGTATATTTTGATATTTATTGAGTCCAGAAAACAAAAATCCCTAAAATAAGAAGAAAATTTTATAAAAATAATAAAGTTCCAAATACAACAAAAAATATAAAAATTCTCAAAATTACCAAAAATATGTTTTTTCGGTTTTATAATTATCTATATATTATTATGTATATATTAAAATTAATTTGGGGATTTTTGAGACTCATTTATTATCTCTAAAATCCAAATTAATTTCAGGCTATTTATTAAAAATTCTCAAAATTATCAAAAATATGTTTTTATTTTATAATTATCTATATTATATATATATATATAAATTAATTTGGATATTTTTGGGACTCATTTATTATCTCTAAAAACTAAATTAATTTTGGACTATTTATTAATCCCATATTTGGGATAATTTTGACTTTAAAAATACATAAAATTGAGCAAAAATTCCAGAAAAATAAAAAAATTAGAAAATATAAAAATGATAAAAAAAATATTATTTACTATATTTTGAGTATTTTTACACATTTGTATGTATATAGTACTTATATATACCTTATATTATTTTTATACACATATATATACCTATACATATATTTATATTTATATAATATTTGAATGAAAAATAAAGTATAAAAATGGAAAATATAAAAAGAAAAATACAATTTACAAAACCAAAAAAAATAAGAAAATAGATATAGAATCAAAATCCACAAAAAGAATTATACAAATCAATGACTTAGTTGTGCATAGATAACCGTAGGTTACCATTTTCCTCTTTGTGGTTCGACCTCTACATGCTTGCCTGCTATGCATTTTATGGTAGAGTAAATAAATTTTAATTCCACACTTCTGTTATTAATTGCTTCATTAATTATTGTGGGTTAATTGCCGATTAAAGTGGGGTTTCGTTGATTGGTCACATCAGCGACGCTAATTGAGTTTGATTAGCAGACCCTCGCGAGAAATCCTCTTTATTAGGGAGATGACACCCCTTCTTTCTGTGATCTAGGGCGACGATGTTTCTTTCTCTAGGCGGAGGGGATCGACGGCTGAGACGGCGGTTGCTGGAGCAGGGACTCCAGACGGACGGCTCGGAGCGTAGGGGCTACTCCAGCGGAGGAGTGGGCAGTGTCGATGGTGTGGAGCTCTTGGCACAAGGTGAAGATGGATCTCCAAGGGATGAACGGTGGCCTTTGGTGGTAGTCGTGGTGTCAGCGGTGATGTGGAATCCTTGGAGCGCGGAGGGGCTTGTTTGCGCGGGGGTCACTTCAGGAGGATGAGTGGAGGTTGTGCTGCAGAGGGTGACACATGCCCCCAGCATTGATCTTCTTTGCAGGTAGCGATGGGACTCACCGGGGTGCGATGGGGCAACGACGGTGGTTGGCAGAGGGGCTCCAATTGCATAATACACATATTTCATGTGTATTATACAATTTTAGTATTTATTATTATAATTTTTATTTCTATCATACATATTGGATATGTAGTTTACATATCAATTGGATGTAAATGAAAAAATGTAGTTTTTATGTGCATTATACATTTTGGATGTGTATTACATATTTTAGATGTGTATTATACATTTTGGATATGTATTATACATATTGAAAATATGTATTATACATTTTTTATAGAAAAAGGATTACAGATTACACATGAATCAAGAAAATGTAAAAATAGCTAATGTATTGTTAATATGAATTGTATTCTACAAATAACCATACAAATATTACAAAATGACTGCTGAAATTTCAATGAACCACGGATTATACAAAAAAAAAAGATACAATCCTTACATATGAAACCACAGATTATACAAAAATACGTATGAGGATACAAACATCTCTCCCATGTTATGTTACCCAACACAAAATTGGACAATATCTAAATATGATATTGCAAAAAATACCAAAACTAGATCTATCTACATTTAGTATTTCGAAATATTAAATACTATACATAATTAATGTAAAATGTGATGACCAAAATACTCTTTTAGACAAATAAGTAGATCATGCCATTAGATTTGAATATAATGGCTATGATCGTTTGCCTTCCTTACACATGAAAAAACCAAGTGCCATTTGAAAGACCATGTGTGTGTATGTGTGTAGAGAGAGAGAGAGAGAGAGAGTTCAATGGGGTTTCCCCTTGGGAGGAGCTAACTTGTCTCCCCTATGCAATTTCGCACATTTTTTATTTTTATTTTTGAAAATTTCTTTCATGAATATTCATCACTATATCCCTATATTATGCTATTCAAATTTCAGGTGAAATAGAGACTCCAACGGCCTCCATCCAGATAGTCATTTTTTAACGGTAGAATTGCCAAAAACGACCCTTCTGGATGGAGGTCGTAGGAGTCTCTCTTTCGCACGAAATTTGAATGACATAATATAGGGATATATTGATGAAAATTCACGAAGAAATTTTCAAAAAAAATAGGCAAAATAGTGCAGGGGAGCCAAGTTAGCTACCCCCAAGGGGGCAACCCCATTTTATCCATATATATATATATATAGGGAAAAGGGAAGCTACACCGGGGGGTGCAGCCAACTAGCTACACCCGGTATTTTTCTCATTGATGTTTGATTTTTTTAAAGGAAACTTATGAGGGATTTACTTAGTTTATTATGTGGAATATGTGTTTCAAATTTCATGCAAAACAAACGCTCCTAGCATGCCATCTAGATATGGTCAACTTCAATAATTCTAAAACCGATAAAATGTCATAACCTTGATGGAGATGATAGAAATGTCGAATTTAGTTGAAATTGGTATGATATCGTGGTGATATATAGTGATTTAAATCCCCCTAGGTTTCATTTCAAAAATACAAAAAATCAATGAAAAAAATGGTCGGGCGCAGCTAGTTAGCTACACCCCCGGGTGCAGCTTCCCCAGCCCCATATATATATATATATATATATATATATATAGAGAGAGAGAGAGAGAGAGAGAGGAGTGGTCCTATGAGAGCAAACAAATGTGAGAGCATGGGAGCATGCATCATGGACCACGACCCTATCTGATGGACATGTTAGGAATGTTCGTTTTACGCAAAATTTAAAACACTTATTCCGCTTAATATTATAAGTAAATCCCTCAAGGATCCATTTCAAAAAATTTAAAAAATTGAGAGAAAAAGGGTAGGTGTAGGAAAGTTACCTACACCTGGGTTTAATGTAGGTGTGTATGTATGTGCGTATACATATACATATACATATATATATATATGGATAAAAGGGGCCCTTCCAATGAGATGGGTCTTTCCTGAAATTCAGAAACCTATCGCCAAATTTGTAAATTGTGTAATAATTTTGTAAATTTAAAGTGCACGTTGTAAAATAATGATGATCATTTAGTTTTGTAAAATATATCATCCATATCGTAACAAATATTTTTTTTTGAAATATACTAATATTTTCATAAATCTTTCATGATATACATATTCTATTAATATTTAGTAGTAGATTGATGGAGTTAGAAATTGTAAAATAAATAGAAAAAATGCTTAAATTGGCATGGCTTTCCAAACATCCAAGAAATGTCCCATTTATTGGAAGTTTCCCCTATATATATATATATGTATGTATGTATATATGTATGTATGTATATATGTATGTATGTATGTATGTATGTATGTATGTATGTATGTATGTATGTATGTGTGTGTGTGTATGTATGTATGTATGTATGTATGTATGTGTGTGTGTGTGTATAGAGAGAGAGAAAGAGAGAGAGAGAGAGAGAGAGAGAGAAAAGCGAACTTGTCTCGAATGAATAGAGAGAGAAGCAAGTCTCGTGGAAAGGAGAGAGGGACCAGAGGTATGTCATGTGTCACAAGCAGGGAAAGCGTGGGGAAGAGCTGGTTTTAGTATTGATAGGATACATATGTTGAGAGAGAATAGAAGATGTTTCAGTTCCCCGGCACTCAAGTGTAGCTGGTGTTGCAGGACTCAAAAATTAATATGGATCCGTTGTGAAACGTGGGATCATATGTTAAGTTTGTAACTACAGCACAACCCTGTAGTTTTACTCGATTTAAGGCATCGCCCTGTCAAGGTTATGATGAAAGGGTCAGCGAGCTTACAACGGTTGTGTTGTAATCTACAGGAGCCATGATGTAATTATAAATATTACTAGCCAATTAACCCATGCTTCGCAACTTATGGAGTATCTATTACTTTGAAGAAACACTGTTATAGATGAATGATTTTTTGTTAGTAATATGCTCAATATAAGATTTTGAAAAGATTTTATAAATATATTATAGATACGATCATTTTATATCTAAGCTAGTAAGGGCTTCTTTATTAATCTCCATCTGATAATATTTTAAAAAAATCATTCAAATGATAAATCAGGATCTAGTTAGTGTTTGATTTATCATTTAATATTTTGATATTTTCTAAATTTTTGATATTATTACAAAAAAATTGAATTAGTACAATATGAGATATGAATATTTGATATCCCAGTTTCTAATATAAAGTCAACATAGAATAATGAAGATATATATTGACATTGAAAATTTTAGAAATATTTTAAAATAAAATACCATTTTCCCTATCATTCCCTCCTCATTTTTATGGTTCATATTATATATCATTCTTGATTAAAAATAATTATAAATAATCAATTTAAGATCAACAATAGTGTAATCGCATGTGTATTTAGAGATATTTGAAACTTTGATTTAAAAAAAACACAAATGAGGTTTAAGACTAAAATAAAATAAGATGAAATCAAGACTATTTAATAAATACTTTAAATTAAATGGTCAAACTTTCAAATTATATTATAATTAAATAGGGCATAATATAGATCTTATCCTAATATCAAAATATATATCATTATCACAATAAAAATGATCTAACTATGAATATAATATAAGGCAATAAATTATTTAATATTTATACCATAACTTACTATGAATATAATCATTTACTTGGTTCTTTAAATCCTCAATGATTACCGTCTTTGTTGCTATATTCCACGCAATGAATCATTTATATGGCAATGGATATTTATTGATTTTTCTTCTAATTATTATCAAAATTTAGCAACAACCAATAATTTTTTTACAAATAAATTAACATACAAATCATCTTTATATAAATCTTTGGCAACGAATATGACATTCATTTCTAATTGCAAGAACAAAAGTAAATTTTGTAACGAATAATATTCATTATTGTACATTTAACATCGACTATAGGACAAAGAACACTCAAATATTCTATTGCCTACAATCTCGAATGATTAGAAGATATTATGTCTACTATTATTTACATGACATAATGAATATGCAATCTTACGGATTGTATTTTTCTTCTTGGCTAAAAATCGCTATAAAATACATTTTATATGATTTGAATAATATATTTTAAATATTAAGATTTCATTGGAATTGGTCGTTTTATTAACCCTTACGTAAGAAAAACAAACACCATATTTTATATCAATTCTTTTCTAAAAATGTTAAATACTTTCAACTTCTGGAAGAATATTGGAAAAATTTCCTACCTATATTACTTTTCACCTAATTGATTATTTTGTACATCACAGGAAATACGGATTGATTTTTATTTCTATTAGAATTTAAATTTTCTATCAACTCTTACGATGAATATTCAACAACACGTTAAACTTCACGAAAATATCTTTATAAAAATCCGATAGAGCGAAAATACAACGGATGGTATAACACCGGAATTGAGAAAGAGGGGATGGACAAATGTTCCGATTGGGAACAACATGTGAAGATTGAAAAAATGAAAAAAAAAATCGGAGAGCTGAGGAAATTTCCATCGAAATAGGATAAAGAGAACATGCAGATGTGCCTCATCTTGAGTGATAGGACTAGGGATGCAAATGGTTACGGATATATCCGTATCAGATTCGTCATTGTATCCGTTTTATACATATTTTGACATATGTATTAGTATCCTTTTTTAAATGGATATGGATATCATTTTGATATCCGCAAACATCCATATTCTTATCCGTATATCTGTTTCCATATATAAATATGAGGATGGGGAGTATGCACCCTGGTGCATGTAATTTTATATGCATCGAGGTCTATATCTTTCACATTTTTTTACTTTTTTGGAAAATATCACCATGTATATTCATCTATATATCTCTCCAATACGTCATTCGAATTTCGTCAGAAACAGAGACTCATATTCCCTCCATTTAGAACAGGTCGATTACAACAATTCTAAGACCATTAAAATTACTTGTTCTAGATGGAGGGCATAGGAGTCTCTATTTCTGACGAAATTCGAGTGACATATTGGAGGCATATATAGATGAATATACATGGTGATGTTTTCCAAAAAAGTAAAAAATGTGGAAGATATAGGCACCGGTGCATGTAAAAGTACATGCACCTTGGTGCATACTCCCTATCCTCTATAAATATAGCTATAGATTTATTGTTAACCCTATATAACATAATTCTATACCTTATTTTATCGTATTTATATAATTTTTATCATAGAAACACGTTTAAAATTTATATAATGTGTTTTCCATCCAATTCGTATATACTGAAGTCGATTCTATAGAGTATTTCTGACAATACTCCTATGCGACCAGTATCCGTTTTACATCCGTATCTATTTTTTAAGGACATGTTAAGATAGTTTTTGTTGAGTTGTATGGATCCTAAAATGGGTAAACGGGTCTTTGGATGAGGGACGGTTTACCCACCTTCCTATATATGTACTCATCGATTATTTGGAATTCATAATGCCACGATGCTCAACAAAATCTGGAAGAGAATCTGTTCTAAGCTTTCCAATAATTTGATAAAGATTATAACAGATCTTTCAGCTCAGGAATTGAACCAGTGAACAGGTGCTTCTTTTGAATAAATCAATTCTCTGATTTCTATTACTTGATCTTTCAGAAATAAGTGGAGCACACAGTGGATGCACAGTGGCTTAAAGATGCAGAGAAGGGGCCACATCTCCGATATCACGCCGTAACCAAGAGCAGGGGCGCGCAAGGGCAGAGGCGCACCAGAACGCGCAAGGGCAGGGACGTCCAAGGGGCTGGTGCAACCTGGGATCGCCGCCACCTGGGGGCAGATGCGACCTGGGATCGCCACAAGGGAGCACTAGGGCAGGGCCGGGGCTGCACAAGGGCAGGGACGCGCAGGGCCGGGTCGCGCAGGGTGCGCTAGGGCAGGATCGCCGCAACCAGGGGGCAGATGCAAGCCGGGGCGCTCTTGGGCAGGGACGTCCCAGATGCACGCGACGGCGCACGCAAGAACTTTCCACGGCACGCACGCAAGAACCTTGCACGGGGATCGATCCAAGAGACAACAAAGAACCAAGCCTCAACCTCGCTCTGATACCATGTAGAATTCAATAAGCAATCCAACCAAGAGAAAGACACAGAGATGTACGTGGAAAACCCTTCTGAAAGATTTGGGTATTGAAGTTGCTATGCCGATAAAGATGTTCTGTGCCAATAAAGCGGCGATAAGTTTGGCGAACAACCCTGTGATGCATGATAGAACAAAACACGTGGAGATAGACAGACACTTTATTCGAGAAAAAATTGACGATGGACAGTTGTGTCTTCCTTACATGAAATCTGGTGATCAGATTGCTGATCTCTTCACAAAGGGGCTACCTACAGTGCAATTTGAGTTGAATGTAGGCAAGTTGGGCATGGTTGATATGTATGCCCAACTTGAGGGGGAGTGTTGAGTTGTATGGATCCTAAAATGGGTAAACGGGTCTTTGGATGAGGGACCGTTTACCCACCTTCCAAAGACCCGTTTACCCATTTTAGGATCCATACAACTCAACAGTTTTAATATCCGTCAATATATGTATCCGCATCCATATTCGTATTCAAAAACAAATAAAGATATGGTAATACTTATATCCGTATCTGTATGTTTGCATCCTTAGATAGGACTGTTGAAAGAGAGAGAAAGAGGAAGAGACATGGAGAGAGCTCTATCCACATAGTTCCACCAACTTTAAAATAGTTAATAGATAGTTGTTAATTAATTAGAGAAGATGTAAATTTCGAGGGCCATGATGTAAAATCACATGTTTTGCTCGGAAGCAATTAGCTCCTAAACCTCAAGGAAAATCTGGATGTTTTTATCCAAAATTTCATCTGTTTTTCACTTGTATTCACATCCAACCAAACACTCGAGAGCATCGGACAATAATTGCTCGATTTTATTTTGATTTTTAAATATACCAATCATCAATCAACCTAATCATTTAATGGGCACCAGATATAATAATGGAGGTTGATAATTATCAACTCGATTATTAGGAAGATGATTGTTTTAATCATGTGGCCCTTATATTCCTTCAGATTTTGCCTTTGTCTCCTTGCCTCTTTTAGGTGGCCTCTGATGTGTCAAACCAACCCATTTGTTGAGACCAACTTAAGTTGGCACGGAATGACATCACAACTTATCCCAGCCTAATACGTGCAAGCTACCGAACACGCACGCGGTATCGTTCGATAGCTTGCCGTCAAAACTATCTAGAAGTGAGCTCAATTACATGACCAATCAAGGAAAGAATGCTTGAGAAGAACTGTGCCCCGTCTGTATAGGTTGAGATCTTCGATGATTCTTCGCGATGAAATCTATATGATGTGTTTCTCACACACAACACCATCTAAACAAGTGACGTAAGATAAAACACAAGATCACATGCAACCTCCAAGTTTCGCGGTTAAGGAATAGTGTGTGTGCAAGCTTAATAAAGCCATTAATGGACTGAACTATCATCTTTTTAAGATTAAAGTTTTGATTTTGCTGTTAAGTTTGCTAAGATCTCTAGAGCTCTCTCCTTTTGTCTTGACACTCACATGGGCTTAGAACACGGGTTTAAATATCGGTTTCGGATATCGTGTCGATATCCTATCGATACGAAATTTCGACAAATTTTCGATGACATTTCGTCCATATAGATCACTATTTGTGAAGAAATGATCAAAAATTGTCCTCATATCGTCGTTTCGCTTGAGACTTCGGTTCCTTGTCGAAACCGAAATTTTGTCGAAATTTCGTAAAATACCGTCAATGGTTTAGAATACTGAGTGCTGAGCATTTGGATTAGTTCTTGGTTAGGCTGTGATGTTTGGTTTAATGTTGTAAGACGGAATGGCGTCATCGAGACTATTTTTTTTAATTATGAAAACTTGATATTTTCTTAAAAAAACAAGAGTACACTATGACAGGCTCGGTGACTAAACAGTGACAACGGTTTTGTCTCGTATGGATTTTCAATCTAACCACATGTTTGGGGTGATTCCGAGAGATCCAATGTAGACGAGATGACGATTTTCAATCTAAGCACATGTTTGGGGTGATTGCCAGAGACCCAATGACGAGATGACGACCGCATGCAGTAGATTGTGTAACGTCCCGGGCTTAGGTTCTCGGTCCGTTATCAAAGAAAACTGACCCTAACAAAACAACCATCCAAAATACTTAAGCTCAAGTTGTCAAGTAGTAGTCTCCATCACTTATAAACCACACCCACACTTCGTAAGTTTTAGATGTGGTACTATGTTTGAAGGTATGTGTGTTACAGATTGAAAATCTGTGTACTTCACGTAAAACATGTTTTGAGGAAAACTAGTTATCACGACATGTTTGGAGCGATTCCAGGAGATATAGGTACCGCATGTCCGTAAAAATTATATCACTTTGAATTGGCGAGATGACGACCACATGCACATGCTAATCACGTACGTATAAGCTACTTTAAGGTCCAGTTTTTTAACATCTTCGGTATTATCGTTTGTACATCATACAAGAGAGACCTATAGACGAGTTAGGTTTGAACCTCGTGGTTGTTTTGTGCTTGTTTTTTCATCCATGTTTATTTTAAATATAAGCTACCATTGGGGTTTGAGTTGTGAAGCTTGATTGGGCGTTGTGTGCATGCATCCCTCAACCTCGTCGATCTCATGCATCGATCATGGGTATATTGTTAAATTCACATGTGGATTTCTGTAAAGATAACTGCAACCCTAATCTCAGAACGTAACTAAAACATCCATTCAGTGTACGGCAAACATATTCGTGATAATCTAACGAGAGAGCAAGGTGTGAGCAAGTGAAGCAGATAGATTGCACCAACCATTATAATATAAAAATAGAAATAGATTCCTAAGATCACGTGATTTTGGAATAAAAATCATGCAGCCTTCTCACGTGGAATTGACGAGGCTGATTGTGACGACATGTATTAAAAATACGATTTGTCTCTACCACGTGGATCATTGGCTTCACGAATATACATATCCGAGTATAGTTTTTAATAAATCAACATCTAGGAGATGACAATGTTTCTTCTATCCAAATCGTAGCTCTAAATCTACACGTTAATCTCAGGTTAGAGATTGGTGAGAAATGAGCAACAAGTTGCGTCGTTATTTCTTTTGGAGGGTAAATCTAATTCTTCAGAAAACAACATTCAGAGATCTAGAAATCATAACATTGATTTGCATAATTTTTAGATTTTTTTGAGGAGCTATACCGCTTCAGTTGCCAAGAATCTAAAGATATCAAAATCGAAAGAGATGAAAACATGTTGATTGTCAATACAAGCCTTCTCATTCTTAGCAACCATAGCTAAAGCAGCTTTTTGTGCAGTGCATCCCGCTATAGACTTACCCCTTATCAGATCCACTAATGGAGAAACTTCAGGCAAATCAACACATGCATGTCTCCCTCCAACCCATCCAAATATTAAAAAAATCTGATTGTCTGAGTGACAATCTCCTTCTTGTGGATCAGTCACAAAATTCACATGTGCTTCTTCTTGGAAGCAACCCCAACATTCATGAGTAAATCATAAAAAACCTGAGAAATTCATGACAATGAACTGCATGCTCCCCAAAAGTGTCTATGCAAGATTTGCGGCATAGTGAACATGCATCATCTGTTGGGAATAAAGGAATCATAAAGCATTATTTGATAATAGTACGATACTCAATATGTGACATGCATTCCAAATTTCCAAGGCCATCAATAGGAATAACAAGAAGAAAATCTTGAGCATGGTCAACTTGTAAATAGCGAAAATTTGTATTTTGTCTAACAGTCGTGTCAAATTCAACTTCCATGTCTTTAACAATTTTTTAAAAAGGAAACTTGTGAAAGCATTCTGGGCTTTATGAGGGACGGTATCCTTGTTAACAAAACATATAAGATCGGGAGATGCAAGTGCTAGGTCCTCCAAAGCATATAGAAAATCAGAATCCATACCGTATATCCCACTGTCTCGTATTATTTTTGGATTTTTACACATGTATCCTTTTGATATTTGTCAATATCAAGTATGGTTCTATTTAGTTCAAATTTATCCTATGGTTCTTATAAAACAATGCCACTCAGACGTATCAAATGTGACTCAAATCTACACGTTAAATTGATTGAAATAATGGTCGAAATAGAAGACAAGAAAATATAAAAAGGAATTTACTATATCTGAGGGTGAACACTTTTATACAAAATTTAATAAATAAAAAATAGATTTTATATGATTATTTTTCACAATTTTATTATCTCAGCAGGAGACTAGCCATGTGTAGCCAGCTAATATTGAAAAAGGGATTTTTACCCGGCAATAATCTTTTCGAATTACTGCTACGACCTTCGAAACATCCTAATTCCTCCCTCAACCCCGTAAACTTGCTAACCCTTACCCTATAGACCCTGTGGTTAACTCCCGTTCATTTACCTATTAAAATTAACCTGATTCTATTATGTTCATTTATATTATACCCAATTTGTTTATCAAATTTACATTTTATGACACTCCATCATCCTAGAGAAGTTGATCCCCCCTACGCCGCTCCCCCGTCAGCGCCAAGCTTTGAGCCTCGCTACTGCCGTCATCGAGGAGCCTCGCGAACAGCTCCTCGAACCCTGCTCTCCCCTCCGGTCGCCGACGAGCCCCGTACCCAGCTCCTTCCCTCCTCCCCTGCTCCAATGGCGTGCCGCCCCCTCCCAAGCTCCCTGACCCGCGCCGCTGCACCTTCCCCCCTCCTCCCCGGCTCCCCCCACCCCCCCTGCGCTGCTACACCCTACCCCTGCGCCGCCCCCTCCCAAGCACCTTGCTCATCCCGCACCGCTGCACCCAGGCCCGCGCCGCCCCCTCCCAAGCTCCCTGGGCCGCGCCGCTGCACCCCCCCCCCCCCCCCCCCCCGCTGCACCCTGGCCCGTGCCGTTGCTCCCTGTGCCGCCCCCTCCCAAGCTCCCTGGTCCCCCCCCCCCATGTGTCGCCCCCTCCCAAGCTTCCTGCTCACCCCCCGACGATGGAGCCCCCTACTGATGTTGTTTCCCTGCTCTCTCCCCTGCCAGTCTATTTTGCAGGATTTTTTTCTATTTTTTATTTTGGCTAATCCTAAACGTTTGGTTAGGTTAACTCAAGACTAACCCAAGTAATTGATTCAAATATTGTTAAATTTCACGGCAGGGTTTGTTGGATAAGACGGACCAAGTTTACGGGGTTGGGGGAGGAATTAGGATGTTTCGAAGGTCGTAGCGGTAATTCGAAAGGATTATAGGGTCTGTCGGGTAAAATTACTATCATGTCCATTGCCGTGTATAAATTTTGATATTCATATTTTACATCCATTTTAAAATGGATACGATTACGGATATCATTTTCACATTAATATTTTTATTATGTGTAGATCATTGTAAATATGTGTATTTAAATTAATGTATAAAATATTTCCATTGTTATTCATATCTTATTTATATTTGTTTTCTATTCTTGTCCGTTTTTTTAGAATAGTATAACATTCGTATTTTAAAATAGTGAAAGATAGGAAAATATTTATATATGTATCCTTATCCATATTCAAATGTATATATTCAAATGTATATATACATATTCATATCCAATTCTTTCATCTCTGCTAAGCTTTAAATCAGAAAAGTAGCATTATCAACACAAGGTCCATGGCCTATCCATTCTTAAATGTCACTCAATAAATTATTACAATTGTACTATCTCAGATAATGGCGATTGCAACCTTTGATTTATTAAAGTTTAGATGATCATATCTGATATCTATCTTTTACGACATTGATGGTTGGGAAAATGTCGAAAACAATAATAAGACCTGAGGAAGAAGATCCGAGTCAAAGGATTAAATAAGATCTGTGGATCATTGTAAGGCACGTCTCGATCCTGCATTTTCTTTTCTAGACTATTTATAATAACCAATCGAGGCAAATTGTTTAGTAAAATAAGTTCTGATAATAATATTCTAATATAGATATCTAAAATATTAATCTTAAATTGTGTAATCCTGAAAAATGAACTTATTTTTTTATTTTTTATTATACTAAAAAAAATTGAGCTATAGTGACTAGGGATGCAAACGGTTACGGATATATCCGTATTCGATCTGTCACTGTACATATTTTGACATCTGTATCTATATCCGTTTTAAAATAGATACGGATATGGATATCTTTTTGCCTGTATCCATATATCCGTTTTCATATATAAAGATAGTCATAGATTTATTTTTAACCGTATATAACATAATTCTATACCTCTTTTTACCATATTTATATAATTTTTACGATAGAAACACATTTAGTAAATTAATATCATGTGTTTTCCATCTAATTCGTATATATTTAAGTCGATTTTATAGACTATTTCTAACATTACTCGTGTACGATTAGTATCCGTTTTACATCCGTATCTGTTTTTTAAGGATGTGGCAAGTCAGTTTTAATATCCGTCAATATCTGTATCTGCATCCGTATTCGTATTAAAAAACAGATAAGGATATAGTGTACCTATATCCGTGTCTGTATCCGACCGTTTGCATCCCTAATAGTGACGGTTTTTTTCAAAATCCATCACTAAATTAGCCGTTAAATATATAACGATAATATTATTTGTTGCGAAATGATTTTTGTACTCAAAATTAGCGACGAATATCATATATGTCGTTATATCATTAACAACGGTCCACATAGTGACGCTTATTCATAACTATTTTTCAAACTTCTAATTAATTCTCGCTAAGTTTTAAACTAAAAAAATAGCGATGATTAGTTGATATTTTAAATAATAGCAATGGATAAGCATCGCTATGTAGACCGTTGCTAATGATATAACGACAAGTATGATATTCATGGCTAATTTTGAATATGAAAACTCATTTCGCAACAAATAATATCGTCGTTATATATTTAACAACGGCTAATTTAGTGACGGATTTTGAAAAAAATGCCACTATAACTCAATTTTGTTGTAGTGTTTACTTGTGCTCCTTTCAGATTCTGCAATATCAATTATGTCCCTCTCTTTTTTAATATTACTTGTGCTCTTATATTCTTAAAAAATCATAGTTGTATCCTTTCGTAATATCAGTTATACCCCTAATTTACTTTAGCGGAGGAGCAAAACTCTGTATATAGGGGTACAACTGATATTATAAAAAAGAATGAGCATAAATGATATTGTAAAAGTTAAGAAAGGCATAAGTGATAAAAATTCTAATTTTTTTAATGATTTACAAATATCAAGGGCGGTCAGAAATTTCTCAGGTTCGACATTCGCTCAGATTCGGCTCGTTAAAAGTTCGATTCAGATTCGATTCGAAAATAAACGAATTGAACCTGAACATGAGTTTGGGCTCGATTAAATAAACAAATCGATCCTCAAAAATATAGGTTCGCTCAGGTTTGGTTCGTTAAAAGTTCGATTATATACACACATACATACATAAAAGTATATATACATACATATTGTATATATATAAGGAAAAAATACATTCTATATTAATATAAGGGCAATCACTTATTTTTCCAAACCCATCCAGTCATCCACTCTCTAAGTCCCTATTCGCTATTACCAAAAAACCACAAAACCCTCCCCTATAACTACAATTTTTTTCCTTTGAATAGGAACACATGCACAACATTTATTCTTAAACGAATCTTTAACGAGCCAAATCGAACCTTTACAAACCTTACCCGAGCCAAACCGAACCTGATTATACTTTTCATTTTATCGAACCGAACCGAACTCAAACCTAAAAGTATGTTAAACGAGCCGAACCGAGCCAGGGTTGGTTCCCTCAAGTTCGGCTCGGTGACATCCCTACGAATATCCACTTCAACGCACTTTGAATAAAAGATAAAAGAGAATGCATGTGTGTGCACGTGCATTTGCACGTGAGTGCATGTGTGTGTGCGGGAGAGGAAAAATTTGAAATGAGGCAAGGTCTTTCTGTTGTAGCGGAAAAAGCATTCCATCTCGTCTTTTTACTTTTGATGTGGTGATTGAGATTAAAGTCACATTAAGATCATTTTTTGTTATTGATAGAAATCCTTTTGATCATCTAAACGCATTTTAAGTATAGAATGGAATTATGCCACATCCCTAAATTTTTCTCAAAGGCCATGTTTGGTAGGAGAATAAATCCTGGATTAAGGAGCCAATTCTCCTCCCGACACCGTTTCCAGTAGTACGACTATTCCCCATTATTCCATCTTATTTCACTCTTATTCCTATCTTTATCCCATTTTACATACATTTATTTCACCTTATTCTCCTTATTCCTATCCTCCAGTCGAATAACGAATAGACCATTATTCTCCTTATTCCTCATCCTTATTACTGCTTATTCCCGAACCGAACGGGCCCAAAATATCTCTCTTTTCGAAATTCAATTTGTTGGTTCTTCTCCATCGGTGAGATCCACACCGTCGCCGTTTTTCACCGGAGGAAGTGGCTCCACCACCATGTCAAGATCTGCATCGATGATGCATCGTCATCTATCATCGTCCTCACCGCACAAGGGCAACGTGAGGGGCATGATGCATGGGTTCCTCTCCTCACTGAAGGACACCAACAATTCATACGATTAATGTTATAGTAATGGTATATCGTATTCTTACTATTAATTATATTCTTCGCAAAAAAAAACAATGATTAATAGGAAGTGATCATTAATAAAAAATGAAAAAGATTTTGTAATGCAAATAACGGCCTCATTATTTCGTATTAATTTAAGGATTATTTTTATAAAAAAATATTATCAGTAGTAAAAATACGATATAATATTAAGCATTTTACTTTAAATAATTATAAATACATGTAAAAATTAAGTGTTCATCAAAATGTTAATGAGTTCAAAGCTCATTGATTTTTTAAGTTCATTAAGTTTCCTTTCAACTTCATTGATGTCGCTTGACATATGTAAATGACATATGTGATGTCTTATAATGTCACACATTTTACAAAAATAGGTTGCATTTAATTGGATTTCTGCATACATATCTTTAACACTAGTACCTTTAAATATAGTCTCGTATCTAAAACTCACGAAATATGGATGTGATTTATAAGTAGTGAGGATTACTATTTGACAACTTGAACTTAAGCATTTTGAGCGATTATCAACAGATCCATTTGAGCTCAAATCCAACAAGTTGTCAGTGTCAGTTTTTCTCGATAATGGACAGGGGACTTGAGCCTGAGACGTTACAAATGGTATTAGAGTGGGTTCCCTCCCATGGTTGGAAAGAGCTACCTGAATGAACATAAGCCGGGAGCGTACAGTCGCCGATGTCACTGGAAATAAGTGATGGGTCATATAGCAACGAGGATGTTGCGAATATAAGTGGGGAGCTTGTAACACCCATACCCCCAAACATAGTTCCAAATTTAAAACTCACGAAGTATGGGTGATTTATAAGTGGTGGGGATTAGTACTTGACAACTTAGATTTTAGCATTTTGGGTGGTTGTCAACGGATCCATTTGGATTGGGTTAGATCATGGAATAAAATCGGTTCAATCGGATGATGATGTTATTATTTTTTTAAATCGAATTAGACCGAATCGGTAAGGAAAAAATGGTTGAATCTAGTAATTAAACCGGAATGGATTAGAACATGTACATGGTATACACTCAAACATACTTAAAATAAGGGATTTTTACACCCATAATCCTGAGTAATTTCGCAATAACATTCATAACCATGCATAATCGTGAATTACATCAGAAACCTCGGATAGTCGCTCCGTCTCACACCCATAACCCTCCGTTAATTTAATGTGTTAACTTAACCATATGAATGAGTTAATCTAACCAATATATAACCTAACTGTTAAGATTAGAAAAAACAAAAAAAATTAATGGAAAATAAATAAATGAGATTCCTTGCATGTTGGTGGTCGAGATTGCAAGAGGGTTGGGATTCTTGCTGGCGGATGGGACGATGGTGGGAGGGCAGCTTCGTTGCATGTCGGAGGCGGCAAGGATGCACGGGGTGGTGAGGGGCTTCCACATGGTTGCTGAGGAGGTGGTTCCGTGGGGGAGGCCGATCCGGTCGTGCTTTCACGGAAAGAGAGCTGTGCGAGACCACGGAAGGGCTGGAGGAGGTGTATGAGACCACGGATGGGACACAGGAGTTGGGCCGGGGACCGGGGGGAGGGGGCTGGGCCACGGGAGGCAAAGGCTTGCAGGAAGAGCATCGAGGGGGCGCGGGGCTCTCGGCGGCAAGGCTTGAAAAGGGGAGGACAAGGAGCTAGGTGCGTGCTTTGAGCTGGGCGCGAGGGGGGAGGGGGGCTCCGAGCAGCCATGGGTGGGTGGGCCTCAGAGCAGCCATGGCTGGGGGGGCCTCCGGGCACCCGGGGGCAGGGGGCTTGGGGACACTGGGGCCGTGGGTTGGCAGGGGGGAAGCTCCGAGCAGCCAGGGGCGCGCGGGGTCTCAGAGCCGTGGGAGGGGACCTCTGAGCAGCCAGGGGCAGGGGGCGTGGTGCGAACAGGGGAGGAGAAGGAGCTGCGCGCGGGGTCTCAGAGTCGTGGGTGGGGGGCCTCCGAGCAGCCAGGGGCAGGGGGCTTGGGGACGTTGGGGGGTTTGGGGGGGGCGAACAGGGGAGGAGAAGGAGTTGGGCACGGGTTTAAGGGTAGTTTTGTCAATTTCATCGGAAACCGTCAAATGTAATAGTCATCTCAAAAGGAATAAGACACATGGTTATGTCATGTAAGAGTTAACCATTACTCGAGGTTTCTGATGTAATTCACGATTATAAGGGGTTATAAATGTTATTACAAAATTATTCAGAGCTATGAGTGTAAAAATCTCTTAAAATAAATATAAAATAAACAAACAAATAAAGTATATTATTTTATACATAAATTATTTTCTTGAATATGCAACAGGAAATGGTATTAACGTACATATAAATAATATTTAAACTAAATACTTTAGCATAATGATAGGTTAAGTAAATCTATCATACATTCCCTTCAAAAAGTTAAGTTGGAGTAGTTGGTTAATACTCATTAATGAGTTAAAATAGGTTATGAGTTCAACACCTATTATTGTCATTATTATTTTAATATAAACATACATTTGAATTGTGGTTGAGTGGTTCAATTTCGATTAAATCGGATTAAACCATGTTGTAAATAATCAATCGGACCAGTTTATTCTAATTTGATCTGAACCGTGAGAATCGATTAACCAAACTGATCCATGCTCGATTTATCGATCCAACCGGTTGAATGGACCGATTGGTCCGATTTCAACGACAGTAGTTGAATACTGCAAATCTTGTCTCGTGGTTATTTTGGTATTTTCTTATCTGTGTGTTTCTCTACAGTTTCTGGGATTTTTTAAAATAAAGAAATTTAAAAAAAATGAAAAATTCTTGTGGTCTAGGAGCATACCATGCAAGTATATATCTATATCTGACTGGTAGTGGCAGTCTAGCGTTGTGTTAGGACCCACAGGGGGCCTTAACGTGGTCTGATAGCCATAAAGATTCCCAATGTAATGGGTCCCTTGCTGATATTGCAGGGCCAACAGCTTGCTTATACTAATTTATTTATAAATTTTTTATAATAATAGAGAGGAGTTGTTTGAGGGTGGCATATCCATATCCACAGGATAGAAAATGCCAAATAATGGAAGGGGATAAGATGGCAATCCAAAAACAAACGGCACGCAAAGAGGAGAGGAAGATATGTATGTATCTTTGATGAGACCTCTCATGCCCATCCTCCCTCCATTCCCCGCGTCCCTTTTCCTTAGATTGGTTCGATTTGACGCGAGGATATTTAATAGAGTAAATTATAATCTAGGTCTTTATTATAGGTTAGATTTTAGAATGGGTCTCAATCTTTTAAATTGTAATGATTTGGATTCTCGGGCGGTAACGTAATGAACTTTTTGGGTGTGATGACGAATATGACCTTGTTAAAAGTTGGAACCACAACCGTCATTCCCGTCTTCTCTCCTACCCGACAAGGGTATTTTCGCCATGAGCCTCAAAACTTTCATTTCCTAAACGATCTGGGGACCTGAATTGATACAATTTAAAGATGGGGACCCATTTTAGGTTCTGACCCATAGATGGGGACCCGAATTTTAATTTACCCTATCTAATAACTCAAAAGTATTGGATTGTTTTTAGGGATCAAAATGAATATGCATTCTTCAAAACAGAATATATTTGATATTTTTTTGTATCTGACGAATACGAATGCAAGTGTCCAATATTCATCGAATATGAATATGAATATAATATCCTCAATTTTGACGAATACGAATGTTCAATTTTTTAAGATATCAATATGAATATTCATTTTTTGAAGGATATGAATATAGATACGAATATGAATACGAATCTTCGAATTTTGGATGATACCAATACTTACATGGTACAGAAAGAAGTAAGTTTGGTAAGCTTTCTTTTATTATAAAGTTATATATATTTACATTTCCTTTTATAATTTAGTTATTTCTTATTTACATAATTATTATCATTAAAATTTAATATACTTTTTTATACATTGAAAATTGTTATGAACCGAAAATGCTTGTAGCTTTTAAGTAAATTTGGGCATATGTATAATATTTGTATATTAATTTGTATTCGTTTATCAAATATCTATATCTAAAATATCAATATTCATTTTGCATTCGTATTCGTATTTTGATGATATGATTTTACGTATTACGTATTCGTGTGATATTTGTATTCGTATCTGGATTTAAAAAGGAGTATATGGTAGGACCTATGTTCGTATCCGTATCCGACCGTTTTTATCCCTAGTTGCACTCCATCTAAGGAAGGAGAGTTTATAAGACAGATTCATCCGAAGAAAATATTAGGGTATGTTTAGATCAGAGGTTTTCTGGCACAAGATAATCCACTTCAAAAGTGGGTTATCCGGTGGATAACATGTTTTTGTATTTTAGTGTTTGGATAGAAGGTTCTATTGTGAGGGGGTTTGCTATAATGCGATTGTATTGAAGTTTGGAAAAATGATTAGAAATTGAGTATTTTATAATTTTTAGATGACAATATTATATATTGTAATTTTTTGTTGGAATAGATGAAAAAGAAATAGGTGGTTTGATGTATTAAATAAACGAATTTGTGATTTTCGGGTGGGTCCCAAATGATAGAGAATAAAAAATATATACTGAAGCTCACCGGTTGGAAAATGAGATTTTAGGGAAAACCCTCCTTAGAAGAGCGGGATAACTCAAATTTTGTTGGGCAATCCCAATCCAAACAGCCTCTACAGTCTTTGAACTTATGGCTGATTAGCCTTAAGACTTGTCATTAGGATGAACTAAATAAATATACGACAATTTTCTAAATTTCTGGCCGGTTGAACGGAGGACTTTCATCAGGTCGAACTAAATATATGATTGATCTCTGAGGTTAAAGCATGTTGACTCAAAGACTTGTTATGATTATAGACGAAAATATCCACCGAATTTAAAAGAGTAAATTACAAAAAAGTTTTTGAACTATACACCAGATTTCAATGTTATATATGAACTTTAAAAAGTAACAATACGGTAGCCGAACTGTCAAATTTATCTTAATGTGATCCCAGACTATTGAAATTTAAGGTTAAAAAGATAAAATAATCAAGTAAATTTCAATACTGAAGGACCACATTGAGACAAATTTAAAAGTTGGGATACCACATTGCTACTTTTTAAAGTTCAGATATAACAATAAAATCAGGTGGATAGTTTAAGGACTTTTTTGTAATTTACTCAATTTTTGACATATATTACTGTCAATTAACATGCGTAAAGATGGAACACGGTTTAATGCATCAATAATCAAATTAACAATGGTGGTCCAATATGAATGTTGATGTGTGAGATTTTGATAACCATTTTTCCCTTATGACAAGAAGATTGACAGGAACACTTGCGAATAAAAATAAATTATATGAACATAAATTTCAATATATATTTTTCAAATTGCAGGTGCAAATGACATTGACATGAAAATGAGAAATGTATGCTGAAATTGTGTAAAAGGCTATAGTAGATGATAAAAAACCATCATTGAAGCATTCTTAAAAAATCTTCTAGGAAAAATGACATTTGTAACAGAAAATTACAAATGCACTAGATTTTAACATGATGCTAGCATGGTCAATGATTTGTGTAAAATCTCTTGTTTCTATAAATGATCATTATGATGTAGTACTCGTCGAGACCTTTTCGACGAATCCAAGAACATCGAAATCTGAGTTTGGGAACTCAAGTTTACAAATGTTTGAAGTTCGTGGACCAGCTTATGAATGGATCTGAACTTGAATCCGATTAAGCCCTTTATAAGGTCAAATGGTCAACCATTTGGACTAACTAGACCATTTGAGAATAAGCCCAACGAAATTCCGTCGCGGAAGATGACTTTCGATCTATGATAAAGGATCCGACGGCACTATCACAGATAGGAAGGTGAGATCATCATCGTATCTCCGCACATTTTGTGTGAAGTACCTTGGAAACATGATTTCCAAGCGGGGTGAGAGTCATAGGAAAAGATTATAAATGTATGAATTTTTAACCCCTCCTCTTGCTATTGAGTCACATGACCCTTCTATATCACATGCAAGATTTTCGGAGCCAAATTAATGGGATTTTGACACATGCAAGCCGATTTTGCAAAAGTTATCAGTCTATTTTTCTGTCGTTTCCAAAAGCATCATTTATTGAAAATTATAATTATTATATCATTGTGAATGAGCGTGGGAAGAGGAACACATGCATGTAGTCATTTTTGCAATTTGGAACTTTTTTGTGACAATGCCCAAAAACTATTGATCATGTAAATTGCATGATCGATCAGTCTGATCGATTAGGCCAGTTGGTTGATTGATCATGTTGATCAATCAGACTATTTGACTGATCGATCAAGGATGATCGAACATATGAAGTAGATGATTGATCAACCTTAATCTGTTGGACCTGGATCATCAACTAAATGGAATTTTTGGAATCTAAAAATGTTAGACATGCAGAGGATTTATGAGATGCAATAAATGATTGTAACTACTTGTCTATTGGATTAAGATAATGAAAAATAGGTTCAACATATAAGTAAATGAATTGATACCACACATTGAGCCTCGTGAGAGAGAGCGACGTGAAAAGTATCCATATTTGAATCTAATATCTATACCTTGTATATGGTTGGTGTTTGTGGCACGTGGACGGCTTTTCCCACGAGGTATTCTCCTTGCACACGGATGTGCTTCCCATGTTCCATTGGTAGTTGGAGTTAGTGACCGCAAGGAATGGGCACGCATACTTAGGTCCCTACTTAGAAGCCTAGATCATCTTGATTCCATGTTGAGTAGGTGACAAGTAGTACTTTGTGCCCAATGCATTTTTAGAGTCTACTCGATGATGTACACCAAGTTGTTTGGTTACTAGTCTAGATTTTGCTTTCATGCATGAAGCTAGTACAAGAGGTTGATTAGTGTGGATCATACTAATTTGTCTCATATTGTCACCCTATTGATGAATCCCCAGTTCATCACCTTTATTCTTTCATTTTGCTCTTTTAACCCTAGCTAAATACATGCAAATATCATTATTTTGTACAAATTAGCATCCATATTTACTATACAATTATTATGTAAATTACATTGTTTAAAGCCAAAATAAAATAATAAAGAAAGAAAATAAAAAAGGAATATAATTCCAATGGTATTTTGTGACCCTAAACCCCGAGACCAAGTCAATAATTGAATTCGTCGACAAGGAATAAAGTAGGAGGATAAGGGTCAGTAATACACAAAATTTCCATTCATTTATTCATCAATAACCTACTTTTAGGACATGTTTTATTTTCTTATTTATACCTCAAATCAATAAATTGTATACATAAAAGTTGTAGATAAAAATACAAATAAAAATACAAAATTGAGTTTGCACAAAAATAAAATATAGTGTACATTTCATACTCAAAGTAAGAATTCAAAATCTCAACTTACCAGACTCATATCTCCTAAATAAAAACTCAAAATCATCAAAATTGTCTTTAATTGTATATAACTTTTTATTAGGTATTTAATGAAGGTGATTTCACTTAATTTGGAGTTACGGTGTGAAAGTTAAGTTTTAGACCCATAGTATAGTATACTCTAATAAAATATTCATTTTATCCATTCTTTATTATTTTTATAATTTTATATTTTTATAATTTGTTAATATGATTTGTAATATATTTACATATTTAGAATAGAAGAAAACCATAAAGAAACACAAAATAAAATCGCATATATAAATAGATAGATGAAATACCTATACTTATACATATATAATATATACCGCTAATTATTGAAGTATACAAATAACATCAGAAAAGCTCAATAAAAATATATTTGAAGACGTAAAAATAAGTAATAAATATATAAAATATGAGAATAAAATAAATAACTTAAAATACAAGAAAAAATAAAATATATGATATATATGTAAATATACCTATAGGTATACTTGTAAATAATAACTTATAGTAAATAACCTCATGAAAATAAATTAAAATAGTACATAAATACTACACAAAATAAAAAACATTTCTTATTTTATACTCTAACAATAATTAATTCATTATTGATTTAATAATTATTTTATCAAAAATTTCCAAATTGAAATTTTCTGGTTCGTCCACGTGGACCAACCACACGTCACCTACCCTCGTCAGAACAAGAAGATGCATGTCTTCTCCCATTTTTTCTGAGCCTATAATCACTCAGATCTGAGTTGATCTTTCACCAAATCCTTCTTTAATCATCCCTAATGCACGCCATACCATCTAAACCATTGTCTATATCTTTGGTTCTTCCCAAATCGTCAGTCAATAAGGACCCTTAGCTCTGTTTATAAATAACTCTCCCTTCTTCCTTGCTCGATTTTGATCCCCATTGGAGATCCATTTCATGTCCTTGTGTGCATGTGTGTGTGTGTGTCGAAGGCCCTGTGACAGAGGACTCCTTCCTCGAGCTCGAAGATGGCGAAGCGAGGAAGCGGCGACAATCCACGGTGGTCCTCCGACCATCCTTCTTCCTTTCCACTAACAGGTATAAGAGCTATACCATTTTAATTCATATGTAGATTTACTTATCATCTTTTCATTTATGCTATTAGTTTAGGTTTTAATGCATTAGGTTAGCAATAGTTTTAATTATATCCTTCGCCGAAGTTGCTAGGGCTTCGACGATTTCATTGTGTCTCTGATAGTTTATATCCATGTCGTTCATCCCATTCAAGCCCCTGTCAGGTTCTTCATCTGAATCGACTATCTAGACCACCCGATCGTGTCTCGATCGGTGAATCGAGGTTCTCCCTCTGCCTAATGCTAGAACCTCTCCGCCTATCCTCATTTTTACGTTATTCAATTTCATTCTCGGCCGAGGTGCATCGCCTCGATCCCAAGATCTTATTTGTGCAAGTTCCAGAGCCAATGGACCCTTCTCGGGTCACATTCAAGCCTGGATGAGTTTCTCCAGAAGCTCCAACTTCCACGATGTGCCAGGACCCCATTGATGGGTCATGGACCTTCTTGAGCCCATCACTAGCTGCGGAAGACCTCCCCGATCTTGTAGAGCCAAGAACTATTGAAGGAGATCGCCGAACGAAGGAGCAATCATCGATCGAAGGTCGGGGAACACGCCATTCTTCCCTGTTCTTCCAGAGTAGCAATAGCCATCAAATGAAGAGGGTGCTTCCAGATCAAGCCCGAGCCGTCTAACCGTGGCTCCACAGCACTATCATTTAATCAGGGCCCACTCTAAATGTCCCTTCATCGCCGGACTATCATCAAGAATTGGGGAAGCGCCATGCGTCCAAGTGAAATGATCTCGTTCATTCCTTCACGTGTAAATAAGGGGGTAAATTGCAAATTTAACCCCCACATTTTTGTTTTTATTTATTAGTCTTGTAAATAGTTTTGTAGTCTTAATAAATTTGGAAAAATTGCATGGAGGCCCCTAAATTTATTGGATCTTGCGTATGGGTCAATGCTAGGTCATCCCACGTGACGTCCGACGTGAGGACATTTTGCAGAGATACCCTCGTGGGTTTTTCTATTTATAATGAGTCCAATAAATTGAAATCTAAGCTATATATTTCTGGAATATTTGCATAACAACCCTTGATTTTAATTTTAATTACAAATATGTCCTTTGTAGTTCATGTATTTTTGTGCTTCTATTTCATTTATTAAGTATAGCATCTATGCTCCAAAAATTATGCAAAAATTGGGTTAAATGTCTGCTAGCATGTACAATCACAACATATTTTTAGTTTTTCATTTTAGGTATTTTCACTATTAATTAAAAAATAAAAAGAGCACGTTGTTTCCCATGTTTAGCTTTAAAAATGGAAAAAAAACATTAAAACACCTAAAAAATTGTAAAAAGTATATATTATTTATTGTGCCCTACATTAGATCCAGACTAAAAAGTAAAAACCCCTAAAAATAGAAAAAGAAAAAGAATAAAAATTAAAAAGATCTGAAATCCAGTAAAAAAGATATAAAGTTCTCAAAAACCCAAAAAATATTTATTTTTATTCTGAATTTTCTTTATATTAATATCTATCTATTAAAATTGATGCATGTTTATTTAATCCCTGATTTTGGATATTTTTATTTTAAAAATACATAAAAATATGCAAAAATTACATAAAAATGTAAAAATGTTAGAAAATTATATAAAAGCCCAAAAATATATATATTTCTAGTATTTTTATTATTTTAGTAATATTTATAATTACATAACTCAATAATATACATATAGCATTATATATTTTTATATTGAATATTAAAAAAGAATATTAAATTCAGAAAATATAAAATAAAACAAAAAATAAAATTACAATTTAATATATATATATATACACACTCCTATCTGTATTTGATTTTCTCTTTTCTTTATTATATCCTCTCCTATATGTAAGTACATATACATATTATATATATTGTTTATATTCTTAAAGTATATAGTTACATTTGTTACTAAAAAAGAAAGGGAAAAGAAAATATATATAATAACATAATCATAACCCACAAAAACAAAAAAAAAGTATGTACATAATGCACATTGATCAACAATAATCATAGGCTACCTAGTTTCGCTCTCTGTGGTTCGATTTCTACAGTACTTACTTTCTATAAACTTTAGGATTGTAGAGTATAATAAATTATGCTTCACACTATTATTCATTGTTTATCACATGTTGTGGGTATTTGTAGATTTAATCGAGCTTTCGTAAGTGGTCTCCTCAGTAATATGTTATCTTCACTTTTCTCGGGTGAGGATTATTTTAGACCCCTACCAAAGTTCATTTTATCAAATGGCATCATTACCGGGAAGCAATGTAGTGTAGCCTATTTTTTACTTATTTTTCTTTTATTTATTGATTTATTATTCATTTCCTTCTATGTATTTAATTAATTCATTTTTTCATTTCCTTGTATGTATTAATTGATTCATTTATTTTCTATCTCTTGATTGTATATACCTCATTTCATATTTTATACACTATTGATTCATTGTGCTAATGTATCTCTTTTGCTGTGTTTGTGTCCTTTACCGATGTGACCAGATGGAGAGGCAGTAAACATAGCAAGGAGAACAATTAGTCTCGATTTTTCTTTCACTTTGGTGAGAGAGAGAGAGACTTATTCATTCATTATTAATTTGTAATAATTAAGGACTTGGACACTACTTTCTCCCATAAGGTCCAGTGCTAGGGTGATTGTTCACCTGGGGGCCTCGTCGTGTTTTCTCACATTTTCACCACTTTGTTTTATTTTGTTTTCCGATATTTTGAGTTTTATGCCTTTATTTTATTTGTTTTATGTGCATGGAGCCCCTAGGCTTTAGGCTGCTTGAATATGTAATTAGGTTCAGACCTTAATAATTATGTACCTATAGTCTCTGACGTTTGGATCTAGTCAAATAAATCATTGTTAATTATTTGAACTTGAGACTGCGTGCCAAGAGAGGTCACCTACAGCGCTGGCAGGACCCATTGTGGCGAGCACCGAGTGGCATCGAAGACCAGATTTTTAATCTCATATCTAGATGATTAACATATGGTTCTTCACGACTAATAGCAACTACTGTTTAGGACAATTTTATCAAATTCACACCGCCATGTAGATAGATTTAAAAATTATGTTTTTCATACCACATGGAGAGAGCTGGGAAGCATTGTAAGTCCTCTAACTATGCATGCATCATTAAGTTCAATGGTGAGATTTCCATCATCGAATCGACTTGCATGGATTTTTTGTTATCTCCCTCTGATTTTGAGCACCTAGGACTTAAATGAAAATATACAAAATCGTTAGGTGCTTGTATGCAAAATATCCAAAAAAAGTGAAAATTAATAAAATCTAAAATAAGGGAACTGCTAAATAAACTTTGACCTTAATTAAAATATGTAATGGATTTCGTTGCCTTGGGTTCATAAAGCCATCATTGTTTTCAGGGATCTTAAGAGGGGACCAAAACTCCTCCCAAAAGCGAGGTACAATCCGCTAAGGATTAGAACCAAAAACCCAGTCTGTAACTGCCTTCTGTATTGCCTAGATTTCTAAAGTATGGGTGCTTCTATCGTACGTGACCCAGTAGGTCCTTGTCATCAATGGTGTTTCTGGCTTGTGTGGAACACCGACTTGGTCCGAAGTATTGAGCTTAGGCCACGCCCTCATGGGTGTGTTTGTCTCATCAGTTTGCATCCGAGTAGGTCCTTGCACGCTCACGGGTGATTCCATTACGAGCTAGATCCGAAGTAGTTCACCTATCGGCTTCCTCTCTCTATTTATTTGGTTGAGTAGGGATCTAGGAAGGATTACAAGGACCTCAAAAAGTACAAATTACAGGTTATAAAGGAGGAAGATAAGTACGTGATACTTTTCCGGCAATACTCTCACTCCTATAAGGTTAGCATGCTAAGGAATTGTTACAATATATGTCTGAAATAACAACTCTAAAAAAGAAAAGATAAAAATTGTTTATCCTTTACATCTTCACATTGTGTTGAGTTGGTGAATCTAATTTTGTATTGCGTTTGTATAGATCTAGATTAAGGTTCAAAAATCAAGTCCCATGCACCTGCGTAAATTTTGTCGTATGTATCTTCCCTTTGACCCCCTGCTCATTTCGAGCCTTTCTACTATTTTACACTCCTTTTTATTCATTGGTGACCACCGTATACTTCGTCCTGCATTGATCTTCTCTTACTTCACAATGTCGGTCTGATTAATCTCGTATTCATCATGCTAAAAGCCGCTAATTAAAACCCCTGCTTAATCAAACTAATAAAAATACCCTCTAATTCCTTGTTTTTATCATGTAGTGTATGGTGTATAAATTACCATTAATTTATTGTATTTAATCTCCCTTATTTTTATGTATTTATTTTATCGTCAAAAACTCCTAAAAATTAGATAGAATAATTGTCTATAAATCACTGACCATTAAAAAGATAAAAAATACAAAAAATCTCAAACCATAAAAGCCGGTGTTTTTATCCCCATAAAAATACCCCCAAAAATACATTTTGAACAAATGACATCTTTTGGCTTTTTGACCAACATGAAAGTTGTAGATCTCGTCAGGACGAGCAACCTTTATGTTTTGACTTTTTCCTAATTCGGCGTCTAATTATTTCTTTTATATTTTTCTTTGTAATTTTCTCTGAATTTTCTAAGGGGGCCACGTGGCGCTCTCTAGAGCCGCCACGCGGCCCGCTTCTTCTCACGCCACCCGGCTCCTTCCTAGGCAGTTGGATCCTCTCAGCCCGCCTCCATCTCACCCGTTGAAGCCCGCTCCATCTTCCACCGTCCGATCTGACTCCCAGATCAGATCTGAGCCACCCATCAGCGCCTAAACCACAGTCGCCCGATTCCACTTTCATCCTACGATTGACAACGCTCCACGTCTCCCCTCAACCTCCACCGCTCGATCTCCTGCTGATCCAACAACCAGCTACGTGCCATGTCGCATCTTCACTTCAGCCATCCGATCTCCACCATCGTTCCATCTGGGTCGCTCTTTAGCGCTCATCCCTCAGCCGTACGATCAGATCCTCTGATCTGATCGCATCCCTCCGCAAGCACTCCAACCACAGTCGTTGGATCATTAGATCCAACGGTCCTCCACCATCGTCAACCTTCGTAAGCCCCCTCTTCCCCAGCTGTTTCACCTCGCGCACCTTCCGCCCTCTTCCATTTCTGGCCGACGATCTAGCCTCCTTCCTCCTCTCCTACCGCCTCCCCCACCTAGCCCGTTCTTCCGCCATCCTCGCGCCACCATCAACACCCCTCGCCATTACCCCCTCACCATTAACACCCCGTTCAAAAATGCCTCGCACGACTGTAACCTCTGACTACCATCCGCCTATTTAACCCTCTCCCCCTCCACCAGAACCATTGTCCACCAATTTGGGCTTAAGTCCAGTCTCCCCCGCCCCTCCGGTGACAGCGGAGGAGGCAGGGCGTCGAGGCAACGACGGCATAAGATCGGTGTCGACCCACGGTGTTCTCCGTCGTGTTATGATGGCTCCGCCACCGCTGAGCTCCGAGGACAACAGCTGGCCTCACGGGGCGACGACTGGAGGCTCCCATGGAGCCTCATCCCAAGCTGCTACCTTGAAGGATATGGTTAGATCCTCAAGCGCATCACGGAAGCGTAATCGTCGTATCGAATACGACGAAGAACGACTAGTCGCACTAGTTGTTCTATGCAGCGGAAATTTAAAAAAATTTCATGTGACGAAACCACATGATCCAAGAACACTTCTCAGATCGTTTCGTCTAAACCACAACCAAGTATTAGGTTTACCTATTGAAGCGTGGTTGCGATCAAGTCTCTAAACGAAGAGACCTCCTGTCTCAAGTCCGATCCGTCGGAGGAGACGCTTGCGAGCGCGGGGATGAACCGCGTGCTTCTCGCAATCCATGTTGATGATCCAAGCGGTGGATCTCCTGATCTCGACACACGAGATCCGACGTCTTCTTCATGAGCAAGGCATGCCGAAGTAGACGGAGTTCCACGAGCAAAACATCGGGCAGCATAACGACGGTGCCGCGGCGATGGAGAGCCTCTCTAGGGCATCCATGGTGGACGGCCATGAGAGGGAGAGAAAGAGAAAGAAAGAGAGAGAGAGAGAGAGAGAGAGAGAGAGAGAGAGACTTGTTGCCTCACTTATGTGCAAAGAAGAGCAATGGGGTGCCTCTCCTTTTATAGGGTTTTGGGATCCATGGATCTCAATCCATGTGTCAACACAAATCCAATGGTCCACATATGTTTGTGTTTCTTTCAATGGTCATGATTTGTTGCTAAAAACACAACAACAATTAATGTAATAAAAATCAAATATATATTAAATATAATTTGATTTATATCAAATCAATCTCCATTGGAGAGATAGGAAAGGAGGCAAGCCTCCTTCCATAAGGAGGGTGGACGGCCACCACATTCCTTATGGAATTGTGGCCGTCCCCTCTCCTCATTAGGAAGGGAGCTTCCTTTTTCCTATTACATGAGATTACATTATCTCATGATTCTCTCCAATATTTGCAACAACATTTGTTACAAATTATTTCACAAAAATAAATCCAATTTATTTTGTGAACATTGCAATCATGCCATTGGAAATTTGTGAACCATATTCACAACCCAAAACAAAATGTAAATTACATTTTCAATTCAATGTCCAATGTGAATCCAATTCACATTAACATTTAATTAACAAATGTAAATCACAAATAGCTCTCTCTCTAATATATTATAAATCACATTTATAATATATATGACTAATATGGATATTGTTATCCACATTATTCATATCCATGATAATTAAATCACATTTAATCATCTTGGATCTTTATTCTCTGTTCTCAAATAATATGAATCACATTCACATTATTCACATCTTTGATAATCAAATCACATTTAATTATCTCAGATAACTCTCTTTATAATATGAATCAAATTCATATTACTCATGATAATTAAATCACATTTAATTATCCATTTTCTCAATGCTCGGATACATAAATCAACAATAGAATTATCCATGAACTCCTTCAAGGATAATGCGCTTTCTCCGCAGATACTTGGAGATAAAGACAGGGCAATTGTATTGTTCCACGTATAGTGACATGGATATTGAGATCGTATCTCAAATCCAGATCGCGGGCCTCCCATAGATGCTTGATTAAATCAAGACAGTAAATCTAATCTTCTCATTGTATCTGAATCACATTCAGATCAATGTCCAACACTTGGACCAAGATCAGATCACTTCTCTACTGAGAGGAGTCACTAAAATCTAGACCTGTTTCATCACTCCCTAGGAATGGAGGCGTCATGGTTATACAATCATTTATGATCACATCACCCTCAGGTATTCCCAATACCTGTACATCATGCATACTGGAAGACTCATACTAAACCCGAAGTATTGGATCAACTTTATATTTGTCTACTTCATGGTTTTATCAGTAAGTTTCTCATTCGATCATTGGGAGTTGGTATCAATCATACACTTTCCAAAAGCGTATATCATACCTAGGTCTTGATCATATACTTTCCAAAAGTATATATCAAACCTACAAATTCAGTCAAGCTTCCAAAGCGAGACGACCGTGCGCACGGAATTTGATTCTTCCCAATATCTCATGAGTGAGCTCATGTCTTCCGGTTCAGTAACTGAACCTGTATGATCCCTTTGAGAGATCGTATTACTCATATGCCCTTATATGCACACCAGCGCGCCGGTTTATAGACCTTGATTAGGTCATCAACCTATTGGTCTACCAAATGTACATACTTAGACATATAGCAACACATCTGTCTCCGGTCAGAGGATGCGTGCCTATATCATGACAGTATACGATATAGGACTTTGGTTATCTCGATCTCGTTAAGTCAACTCTTTGACCTAACTAATCTGACACCTCCGAATCTCTATTCCTATGCAGAGGACCTGCATCAAGAGGTCGATCAGATATCAGCCTTCAGAGATAAGGATTGCCATCTCCTACTCAGGCTGGAGATCATCTCTTAACAATCATTTGACGGTGCTTGATGAGTCCTCAATCTAACTCTTTAGATATTCATCCAAGCACCAGCCTCTATGATTCAATAGTTGAATCAACAGCTGTATGATCATCAAGATGGCCATGGTACATAACCCTAATTGTACTAAGGGACCTATTATGCAAATTATGTATTCTTCATTTCAGATTAAGGAGTGAATTGCAATAACATTTATTGCATAATGGCTCGTCGTGGGCTCGCATTTCCAACAATCTCCCACTAGCCCAAAGAGCCATTAATGGGCTAATCATTTAAACCCGCACTCATGTGACAATCATAGGCTATTTAGAAAATAGCTAGGTAAGCTGATCAGTCACTCTGTTCCCGCGAGACTATGCCAAGTCCTTTTACGGCACTTGCATATCCCCAGTAACAGTGCTCGCATCTAATGCGAATGTTGCATCTCATGCAACCAATACTCAATTTAGTTGGTTAGAGTGTCCATGACATCATAACCAGTATCCCCATAATCTTTATTAGAATACCTTCATTCCCGAAGATCTCTATCTCCTAAGGTATCTAAAGTTTAGACCCTTATAGATCACTATCTACATGGTCTTAAACTTTTGAATATAAGACTTTGAGATCACTATCTCTAAGTTTCATCATCTTTGAAGATATTATTATTACTGCAATTAAGTGTTTTATTTCCATAGTAGGATTAGTAACATTTTACTACTCCCACTGCATGGCAGATATCTAGCTTTTGTACACATCTAGCATACACTCAGCTTCTTGTAACTAATGCACAAGTGCAAGTAGTTCTAGCATTTACTTCCTCAACTCTTTGAGGTGCTATCCCTTCAGACAGGTCAGAACCATATCTTAAGGGATGGAAGCCTTTCTTGGGATTTTCCATAAAATAGAATATGTCCAAGGTGTACTACTAATGTGACAGTCCCAATACCCTCTTCTCTTTGCTCCTGAACACCTTCAGAACTAAGATCCAAGAGGTATCCTTGAGATCATATCTCAAGTTATGGAACAATCAGATTATAAAACACTTATTATTATCCTTACATCATTTTAAATGATCAGGTTATCATCTACATTCAGCAAGATGAACACAAAGGCACTCCCACTAAGCTTCACATGGCTCATCAAGATTCTATCTGAAATCATAACAATTATAATTCCATCAAATCTTATGGTCCAACTTCAAGAAGCTTATTTGAATCCATAGATGGATTCCTTAGTTTGCACACCTTGCTTTCCTCAACCATGAAGCCCTGGGGCTACTTCATGTGAATATCCTCAAAGAGGTATTCGTAGAGGAATGTAATATTGACTTACATCCTTAAAATGCAATAGTCAAGTTGTGTAGCTAAGGTTAGCAACATTCTGATGATTTCAAGCATGGTCACCGAAGAGCAAGTCTCATTGCAAGCAATGTCTTCTCTTCCGGTGTGTGGCTCATGGCTACGAACCGTGCTTTGAAGGTCTCTACCTTCTCATCAGGTTCCCTTTCTCTTGAAGATCCATTTACACCTTTACAGGTTTTACCCATATAGGTGGATCCACGAGGGTCCATATACAACACTTGCATATGAAGTCTACATTAGACTTTTATTGCTAACATCCATCTATCCATGCTATGATCTTCAGAAGCTTCATCACATGAAGTTCAATCATTGTCAGATTTCTCTGACACATGGAATCCATCTTCAAACTCATTTGAAGAAGTATTAGTGTTTCATTTTTAATTGTCCTCTTAGTTTCCAATTTCAGGAGCCTCATTATCTTCTCAAGATTAAATGAGTTCCTACACTTCATTTTTATCTTGATTCTCAAGAGTCTCAATATCTAAGAATCAAATTTTTATAGATGAGATATTTTAAGAATCTCAAGGTCATAAAGTAGGTATCCAATACCATCCTTTATTTTCCTAATGAAGCAGCACTCTTAAGTGCTAGATTCCAACATACATGGAACCTTATTAAGGATATACATTGTAGTCTCTACTACACATACATACCTGGAAACTAAGGGATAATTATGCTAAAATTCATCATTGATAAGATCATGTCACACATGATCCAATTGTATCTCCCTATAACTCTATTGAGTTAAGATGTGTTAGGAGGATTGAGATAGAAATGATATTCATATCTCTATAAGGTATTCTTTGAATTTATCTAACAAGTACTTGCTACCTAGATTAGATCAAATTCATTTTATCTTCCTTCAAACTTTGGTTCTAAACCAAAAATAATGAAATCTTTGAACATTTCAAAGGTTTCTTAGGTGAAGAGAAGAAATCTCATATCATACATAATCATCGATAGATATCACATATCCACAATGTTTACTATGATATAGATGATCCACATACATCAATATGTATGAGATCTTAAATACCTTGACATCTTACACCTTTCTCTAAGAAGGGTGTATTGGACATTTTTCTTTGAATACAATATTCATAAGTATGTAAGTTTTGAAATTTTAGACATTCTAAAGTTTCATCTCTTACTAGTCTATTGATCAAATCAATAGACAAATGTCCAAGGCTTGATGCTGGATCATTGTCAAATGATCTTCATCCTCCTATTGATCTTAATGTTTAATTTCAGTATTTAGAAATGTTAATGAACCATTCATTAATTTTCTAATTTAGTGAAGTCCACTAGATTATTAGATTACTATCTGAAATATATACATCATAACTCTTTATGATAGTTCTATCTCAGATTCATGTTTATTTCTAACATTTAGAAACAAACAATGAGTGTATTCTTATATCTAGGTCATAGAGACATTCTCTAAGACTAAGGACTCTCCCACTGAAATTAACAAGTCTATCAATCCAACAGAGATTGTTGCAACAATTGCATCAATATCCATGTGGATAACTATAAACCTTTAAGATCAAATTTTTCAGTCTTCTAAAACATATGCAACCTATTGCAAATGTCATCAGAAGATTGAGATACAATTATTTGACTTTATCTTATCAATGATTTATGTAGATTAATCCGATGCTCCATCCGAGTCCTTCTCTAAGGATTCTAGATAGACTTGATAGTCATACTATCAACACATCAACTTATTGCAGTATTGGCATTCATCCAACTCTTCGGATGACATATGGAAGTCATAGATGTATAGTCAACTCTTTGACCATACTTCTTACTCGGGTCCAACCCATGCTTCCACTGCGCTCCCTTTATCTATAAGCAACCATTGCTTAAGACTAAGGATCTCTTATGTAAGAGCATTTCAACATTTATACATGCTTCATTAAATTCATACAATATGAATATTATGAAGCTTCATGAATGACCAGAGTATAGATAGTAGAATGATGACACTCATCATCTACATCCATCTAAACTCTTAAAACATAGGTTCAGGTAGATACTCAAACAATTTGAATACATCATCTCTTATAGAGCCACCATTCTGCATGATGCAGTGAACCATCTCATTCATGTTAAATGTCAAGAGCACATATGTATGCCAGAATATCTTCATTAATTTTATAAGGATTATTTGACAATTGCGACCATCATTGACATGTCACTTCCAAAGTACATCCGATGAGAGATCAAGACTATAGAGACATACAAACCCTAGGGTTGTAGTCCTATTATCTATTTAATTGTCATTCCTCAATATTATGAGGAAACTTGCACATTGCAACCACATACATTATGTGTCCAATTGCAAGTACAATATCTGGATCATGAGTCCAATCCATGATATTTTACTGGTTAATTATTGAGTATATCATTGAGTGGTTTTAATGAAGGATTATCTGAAATAAGAATTTTGCATAAATATATATATATATATATTACTTTGATTTAGGATTTTTATATCAAAGTTGTCTTGTCCTTGTCAACACTGAAAGTTCATTCCCTTAATCACTTTCAATGTAAGAGATATACTTACCATTATATCTCAACAAGATCTGGGATCTCCTTCCTTTATCTTTGTTGCATCCCAATAATATGAGAACCTACAAACTCGGATAAAA
Organism: Ottelia alismoides; assembly: GCA_037367405.1. Taxonomy (NCBI): domain Eukaryota; kingdom Viridiplantae; phylum Streptophyta; class Magnoliopsida; order Alismatales; family Hydrocharitaceae; genus Ottelia; species Ottelia alismoides. Next base: position 68,999 of record JAZKJV010010205.1, on the reverse strand, counting down.
AGAAGCGGGAACACATTCCGCCTTGCAAGTCCAACTTGCATCTCCCAATTCGGTCTTTTAACACCCGGGCCCACCACCCCTAAGGCAATGTTGACCCATCATTAATTGAACCAACCGTCAACAGGAATACATCTCGCTATGCGCAATCCAATATCGCCCCAATAATATGAGGACCCGATATTGGGGTCACTACGCATACGTCCTTACTCTCTTCAAGAAGCGAAGAGCCCGATCCAAATGGATCGTATGCAGGAGCTGTCACTTCGGACAGGCGTCTCCTACATACAATATCTGGCGACGGAACCCTTCGCCTTGACGGGAGACCATGGATGTCACTTTTGTGATCCTCCATATCATATTCAAATTTTAATTAATCATTATGAATCATATTCATTATGATTAATTCTTCAAGGGAAATAACATCTCTATTCATAGAGTGTTTTAATTTTAATTGGATTCCCAATTAATCTAATCATATTAAATTAATGATCCAATTAATATCCAATAAACATTTTAATAGTTACTTGAATTATGGTATTATCTCAAATACGTATTATTTCGAATTTTGATAATTAGAAATACATCATGATTTCTTAAGCATTATACTAACCCTACCCACTGTCATGGCCAGTACGACGAGAGTGGGACGGACCACATACGTTGCAACCCGCAACCCCAATGCTCTCCGACTAGACACCATATCCACCTCGGGAAAGGATAATGCAAAATAGATCATTTTGTACTTGAGATGATCATCGGTTCTTCAACCGAAATTATACCATGTAGTAATAATCAAAACAATTTTGATTAACATTATAATGAGATTTGCTAAACAAATCCCAAGTCCTATTCAAGCAACATGTTTGTTGAAAGTTTGATCATGTAGATCATGTAACCAATCTTGATCTAGATCACATCTAATCATTTGTTGGTTAGGGCAAAGTCATTTAAGGACATAATTATGATTAAATATTTCACAAATATTTATGCATAATTATTCCAGGAAATTAAACAATTCAATTTCACTAATTAATTAAATGACAATCACTAGGTTCTTGATTAGGAAAGTATTTTCAGCAGTGACCCTCACTTACTAAAAATACCATATCTCAATCAATTTAAATCCAAATTAAGCAAAGTAAATTTCTAAATTTTTCTAACTTGATTTACAACATAACCCAAGTGATTTGCATGCATTTCAAGGCGTTTCAAATCCGCAATTAACATCTTAATACGTCATGATCTGCAGTCCCTGAAACAGTGGATACATGTTCACTAAAATGAGCATATCTTAGAGCAAACGGAATCGAAATCACGCAAACTCAGATCCTACGGTTTCCTTATTTAATGGGTAATAAAATCCAAATATTTTCGTGTTTAAACAATTTAAACAGTGCCGAAAATAATATCAAAATAGAGATACGAAAATGAAATGCAAGAAAACTTTCGCAAACCCTAATGAACCCAAGTCGTCCTTGGTTTATGGATCGTATCCAAAACCACCGACCTAAGGCTCTGATACCACTTGAAGGATATGGTTAGATCCTCAAGCGCATCACGAAAGCGTGATCGTCATATCGAATACGACGAAGAACGACTAGTCGCACTAGTTGTTCTATGCAGCGGAAATTAAAAAAATTTTCATATAACGAAACCACATGATCTAAGAACACTTCTCGGATCGTTTCGTCTAAACCACAACCAAGTATTAGGTTTACCTCTTGAAGCGTGGTTGTGATCAAGTCTCTAAACGAAGAGACCTCCTGTCTCAAGTCCGATCCGTCGGAGGAGACGCTTGCGAGCGCGGGGATGAATCGCGTGCTTCTCGCAATCCATGTTGATGATCCAAGCGGTGGATCTCCTGATCTCGATACACGAGATCCGACGTCTTCTTCATGAGCAAGGCATGCCGAAGTAGACGGAGTTCCACAAGCAAAACATCGGGCAGCATAATGACGGTGCCGCGGCGATGGAGAGCCTCTCTAGGGCATCCATGGTGGACGGCCATGAGAGGGAGAGAAAGAGAAAGAAAGAGAGAGAGAGAGAGAGAGAGAGAGAGACTTGTTGTCTCACTTATGTGCAAAGAAGAGCAATGGGGTGCCTCTCCTTTTATAGGGTTTTGGGATCCATGGATCTCAATCCATGTGTCAACACAAATCCAATGGTCCACATTAATTTGTGTTTCTTTCAATGGTCATGATTTGTTGCTAAAAACACAACAACAATTAATTTAATAAAAATCAAATATATATTAAATATAATTTGATTTATATCAAATCAATCTCTATTGGAGAGATAGGAAAGGAGGCGAGCCTCCTTCCATAAGGAGGGTGGACGGCCACCACATTCCTTATGGAATTGTGGCCGTCCCCCTCTCCTCATTAGGAAGGGAGCTTCCTTTTTCCTATTACATGAGATTACATTATCTCATTATTCTCTCCAATATTTGCAACAGCATTTGTTACAAATTATTTCACAAAAATAAATCCAATTTATTTTGTGAACATTGCAATCATGCCATTGGAAATTTGTGAATCATATTCACAACCCAAAACAAAATGTAAATTACATTTTCAATTTCAATGTCCAATGTGAATCCAATTCACATTAACATTTAATTAACAAATGTAAATCACAAATAGCTCTCTCTCTAATATATTATAAATCACATTTATTATATATATGACTAATATGGATATTCCTATCCACATTATTCATATCTATGATAATGAAATCACATTTAATCATCTTGGATCTTTATTCCGTTCTCAAATAATATGAATCACATTCACATTATTCACATCTTTGATAATCAAATCACATTTAATTATCTCAGATAACTCTCTTTATAATATGAATCAAATTCATATTACTCATGATAATTAAAATCACATTTAATTACCCATTTTCTCAATGCTCGGATACATAAATCAACAATAGAATTATCCATGAACTCCTTCAAGGATAATGTGCTTTCTCCGCAGATACTTGGAGATAAAGACAGGGCAATTGTATTGTTCCACGTATAGTGACATGGATATTGAGATCGTATCTCAAATCCAGATCGTGGGCCTCCCATAGATGCTTGATTAAATCAAGACCGTAAATCTAATCTTCTCATTGTATCTGAATCACATTCAGATCAATGTCCAACACTTGGACCAAGTTCAGATCACTTCTCTACTGAGAGAGTCACTAAAATCCAGACCCGTTTCATCACTCCCTAGGAATGGAAGCGTCATGGTTATACAATCGTTTATGATCACATCACCCTCAGGTATTCCTAATACCTGTACATCCTGCATACTGGAAGACTCAGATAAACCCGAAGTATTGGATCAACTTTATACTGTCTACTTCATGGGTTTTATCAGTAAGTTTCTCATTCGATCATTGAGAGTTGGTATCAATCATACACTTTCCAAAAGCGTATATCATACCTAGGTCTTGATCATATACTTTCCAAAAGTATATATCAAACCTACAAATTCAGTCAAGCTTCCAAAGCGAGACGACCGTGCGCATGGAATTTGATTCTTCCCAATATCTCATGAGTGAGCTCATGTCTTCCGGTTCAGTAACTGAACCTGTATGATCCCTTTGAGAGATCGTATTACTCATATGCCCTTATATGCACACCAGTGCGCTGGTGTATAGACCTTGATTAGGTCATCAACCTATTGGTCTGCCAAATGTACATACTTAGACATATAGCAACACATCTGTCTCCGGTCAGAGGATGCGTGCCTATATCATGACAGTATACGATATAGGACTTTGGTTATCTCGATCTCGTTAAGTCAACTCTTTGACCTAACTAATCTGACACCTCCGAATCTCTATTCCTATGCAGAGGACCTGCATCAAGAGGTCGATCAGATATCAGCCTTCAGAGATAAGGCTTGCCATCTCCTACTCAGGCTGGAGATCATCTCTTAACAATCATTTGACGGTGCTTGATGAGTCTCAATCTAACTCTTTAGATATTCATCCAAGCACCAGCCTCTATGATTCAATAGTTGAATCAACAGCTGTATGATCATCAAGATGGCCATGGTACATAACCCTAATTGTACTAAGGGACCTATTATGCAAATTATGTATTCTTCATTTCAGATTAAGGAGTGAATTGCAATAACATTTATTGCATAATGGCTCGTCGTGGGCTTGCATTTCCAACATACCTCCGCCACACCTCGCTCCGGCGAGGTGCTTTTTATTCTATTTTCTTCGATTTTTACCTCCCTCTACACTCACTTACACCCTCCACCAATCACTCGACCACATCCACCACACCTCCAGCACCCTCGCCGACCCCCTTCACGTTCTCCAGAACCTCCCCGCTCCAACTCTCTTCTTCTCCCGCTCTGGCGGCAAAGAAACCTCCGGCCACCACTCTCGACACCTCCACGGCCGTTGACTCACCTCACAAGCACTACACGCATGCACGCTTCGGCTTTAATTAACTACTGCAGGTACAAACATCTTCACTGGCCGGACATTGCACCTGAGCTCCAACTCCAACCTCCGCCGTCGGTGCAGCTCCATCGAACAACCATTCAAGATACCCTTGGAGCATCGCCAGCTCACCAGCTTCATCGCGGACCCCTCAGCTCCATTGTCATACCTTCAGGCAAGCGTTGGGAGCGCGGCGGAGCTATGGCATGGTCACCGGAGTCCCCGCCTCCTCCGGTGGCCTGCGGAGGAAGATGAACGCACAGTTGCCGTCCGATCACCAGGATCAGGCGGCTAGGATGATGCCACGTGATGACACCAGACGCCACCCGAGCCTCCACTCCTAAACCTATAGGCTCGGGTGGACCGAGCCTTGCGCCGAACCTCCAGAAGAGTCCACGTGGCCCGAACCTGGCGGAGCTGACCTGAGCCTAGCCCTCGCGTGCCTAGCACGTGAGGTGCTGGGTATTTTGCATGAAGGGCCTCGGAAGAAATGCAATTTACTTTTTGTCCTCCAGGCGCGTGTGTCTCGTGCGCTTGGGGTATTTTACAGGGAACCCCTCCAAGGTTTCGTAAATTACAAGAGGTCCCCGCGCGCATGGAAAAATTGTACTTGGGCCCAGGAGGTTTTTACTAATTGCATTAGGTCCTTACATGGACCTAAATGCAATATTTATCCCTTTATTTTATTGCATTTTTATTACATTTATGCCCTTGCACTGTTCTTAGCATAACATTGAGCATCGTAGGTCCAAATTGCATAATTTTAGTGTCGTTTTGATCCTTGTTTTGTCCTCTACATCTTAGCATGTCTAAATTTCTCATTCGTCACTATTTTTTAATGAAGTGAATTTTTATGTGATAAATGGGACCATGCTCTCCTCCTTGTCTTATTTTGACCTGATTACCGCTTTTTCATGTTATGTTCAAATTGACTCTGATTTCATTTTATATTATGTTGCTCACATTTTAGGGTAAAATTGTAGACTTTCATTCAGCATACTTATTCCTTTGCATATTTGCTCATGCATCACTTTATAATTGCATAAAAACCAATAAAAAATGCATGTATCCTTGCATTGCTTTGTTAATTGCATAATTCATTATGAGGGCCTGAAATTGGAATTAATTCACATTGTGCCTTCGTGAATCAAGATTCGATAAACTGAATTAAGCCGTCGTGTCTCTGTGTTCGACCTTGGTAGACTTACCAAGTATAAATATTCCACGACATTCAAAGTTCATGGTTTTTGTTGAACCAAATTCGCCTCCCTATACTACGACTAATTCAACATTTATAAAGAGGTGAATTTGACGTTCATCAAATGTGGTTTCGTTGCCGGGATGATGAATACGATCTTCATCATACCCCTATACTTAAACCATGCCCGTCCTCAAGCATCTAAAGAATGAAGAGTCGGATTTATTCCTGACAATGCGCGTGAAATTTTCAAGGCTTGATCTTTTGAAGACCCTTGACCTAAGTGATCCTAAAATTCCAGGTTTATCAAGCCTTAGTCAGAAGGAATCCAACTTCTCTGATTATCAGACTCTCTTTTTGTACATATAATATAAGGATATGACATTTAGTGTACTACATTTCATGAGGGTCGAGTCGATGCATCACTCAAAGTTCCAGTCCCAAAGACTCTCCTCTAGACCTAATCCTCAATACTAGGGAATAAGTCTACTCTTGCTTCAGTCAACCGTCACATTAGTTTGTCAAACTTGAAATGCTGATGGACGGCCAGATGATGGAGGTAATGGGATTGTGTCTATTTTTCTCACCCTTACATTGGAACAAGGGGCCTCTCGAGTGCCTTTTTACTCACACATATAAATTTGTAGATTGTTGACCAATGTGTCTATCAAGAGAGTTGGAGTCGTCTGCACTTGTTTTTCTGGGAATACACCGGGGTGTGTCTCTTTTGAGTATCTAAGATACCTTCGACACCCAGACTTGTAGCATTTAGATGCAGAGCCCTTTTTTGGTGTCATCCCGACTCCTGGTCTTAATTAGCTTGGTCAAGTGGACACTTTGAAAATGGTTTGGGAGCGCTCACCATTGGTGGAAGCTCATTTATAATTTGACTTGGATGATAGAGCTTTTTCTTTGACATTCATTGCTTTTTTTGGCTAGCTCCACTGCTTTTACCAAAAGTTGGCGCACACTGATCCACAATATTCATTAAGTTTCATCACACCCTGGCATTTTTAGGTTAATTCAAAGAGATAGCATATGAATCTTGTTCACATACTGGCTAGGGTTTTACTGACACTCAAGTTTTCTGAAGCCTTCATTAACTTTATACCATCCTCGAATATCATAAGATCGGGTCTAAACTCAAATCTCTGGTCCTAGTTCCTCAAGTGATACCTCAACTCAACTCATCAATCATGCAATTGTGGAAGTGACTATGTTGATCATATTTTCTTGAAGGTAGAGATGAAGAGTGCAATATAGCACTCAAATCTTTCAAACCAGGGAAGTGCGGATATTTAAGTCTTAAAAATCCTAATGACTAAGGTATGTTAACTCAGACTTCTCAGGATCATAGAAATCCAGTGTCCTCATAATTCCTCAAGCCTTGAGTGAATGTGAATGTTTCAGGAATACACCGACTCTTAGGTTAGTGAATTTTGTGTGATTTTTTTAAAATTTTTTTTAATTCCTCGGAGAGACGATGACTGACCCAGGCTCAAATGAATAAAAGTATCTACTCTCAGCCAGTATGGGTGTAAGTACGAGCCGATAAACGGACCCGTGATCCTTAAGGATGGTGCCTTTCGCATTGTCCTCTAAACAACCCCTCTGCTAAGGGAGACCGAAGTTCCCTCACTGAAAGTGTCTACTAAGCTTAGTAGTCAGAGTCTATTCAAAGAAAGATTTTTTGGTTTTTTTTTTTAAAAGGGTTATTTACACAGTTTAAACCCTCAATTTTAAGAAACATTTTTACAAGGTTTTACAAAACTCAGTTCACACGTTTTACAAAAACCAAGCCCGAAACAAATTTTCAAAATATTTTTTAAAAATACGAGCTATGGCTAAAGTAAATATACAGTAATATACGGTATACCCCCCTATACTTAAAATTTGCTATGTCCTCATAGCACAATTGCCATGAAGCCAATGCTCGATCAAATATAGGGTGATATAGCGGAACTGAGGAGGGGGTTCCCCCTATACTTAGGCCAAAATTGACCTAAGTACAAGAAGACAGAACGAGGGAGGGATGAGCAGCCAGGTCACCCCTATACTTAGGCTACAAATAGCCTAAGTAAGTTCTGCATTGGGGGGAGGGTGTTCTATGATACATGGGGTGAGGGGGAGGGGGTTCGTGAAAAACACACAGAGAGAGAGAGAGATAGAGGGAGAGAGAAATATACAGGGGGATGGTGGGAGTGAGTGTGTATGTACAAGTGTAGGTGTGTGGGGGGGGGTAGATCATCAAGTGATCTACTCTCTCTTTTTTTCCTTTTTTTTCCTTTTTTTTCTTTTTTTATCTTTTTTTTGTACAACATGCAAAACTGAAAATAAATATGCAGATGCATTTTTTTTACAATATGCAATGCAATTAAAAGACTCCAAAATTCTTCACAGATTCCTTTGAGGCTTCTTCAGCGGAAGCTCCCGACTTCACGCCTCCATGAGGATCAGGCATCCCCAATCATCATGGGCCCTGCCACAAAAGATAAACGTTTAGAATATTCAGAGAAATTAAATCAACAAATATGATGCATGAAATTTATGCATGAAATGAGGACCTAGAAATTATTCAACAAGAAAAATCAAAATTCAAAAATTAAGCAAAGTCGTGTCTCCGGCAACGGCGCCATTAGATGAACGTCAAATTTGCCTCTTTATAAATGTGGAATTAGTCGTAGTATAGGAGGTAAATTTGGTTCAGCAAAAACCACGAACTTTGAATGTCCTGGAATATTTATACTTGGCAAGTCTACCAAGGTCGAACACAGGGACACAACAGCTTAATTCAGTTTATCGAATCTTGATTCACGAAGGCACAATGTGAATTAATTCCAATTTCAGGTCCTCATAATGAATTATGCAATTAACAAAGCAATGCAAGGATACATGCATTTTTTATTAGTTTTTATGCAATTATAAAGTGATGCAAAAGCAAATATGCAAGAGAATAAGTATGATGAATAAAAGGCTACAATTTTACCCTAAAATGTGAGCAACATAATAAAAATGAAATCAGAGTCAATTTGAACATAACATGAAAAAAGCGGTAATCAGATCAAAGCAAGACAAGGAGAGCAGGGTCCCATTTATCACATAAAAATTCACTTCATTAAAAACAGTGACGAATGAGAAATTTAGGCATGCTAAGATGTAAAGGATAAAACAAGGATCAAAACGACACTAAAATCATGCAATTTGGACCTACGATGCTGAAGTTATGCTAAAAATAGTGCAAGGGTATAAATGTAATAAAAATGCAATAAAATAAACGGATAAATATTGCATTTAGGTCCCTGAAAGGGCCTAAATGCAATTAGTAAAAAACGCCTGGGCCCAAGTACAGTTTTTCCATGCGCGCGGGGACCTCTTTGTAATTTCCGAAACCTTGGAGGGGTTCCCTGTAAAATACCCCAGGCGTGTACGTGACGCACGCGCCTGGAGGACCAAAATGTAAATTGCATTCTTTCGGGTCCTTCGTGTAAAATACCCAGTACCTCACGTTCTAGGCTCGCGAGGGCTAGGCTCGGGTCAGCTCCGCCAAGTTCGGGCCACGTGGACTCTTCTGGAGGTTCGGCACGAGGCTCGGTCCACCCGAGCCTATAGGTTTAAAGTGGAGGCTCGGGTGGCGTCTGGTGTCGCTACATGGCATCATCCTAGTCGTCCGATCCTGGTGATCGGATGGCAACTGTGCGTTCATCTTCCTCCGCGGGCCACCGGAGGAGGCGGGGACTCCGATGACCATGCCATAGCTCTGCCGCGCTCCCAACGCTTGCATGAAGGTCTGACAATGGAGATGAGGGGTCCACGACGAAGCGGTGAGTTGGCGATGCTCCAAGGGTATCTTGAACGGTTGTTCGGTGGAGCTGCACAGACGACGGAGGTTGGAGTTGGAGCTCAGGTGCAATGTCCGGCCAGTGAAGATGTTTGTACCTGCAGTGGTTAATTAAAGCCAAAGCGTGCGTGCGTGTAGTGCTTGTGAGGTGAGTGAACGGTCGTGGAGGCGTCGAGAGTGGTGGCCGGAGGTTTCTTCGCCGCCGGAGCGGGAGAAGAAGGGGAGTTGGAGCGGGGAGGTTCAGGAGAACGGGAAGGGGGGTCGGAGAGGGTGCTGGAGGCATGGAGGATGTGGTCGAGTGATTGGTGGAGGGTGTAAGTGAGTGTAGAGGGAGGTAAAAATCGAAGAAAATAGAATAAAAAGCACCTCGCCGGAGTGAGGTGTGGCGGAGGTAGCAGCTTGGGCTGAAGCTCCATGGGAGCCTCCAGTCGTCGCCCCGTGAGGCCAGCTCTTGTCCTCGGAGCTCAGCGGTGGTGGAGCCACCAGAACACAGCGGAGAACACCGTGGGTCGACACCGAGCTTATGTCGTCGTAGCCTCGACGCCCTGCCTCCTCCGCTGTCACTGGAGGGCAGGGGAGACTGGACTTAAGCCCATATTGGAGAACAATGGTTATGGTGGAGGGGGAGAGGCTTAAATAGGCGGATGGTAGTCGGAGGTTACAGTCGTGCGAGGCGTTTTTGAACGGGGTGTTAATGGTGAGGGGGGTAATGGCGAGGGGTGTTGATGGTGGCGCGAGGATGGCGGAAGAACGGGCTATGTGGGGGAGGCGTTAGGAGAGGAGGAAGGAGGCTGGATCGTTGGCCAGAAATGGAAGGGGCGGAAGGTGCGCGAGGTGAAACGGCTGAAGAAGAGAGTGGTTACGGAGTTTGACGATGGTGGAGGACTGTTGGATCTAATGATCCAACGGTTGTGGTTAGAGCGCTTGCGGAGGGATGCGATCAGATCAGAGGATCTGATCGTACGGCTAAGGGATGGGCGCTAAAGAGCGGCCCAGATGGAACGATGGTGGAGATCGGATGGCTGAAGTGAAGATGCGACGTGGCGCGTAGCTGGTCGTTGGATCAGCAGGAGATCGAGCGGTGGAGGTTGAGGGGAGACATGGAGCGTTGTCAATCATAGGATGAAAGTGGAATCGGGGCCGGCTGTGGTTTTAGGCGCTGATGGGTGGCTCAGATCTGATCTGGGAGTCAGATCGGACGGTGGAAGATGGAGCAGGCTTCAACAGGTAAGATGGAGGCGGGTTGAGAGGATCCAACGGCCTAGGAAGGCGCCGGGTGGCGTGAGAAGAACGGGCCGCGTGGCGGCTCCAGAGAGCGCCACGTGGCCCACTGAGAAAATTCAAAGAAATTACAAAGAAAAATATAAAAGAAATAGTTATAGGCCGAACTAGGAAAAAGTCAAAACATGAAGGTTGCTCGTCTCGACGAGATCTACAACTTTCATGTTGGTCAAAAAGCCAAAAGAGGTCATTTGTTCAAAACGTATTTTTGGGGGTATTTTTATGGGGATAAAACACCGGCTTTTATGGTTTGAGATTTTTTTGTATTTTTATCTTTTTAATGGTCACTGATTTATAGACAATTATCCTATCTAATTTTTAGGGGTTTTTGATGATAAAATAAATACAGAAAAATAAGAGAGATTAAATACAGTAAATTAATGGTAATTTATACACCATACACTACAGGATAAAAACAACGAATTAGAGGGTATTTTTATTGGTTTGATTAAGCAGGGGTTTTAATTAGCGGCTTTAGCATGATGAATACAAGATTCATCACGATCCATGGATGGTTTAGTCGGGACTCTGTTGACATCCACATCGATTCCATGGACTCGGCATCGTCAATAATTCGAGGCGATTCTCGAGAACCCGGTTCATGCCTTACGAACCGATCTTCAGAGTCTTCATTTTTCTTTCCATTTTCCTAAATAAACTAGGATTAGTTTTATCCCACTACCGTTTGTTGTGAATTGAGGTCGATTCAGTCTACATCTTTTTCTCCATTCTTAACCATCTGGGATTGACCCTAATCTCATATTCATCATGGTAGATGGTATTCAAACTCATGTGGTCTGCTTGAGATTCTCTTACCGTTACATATAGATGCCAATCCAGTCTTGAATCCTAATACATAGTTCATCTCTTTAGATTTAGATCGAGAAATGGCTCCCCAGGAAAGGGAAAGGGGTTGCAGCCCATCCAACGACATCTTCTCCCTCGGGCATTCTTCGACTTCGTCGCACAAGGTGGCGCTCTAGGTTGCACTCTGGTGAAAATTCCTTTACTCTTCCATGCCCTTAGCCCTATGATAAAGGTCTATTGACCTTCCTGTAAGCTCTGCGAATGAAGTTGATGGCTAAAGAAGAGGATAGATGCCACAGATTTCCCTATCGATGTCGCTTATCCGTTGGGGAAGATCGAGAGCAGAGGTCAGTCTTAGATTCTGACCATTGAAGTCTTATGTCCTGCAAAGTTATTCAAACACCAAAAACACATGGTTGTGCTACACTAAGGTAAAAATGAGGCGAGACGGAGGGTCTCTAGTTGTGAAAGATTGAGCCCGGAAGGTCTTTGCTCATCTAGAGAAGAAACTTGAATCGTCTTGGGAACATAGATGAAGAAGCGATTGGATTTAACTAAATTGCACGCGTGAATAATGGAGTTGATGGCGGAGACGGATGATGACTCTGATCATAGGTTAATGAAGTAATACATATGTGATAAAAACGAGAACAACAAAATAAACTAGGATCAGAACTTTACATGGAATGGAAGGACGGATCAATGAAGAACTTGAAGAAAAAGTAACCTGAGATGAAGCTTAGAAGCCTCGTCGATCTTCACTATAGAATTCCGTCTAGGAACCTGAGCTCGAGCAGTCACCAGGAGTGCTGCAACTTGGCTTCAACACCAAGGATCTCTCTGAAGGAATCAAGCTCCGTTGTTGCTCTTCGTCACGTTCTCTCTCTGTCACAGGAGTAGTGAGAGTCTAGGAGTTCCTCTCTTCAAGGCGGATAGCCAGAGCTGGTGATTGGGGGTGTGCCTTTTATGAGTGATGGACAACAGAGGGTTGTTGTTCTCTATGCGACGGTTATTAACCACCACCAGTTAGCATAGGAGTTAGATTAAGTATCAAAGGGTGGATTGGCATGGAAGAGGATAGTTAAGTAGAGGAGATAGGTAGTGGTTTCGAGAATGGCATGTATAGAGGTTGGCAAAAATCAAAGAAGTTACTATGGGACTAAAGGTTGCTATGCTTGGGAACGGTGTTTGAGGTTGAAGGTGAATTTTCAGCCGTTGGCTCAACCAATCCAACAATTGATGCTGAAGAGCTGGTGAATGGATGAGATCGGATCAGTTGATCTGATCCAATGAAGGAAAAAGTGGCGTGGATGAATGGCATGGATCCACTTGATCAAGATGATCCAGTGGTCAAAAACGAGGTGCCAATGGGTGTCTGAGATGCGCATGTATAAGGATCGGATGACGGAAATCAAAGCGTGGGTGGCAGGACTGCAACGTGCCACGTGGTGCAATTTGAAGGTGTTGCATGGACCAATCAAAAGAAAGAAAATTAAATAAATCAAAGATTAATAGAAATAAAATAGTTAGGAATTGAATCAAGAAAAATGATGAACATGAAAGTTGTAGATCTCCATGAGATCTACAACTTTCATGTAGAAGTCAAAAAGATTAGAGGTCATTTACACAGATAAAAATAATAGTAAGAAAACTTTATAACATAATTTTCTTTGATTTTCCTTTTGCTTATTTTTTAGGTTTTTATTTTCTGTTATGTTAATTTATTTATGTAAAATTGTATTCTAATTTTTATTTGATTTTTAATAATAATAAATAAATTACATAAAATATTACTTAGAGTAGACTGCACCAAGAGAGAGTAGAATCAAAACATCATCAAAAATTCCAATCATAGAAGCTCTTCCATGGACCCAATCCTCAACTCTAGGGAATACAACTAGTCTTGCTTTAATCCATCGTCTCTTTAGTTTGTCAGACTTCAAAGGGATAAATGGAAGGCCATATTATGGAGGATGTAAGATTTTTTACTTATTTTCTCTTCCTTTCATTAGAACAGGGTTCTCTTAAGTGCCAATAACTCAACACAATTTTCATTTTAATTTTTACTAATCAGTATATCCGTCAAAAGAAGTTCGAGTCGTCTGCACTTGTTTCCTGAGACTACACATGGGTCTGCTTTTTTGAGTATCTAATATACCTTCTACGCCCATACTTGTAGCATTTACGATGCAGAGCCCTTTTTGGGTGCTAGCGCGATTCCGACCCTAATATCGGTTGTCCAAGTAGACACTTTGAAATGGGTTGGAGCTCTTGCCTTTGGTGGGAGCTCATTGATATTTGACTTTGTATGGTGAGAGATTTTTCTTCTTTTCTTTCAGTATTTCTTTCTTTTCTTTGTTTTTGACTAGCTCCACTGCTTTTACCAAAAGTTGGCGCACACTGACCAAATTATTAGAATAATATCATCACACTCTGGCACTTTAGGTCAAATTCAAGAGATAGCATGAGAATATGTCTCATACTGGCTAAGATGCTGACACTCGGGTTTCATGAAACAACAACAACAAAGCCTTTTTCCCACAATTAGGTAGGGTCGATTACATGGATTCCTCGCCTCCACTCAAATCTATCTTGGGATCAATCCCAAGCTTATATCCACTAAACTAAGATCCCTCTGTATAGTCTCTTTCCAACGCTTCTTAATCCATCCTCACTCTCTCTTAGCCAGCTTAACATCCCAACACTTGCATCAGTTGACCTTCTTTGCAAATGACCAAACCATCTTAAGTGGTTTTCTCACATCTTAACCTCGATCGGAGCTACACCAACTTTTTTCTATTTGCATCATTCCAAATCCGATCTGTACCGTGTGTGTCCCACACATCCACCTTAGCATTTTCATTTCTGCTACAACCATTTTCCTGACGTGTCTGTGGTTCACTAGCCAACACTCAGATCCATACAGCATAGTAGGTCTCATGGTTGCTTTGTAAAACTTTCCTTTAATTTTTAAAAAGAATTTTCTTATCACAGAGAACATCAGAGGCTCCTCTCCACTTAGCTAGCCTGTATTTATTCTATTAGTAACATCTCCAACCAATTTCCCCATCATGTTGCAAAATAGATCCCGGATATCTAAAAGAATCTCTCTTCCAAATGGTATCGTCACCAATATTCACCTCGATTCCTTCACCATTGCTTCCATAAAAGTTCACTCCCACGCACTTTAGCCAACATGCATTTAAGCCATCATTAATTTTATCCCATCCTCGAGCATCATATGGATCAAGTACAAACTCAAACTTCCAATCTCGGTCTCCTCAGTGATATCTTGACTATCTCAATCATGAATACGGTCGTGCATGTGAGTGATAGTTAAATTCTTTTGAGGGAGATTAAGCATTAAATACATCATGCATATCTTCAAACTAGGAGAGTGTGAATTAGTCAAAGACCTTAATGATTAATACATGATAACTCTAAGTCAGGAACTTCTTAAACCAAGTGTTAAAGATCATTTCAAGCCTTGAGTTCAGAGTGAAAGTGTCAGAGAGTAACACTAATATATTAATGTGTCAGTTACTTACAAAAGAATTATTATTTAAGACAAGGACAATAGAATGGGCACCTTCGACAAAACAATATATAGAGAACTCAGTAACGCATTAGTATATACTAAATAACATTACAAACTCCAGTTCCTCACAAATCGACATTAGTTCTTCGAGGTCTAAAAATCACAAGCTACCTTATGTTTAAATTATTTCTTCCAAACAGAAAATACTTCAGAATCTATGTATGAAATATCTTCATCAACTTGGAATCTCAACCTCTGATATTGATGCCATTCTCCTCAAAAGTGATATCCATATCTACATGGGAAACCACAAAAATTTTCACAATCATGGGGAGATGAATCAAACCTTGAAATCCTGCAACAGACTTTTGGATTTTCTTAAGAAGAGAAAAACTAGACATAGAAGGATGACCCGACTTACAAGAAAGGTGAGAATCCAAGGGCTGATATCCTCAAGATAGAAAAGGTACCTTCATAACTAATTATTCTATCAATAAATCATCCTCCTCAATTGGAATCACTCTTTTTAGTGAATTCTTTATCAACTTGATCTTCCAAAAAATAGAATTAAGATCTAGACCGACCTCCATGTATAACTCTGAAAGACTCTAGGACAAGACAACCTTGTAAAGAAAAAAAGAAGAAACGATTTGATGAACCATCACGACCTCTTGGAACTTTAAAAACTCCAAGGAGGCCGAAGAGACACAACAAAATGAATTTTCAATTTATTTTCTGATTTTTATTGGATTTTGAATATAGGTAATTAGTTAGTCTCATTTACACCCTTATCTTTGAAAAGTATTTTGAAAACTTTTTGCAAACGGATTCACATAGACATAGGTTTTCAAAATATTTTACAAATGATCTTCCAAACATGTAGATGTATTTTTGCAAACCACGTAAAACACTTGAAAACCATGCCAATTATGTTTATAGTTTAAAAAAATATTTCAAATATTTATACAAAACTCAATTAAAAATGAAATATGATACCCATAACCCCAAAAGTTTGAAAATATACAAAAATTATGAGCTATGGCTAGAGTATATATGTAATATATACGGTAGACCCCCCCCCCTATTTTTAGCTTTTTCTATGACCTCATAGCACAAAGTGATATAAAGTCATAGCTCAATTAAGCATAAAACAATCTACAAGAGCTGAGTCGAGAATAAGACAAGTGTAAGAATGAGAAAGAAATGAGTTATAATGAATATAAACGAGTGTCTTCTCCCGTATACTTAGGTTTAGAAGACCTAAGTAAAGATACAAAGGTAAATACAAAGGAGAAACTAGAGAACAGGAGAAGGTAAGGACAAAATCCCCCCTATACTTAGGATGAGAGTAGCCTAAGTGTGGGTAGGATAAAGAATAGAAAGGTTAATGGAATTTTATAGAATAGAATTAGTATGAGTCTTCTAACAATGAATCTGCATATGTGAATCTGTTATGATAATCATGCCTTGTCTGAGAAATATGAAATCGAATTGATATGCATGAAGTCAATCAACTTCCCCTATACTTAGCTGAGAGTAGCCTAAGTGTGGGTAGGATAAAGAATAGAAAGGCTAATGGAATTTATAGAATAGAGTTAGTATGCATCTTCTAATAATGAATCTGCATATGTGAATCTGTTATGATAATCATGCCTTGTCTGAGAAATCTGAAACTGAATTGATATAAATGAAGTCAATCAGCTCTACGGGAGTTACCCTTGCCTTGGATTCTACAAAATGGTTAAGTAACTGCCCATTAACCAGAAAGGAAGGTGCATTCTCTAAAATCTCAGAAATCACTATACCACCATTCTCTGCACTTCCCTTACAATATAACGACCCGTCCACTTAGATTTAGTTTCTCGTGGAAAATATTTAACTTTGCATTAAACAACCATACCTTTTGTCCAGGGACAAAGTTCTTGCATCTAATCGCATCATGCCACTTCTTAACTTTGTCCTTATAGATCATGATGTTGTCATATGCTCGGTTGTGGATTTCCACTAGTTCATTTAAGTTGAGGTCTTTACACAACCTTCCTAAGTGGCAGCTCTGGTTTATCTTCTTTATTGCCCATTGGAATTTGTGCACTAACTCAGCGGGCAAATGACATGGCTTGCCATAAATCATCCTGAAAGGTGAGGTGCCTAGAGGTGTCTTGTAAGCCGTTCTGTAGGTCCGTAGAACTTGGTCCAACAACTGAGACCAATTCTTCATCTGGATGGACTAAGTTTGAAGAATACTCTTCACCTCCCTATTTGAAACCTCTGTCATGCCATTTGATTGAGAGTGATAAGGATGGTTATCTAAGCTCAAATCCATAGTCCTTTGATAAAGATTTCAGCATTCCATTCATAAAATGGCTACCTCCATTAGATATCAAAACTTTAGGTACCTCGGACCTTGAAATAATATGCTCTTTAATAAACTTGCAAGCAGACCTACCATCTACGGCTCGGTTTGGGATAGCCTCCATCTATTTGGACAAATAATCAACCTCTAACAAAATATACTTAAAATTGTGGCTATTGGGGAAGGTACCCATGAAATCTATGCCCCAAGCATCAAAAACATCACAAAAGATCACATTCTGCATGAGCATCTCATCTCTAGAACCAACAATCCCTCCCATCCTATGGCAAACAGGGTACGATCGTACAAAATCCACATCATCTCTAAACAAGGTCGGCTAAAAGAAACCACATTGTAACACCTTGTGAGCGGTTCTCTTTCTGGAATAATGTCCTCAAACTTCAAATGAATGATAATACATGAGAACACTCCGGTATTCCTCCTGAGGAATACACCTTCTCCAGATACAATTAGGTCATTAAAAGAATAACAGACCTCAACTTCTCTAAATCCCAAACTACTGCAAGCATCTCTTTTTCGGTTAATATATAATTTCTCTGTTTTGGATCCAAAATTTTGCTAGCTTAGTGAACAGAAAATGGAATTCAATCTCGCCACTGTCCTATTATGTCTCCTACGGCAAAATCTGAAACATCAATTATGATCTCAAAGGTAAGAGACCAATCAAGAGCCCGCAGAATTAGCGAGTCACGGATTTTTTCTTAAGGAGCTCAAAGGCCTCAAGGTGCTTGTGATCTACAAAGAACTCGGTGTCCTTTCCTAAGAGCTCGGTCAGGGGTCGAGCAATCTTTGCAAAATCTTGAATAAATCTTCTACAGAATCCGACATGCTCCAGAAATGACATCACTAACTTGATGTTAGTTGGTGGATCAAGTTTCTTGATCACATCCACTTTGGCAGTACAACCTCCATTCCCTTCTTGGAGATGATGTGTCCCAACACAATATCCTCCTTAACCATGAAAAAAAATTTCCCATGAGACTACCAGATTCCTAATATATATATATATATATATATATATATAGCCAAAAGGACTAGTGTATGTCTTTTTGTGGTGGTTGATAACATGGTGGAAGTGAGGACTTTATGGTATTCTATTGTCTTGCATTTTTTTGTTCCAAAGATAAAATTATAAATGATATTTGGTTATGTTCACTGATTTTTGTAATAATAGTAACTTTCACAATATGACTAACTGCATTTTGTATATTTAAATATATTTACTTCTTTAAAGGAAAGGGAAATGTGAGTCCAATTTTTCCATTCTTGGAACCGTGAGCTTACTTCTTTTCAATCTCTGCCTGACATTCTTTTTTCGAGACCACTCTCCACCTTGAAGTAGGAAGGCTCTATGGGAATGGTTTGAGATGGTTTGTCTTTCAAGGACTTATCCAATTAAGAAAGTAATAAGACAATCTATAAGTATGCTAAAATAGGCCAATTGCAGTACCACGAAAGTTGTGAATCAAGTAATAGTTTCTCATCACTTTGGTTTACTAGGCAAACACGCTTAGGTCGAACACAAGGAGACCATGCTATCCACGTCCTAGCCACTGTGCGTAGTCGCAAAACTCTATTGTGTGTTTGTTTTGGAATTCTATATACGTTTTATCCTATTGTGTGGTTTTGATTTTGAATTGTTTTTTTTTTGTCTTTTTATCAACATATATAAGTAGAGTTTTATGTGTATAGTATTTATATCTTTTTTTAGTTTTAAAGTTCATATCTTTAATTTGATTTTAGTTTATAATATTTAATTAAATATAAATTTAAAATTTTAAAGTTATTTTAGATGAAAAATAATAAAATAAAAATATGAAGAAAAATAAAAAATAGAATATAAATGAAAAGAGAGTGAAAATGGTTCCTGAAAGTAAGAAAAATGGGAAAAAAATAAAAAAGAAATAGTAAAACCTTTGGATTGTATGAAAATATGATGAAAACCATAAAATAAATCAAGATTATAAGTTTGAAGTTCAAAAAATAAAGAAAATATATAGTGTTTGTAAAACAAAAGTTTTGGTCTCAAAAATAGAGATAAAATTCATGAACTATTTTCCCTTAAATTATGTCTCATAAGGTACCTAAAATACATTTCTTTTTTATTTTTTATGATTTTTAGTGATTTTTACAAGTTTTTGACGTTTTAAAATTTTTGGAGCTATAAAACTAATTTCCTAAACCCATGAGTATGATGTAGTCCTATGTGAAGGAAAACTACGAAAGTTTTTGGTCTTTTTTGGGAATTAGTATGAATTCTAAAAATGTAGATGATGATACATAATATCACACACCCTTGAGTATGATGTAATCCTAGGTGTGTGATGAAAGTTAAAGGAGGAGGGGGAGAAGAAGGACGAGACGATGGAGAACCACGATATAACGATGATATATGGGAGCTACGATGAATTTGAAATGGGTGAAGGATATGGCATTATCCTCAAGCGCATCACAGAAGCGTGATCATCGTATCGAATACGACGTAGAACGACTAGTCGCACTAGTTGTTCTATGCAGCGAAATTTAAAAAAATTCCATGCGATGAAACCACGTGATCCAAGAACGATTCTCGGACCGTTTCATCTAGAACCACATCAAGTATAAAGGAATATCTCTTGAAGCATGGTTGATCGAGTCTCTATAAAAAGAGACCTCCTGTCTCAAGCCCGATCGTCGGAGAAGACGCTTGCGAGCGTGGGGATGAACCGCGTGATCCTCTCAATCCAACAAGATGATCCAAGCACGGTGAACTCCTGATCTCGTCGTACGAGATTGAATGTCCTCTTCGTGAGCATAGCACTCCAAGAAGACGGAGAACCGAAGAACGTCGAAGTGGCGGCGCGATGGCGAAGGCATCGACGAAGATCTCCTCTAGGGCTTAGTGGACGGCCACCAAGAAACAGAGGGAGAGAGTTGGCGTATAGAATAAGAGAGAGAGTAATGTGCTTCCAAAAAGCATAGCCTTAGAGAGCATGGTATGCCTATCTATTTATAGGGTTTTGGGATCCATGGATCTCAATCCATTGGATTCATAAAATCAATGGATGAGATTGATTTATGTTTAATCCAATGGTCAAGATTGTTGTTGGTAAAAGCCAACAACTAATAATTTAATTTAGATCAAATATATTTGACAAATCATATATAAATCAATCCTAAATTAAATCAATCAAATAAAGGAGACAATCATCATGTAGATTACAACTCCTATTGGAACATAGTGGACGGCCACATGTTTCCAATTGGAGGCAATCTCATGAGATTGCATATCTCCATGAAAATCTCCATTATTTATTCCAACAACTTTTGTTGTGATTTATTCTTCAAAAATAATTCTTAATTAATTTTGAGAATATTGCAATCTTACCATTGGAAATATGTGAATCGCATTCACAATCCAAAACAAAATATAATTTACATTTTTAATTAATTACACAATGTGTATCCAATATACATTAATAATTAATCAATAATATAAATTATAATTATCTCTCTCTAATACATTATAAATCACATTTATAATATATTATGAATAATTGGATATTGCTATCCACATAATTCTTATCCACAATAATTAAATCACATTTAATTATATTAGATAATTTCCACGCACATCAAGATGATTAAATCACATTTAATCATTAATTCTTTAGTGCTGAGATCCATGGAATTATTCATGAGCCTTTTCAAGAATAATGCGATTTCTTCGCAGATATTTGGAGATAAGGACAAGGCGATAGTATTGTTCCACGTATAGTGACTTGGATGTTGAGATCACATCTCAAATCCAGATCTTATGGACCTACCACAGATGCTTGATCAAATCAAGACCGTATACCTAATCTTCTCATTGCATCTGAATCTCATTCAGATCAATGTCCAATACATGGACTAAGATTAGGTCACTTCTCTATTAAGAGGAGTCACTAAAATCCAAACCTGTTTCATCACTCCCTCAGAATGGAAGCGTCATGGTTAACAATTTATGATCACATCACCCTCAGGTATTCCCAATACTTGTACATCCTGCATATTGGAAGACCTATGATCATCCTGAAGATATAGATCACTTTTACACTGTCATCTTCAGGGTTTGATCATTAAGTTTCTCAATCTTGGTCATTGGGATTTGGTGTAGATCATATGATTTTCTAAAGCATATATCTTACCCTCAAATTCATGTCATGCTTACAAAGCATGACGACCATGCATGGAATTTGATCAGTGCCAATATCTCATGAGTGAGCTCATGTCTCCCGGTTCACAAGTGAACCTGTATGATCCCTTTGAGAGATCGTATTACTTATATGTCCTTATATGCACACCAGCGCGTCGGTGTATAGACCTTGGTTAGGTCATCAACCTATTGGTCTGCCAAATGCACATACTCAGACATATAGTAACACATCTGTCTTCGATCAGAGGATGCGTGCCTATATCATGACAGCATACGATATAGGACTTTGGTTATCTCGATCTCGTTAAGTGAACTCTTTGACTTAACTATTTTGACACCTCCGAATCTCTATTCCTATGCAGAGGACCTGCATCAAGAGGTCGGTCAGATATTAGCCTTTAGAGATAAGGATGCCATCTCCTACTCAGGCTGGAGATCATCTCTTAACAATCATTTGACGATACTTGATGAGTCCTCAATCTAACCCTTTAGATATTCATCCAAGCACCAGCCTCTATGATTCAATAGTTGAATCAACAGCTGTATGATTATTAAGATGGCCATGGTACATAACCCTAATTGTACTAAGGGACCTATTATGCAAATTATTCATTCTTCATTTCAGACCAGGGAATGATATTTGCAATAACATGTATTGCGTAATGGCTCGCTGTGGGCTCGCATGTCCAACAATCTCCCACTAGCCCAAAGAGCCATTAATGGGCTAATCATTTAAACGCACACTCATGTGACAATCATAGGCTATTTAGAAAATAGTTAGGTAAGCTGATCAGTCACTCTGTTCCTGAGAGACTATGCCAAGTCCTTTTACGGCACTTGCATATCTCCTAAAAACAGTGCTTGCATCTAATGCGAATGTTGCATCTTATGCAACCAATACTCAATCTTGTTAGTTACGGTGTTCTTGACACTATAGCTTAACAATTATTATAACCAGTATTTCCATAATCCTTATCAGAATACCCTTATTCCTGGATATCTCTATCTCCTAAGGTATCCATAATTAAGACCTTTTAGATCACTATCTATAAAGTCTTAGTTTTTGAAGATAAGACTTTGAGATCACTATCTCAACAATCTTGTCATCTATGAAGATTTCGTTATTACTGCAATCAAGTGTTTTCTCTCCATAGTAAGATTAGCAACTCTTTACTTCTCCCACTACATGGCAGATATCTGGCTTTTGTACACATCTAGCATATACTCAGCTTCTCGTAACTGATGCACAAGTGCAAGCAGTTCTAGCATTCACTTCCTCAACTCTTAGAGGTGTTATCCCTTTAGATAGGTCAGTACCATATCTTAAGGGATGGAAGCCTTTCTTGGAATTTTCCATAAAATGGAATATGTTCAAGGTGTACTACTAATGTGACAGTCCCAATACCCTCTTTTCTATGCTTCTGAACATCTTCAGAACTAAGATCCAAGAGGTATCCTTGAGATCATATCTCAAGTTATGGAATAATCAGATTATAAAACACTTATCATTATCCTTATGTCATTTTAAATGATTAGGATATCATCTACATTTAGCACGATGAACACAAAGGCACTCCCACTAAGCTTCACATGGCTCATCAAGATTCTATCTAAAATCATAACATTTATAATTTCATCAAATCTTATGGTCCAACTTCAAGAAGCTTATTTGAGTCCAAATATGAATTTCTTAGCTTGCACATCTTGCTTTCCTCAACCATGAAGCCCTGGGGCTACTTCATGTGAATATTCTCAGAGAGGTATTCATAGAGGAATGCAATCTTTACTCACATCTTGAAGATGTTATAGTCAAGTTGCGTAGCTATAGTTAGCAATATTCTGATGGGTTCAAGCATGGTCACTGAACAGCATGTCTCATCGCTCTTCGATATGCAGCTCATGGATACGAACCGTGCTTTTGAAGGTCTCTACCTTCTCATCAGGTTCCCTCCTTTTATTGAAGACCCATTTACACCTTAATAGGTCTTACCCATATAGGTGGATCCTCGAGGGTCCATATACAACATTTGCATATGAAGTCTACTTTAGACTTTATTGCTAACATCCATCCTTCCATGCTATGATCTTCAGAAGCTTCATCACATGAAGTCAGATCATTGTCAGATTCAACTGACACATGGAATCCATCTTCAAACTTATTTGAAGAGGTATTAGTGTTTCATCTTTAATTGTCCTTTTAGTTTCTGATTTCAGGGGCCTCATTATCTTTTCAAGATTAAATGAGTTTAAAACAAGCTCCGAAACAGTGGCATGACAAGTTTGATAAGACTATCCAGTCTTATGGCTTTAATGTTCATGAATCCGATAAATGTGTGTACTCTATGATTAAAGGTGATATGTATGTTGTCTTATGCCTATATGTAGATGATATTTTGATATTTTGATCAAACATAAGGATAGTGGAAGAAACCAAGAGGTTCTTGAGCAGTAAGTTTGAGATGAAGGACTTAGGAGTTGCTAATGTGATTTTGGGGCTCAAACTGATTAGATCTACTAATGGGATAGCTGTGTCTCAGTCCTCATTATTATGAGGAAACTTGCACATCGCAACCACATACAATATGTGTCCAACTGCAAGTACAATATCTCAATCATGGATCTAATCCATGATAATTTACTGGTTATTATTGAGTATATTATTGAGTGGGTTTAATGAAGGATTATCTAACATAAGAAATTTGCATAAAAATATATAATTATATATATACACATTTTATTTGATTAAGGCATTTTAAATCAAATTGTTCTTGCTCTGTCAACCTTGAAAGTTTATTCCCTTAATCACTTTCAAAGTAAGAGATATACTTACCGTTATATCTCAAGCAAGAACTGGGATCTCCTCCTTATCTTTATCATATCCCAATAATATGAGAACCTATGACTCCAACAAAGAGAAGCAGGGACACATTACGCCTTGCAAGTCCAACTTGCATTTTCCAATTCGGTCTTTAATACCTGGGCCCACCACCCCTAAGGTGATGTTGACATGTCATTAATTGAACCAACCGTCAACAGGAATACAGCTCGCTATGCGCAATCCAATATCGCCCCAATAATATGAGGACCCAATATTGGGGTCACTACGCATATGTCCTTACTCTTTCGAGAAGCGACGAGCCCGATCCAAATGGATCATATGCAGGAGCTGTCACTTCGGACAGGCGTCTTCTACATACAATATCTGGCGACGGAACCCTTCGCCTTGACGGGAGACCATGGACGTCACTTATGTGATCCTCCACCTCACATTCAAATTTTAATTAAATATTATGAATCACATTCATATATAATTCTTTCAAGGGAAATAAAAACTCTATTCATAATAGAGTGTCTCAATTGGACATAATTAATTTAATCATATTAAATTAATTATCAATCCAATTTAATCAACAAACTCGATTGTTTTACTTGAATGTATATATGGTATTATGTCAAAGTACGTATCAATTCGAATTTTAATAATTAGAGAAAATACATCTTGATTTCTCCGGCATTATCGAGTCCCTACCCGCTGCCATGGCCAGTACCGACGAGAGTGGGACGGACCACATACGTTGCAACCCGCTACCCCAATGCTCTTCGACTAGACACCATATCCACCTCAGGAAAGGATAATGCCAAATAGATCAGTTTGTACTTGAGATGATCATCGGTTCTTCAACCGAAATTATACCGTATAGTAATAATCAAAACATTTTTTATTATAAGGAAATTTGCTACACAAATTCCCAATCCTATTCAAGCAAGGAGTTTGATGATTGTGTTTCCAATTATGATCTAGATCAAATCTAATCAATTTATTGGATGAGGCCATGTCAATTAAGGAAATAATCATCATCAAATATTTCTCAAATATTTTCCATAATTATTTCATGAAATTAACAATTAATTTCACTATTGACAATCACATGGTTCTTGATTAGGACTGTAAGATATCTCAATCAATTTAAATCCAAATTAGACAAACTCAATTTTAAAAGATTGCTAATTTGATTTAGGACAGAACCTAAGTGATATTTCACATATTTGGAGGTAGATCAAAACAGTAATTAACTCATTAATCATGTTAAGATTCACAGTTCCCGCAACAGTGAATATATGTTCATTAAAACAACCATATCTCGAGCAAACGGAACCAAATTACGTAAACTCAGATCCTATGGTTTCCTTATTTAATGAAGTGATTAATTCATGTTTAAACATTTTAAACAGGGCCGAATTTATTCACTAAACAGATGTGCAAAAATCAAATGCGACAAAAAACTTTCGCGACCTTAACGAACCCAAGTCATATTAGGTTTGCGGATCGTATCCAAAACCTTCGACCTAAAGCTCTGATACCACTTGAAGGATATGGAATTATCCTCAAGCGCATCACGGAAGCATGATCGTCGTATAGAATACGACGTAGAATGACTAGTCGACTAGTTGTTCTATGCAGCGGAATTTAAAAAAATTTCATGCGATTAAACCACATGATCCAAGAACGATTCTCGAATCATTTCATCTAGAACCACATCAAGTATAAAGGAATACCTCTTGAAGCGTGGTTGATCGAGTCTCTACAAAAAGAGACCTCCTGTCTCAAGTCCGATCGTAGGAGAAGGCGCTTGCGAGCGTGGGGATGAACCGCATGATCCTCGCAATCCAACAAGATGATCCAAGCATGGTGAACTCCTGATCTCGTCGTACGAGATCGAATGTCATCTTCGTGAGCGTAGCACTCCAAGAAGACGGAGAATCGAAGAACGTCGAAGCGGCGGCGCGGTGGCAAAGGCGTCGACGAAGATCTCCTCTAGGGCTTGGTGGACGGCCACCAAGAAATAGAGGGAGAGAGTTGGCGTGTAGAATGAGAGAGAGAGTAATGTGCTTCTAAAAAGCATAGCGTTAGAGAGCATGGTATGCTTCTCTATTTATAGGGTTTTGGGATCCATGGATCTCAATCCATGAGATTTATAAAATCAATGGATGAGATTGATTTATGTTTAATCCAATGGTCAAGATTGTTGTTGCTAAAAGCCAACAACTAATAAATTAATTTTTATCAAATATATTTGACAAATCATATATAAATCAATCCTAAACTAAATCAATCAAATAAAGGAGACAATCATCATGGAGATTACAACTCCTATTGGAACATGGTGAACGGCCACATGTTTCCAATTGGAGGCAATCTCATGAGATCTCATGAGATTGCATATCTCCATGAAAATCTCCATTATTTATTCCAACAACTTTTGTTGTGATTTATTCTTCAAATAATTCATAATTAATTTTGAGAATATTGAAATCTTACCATTGGAAATATGTGAGTCACATTCACAACCCAAAACAAAATATAATTTACATTTTTAATTAATTACACAATGTGTATCCAATACACATTAATAATTAATCAATAAATATAAATTATAATTAGCTCTCTCTAATACATTATAAATCATATTTATAATATATTAGGAATAATTGGATATTTCTATCCATATTATTCTTATCCACAATAATTAAATTTCTTTTAATTATATTGGATAATTTCCACGCACATCAAGATGATTAAAATACATTTAATCATTAATTCGTTAATGCTTAGATCTATGAAATTATTCGTGAACCCTTTCAAGAATAATGTGATTTCTCCGCATATACTTGAATATAAGGACAGGGCGATTGTATTGTTCCACGTATAGTGACTTGGATGTTGAGATCACATCTCAAATCCAGATCTTATGGACCTCCCACAGATGCTTGATCAAATCAAGACCGTAGAGCTAATCTTATCATTGCATCTGAATCTCATTAAGATCAATGTCCAATACATGGACTAAGATTAGGTCACTTCTCTATTGAGAGGAGTCACTAAAATCCAAAATTGTTTCATCACTCCCTCGGAATGGAAGCGTCATGGTTATACAACCGTTTATGATCACATCACCCTCTGCATTCCCAATACATGTACATCCTGCATACTGGAAGACATGTGATCATCCTGAAAATATAGATCACTTTTACACTGTCATCTTCAGGGTTTGATCATTAAGTTTCTCAATCTTGGTCATTGGGATTTGGTGTAGATCATATGATTTCCTAAAGCATATATCTTACCTTCAAATTCACGTCATGCTTCCAAAGCATGACGACCATGCATGGAATTTGATCAATCCCAATACCTCATGAGTGAGCTCATGTCTCCCGGTTCACAAGTGAACCTGTATGATCCCTTTGAGAGATCGTATTACTCGTATGTCATTATATGCACACCAGCGCGCCGGTGTATAGACCTTGGTTAGGTCATCAACCTATTGGTCTGCCAAATGTACATACTCAGACATATAGTAACACATCTGTCTCCAATCAGAGGATGTGTGCCTATATCATGACAGCATACGCTATAAGACTTTGGTTATCTCGATCTCGTTAAGTCAACTCTTTAACCTAACTATTCTAACACCTCCGAATCTCTATTCCTATGCAGAGGACCAGCATCAAGAGGTCGGTCAGATATCAACCTTTAGAGATAAGGATTGCCATCTCCTACTCAGGTTGGAGATCATCTCTTAACAATCATTTGACGGTGCTTGATGAGTCCTCAATCTAACCCTTTAGATATTCATCCAAGCACCGGCCTCTTGATTCAATAGTTGATCAACAGCTGTATGATTATTAAGATGTCCATGGTACATAACCCTAATTGTACTAAGGGACCTATTATGCAAATTATTCATTCTTTATTTCAGATCAGGGAATGATATTTACAATAACATTTATTGCATAATGGCTCACCGTGGGCTCGCATGTCCAACAATGGGATATGCACCTAATGGTGACCATACACAAAGAAGATCGGACTCATGCTCCATTCATGATTTGTTGGCTTTCGGGGGCAGCTTTGAGCTGTTGTGACAAAGGAGAGGCACTCTTAAGGATCATGCTAGATGGGTCGATCTTCATTGTGGCTTGATGAATGTAAGGTGGCTGTTGCTCACCTGATTTAGAGTTGGGAGATTGGGGAGCAACTAGCGATAATGCTTGAATGGAGATTGAAGTTGGGTTATATGAGATTTGGGTTTCGAGATGGTAGGATATTGTGTGTTAATGGTCATCAAGGGAGTTATGCACAAGGAGTGAGTCGGTGGTTGATGGCGTGGTCGACAGGGGTCGTCACCTCTATCAATGAAGACAGCGATGAAAGGTGGCAGTGATGGAAGGCATCAATTAGTGGGGTGTTTTCTAAAATCGGTATGGGAACTGCATGAAGAAGGGAAAGCTAGCCCAAATCAGTGCCTAATGAAGGATGTGAGAGCAACCACTTAGAGGAGAAGGTTGACTATTGACTTGGGGATTGGAGCCAATTAGAGGAGGCGCAAATGGTTTGACCAAGCTCTGACGACTAAGTGGGTCATGTGACCTAATGACAAAAATGCAAACAAGAAAATATATGTCAGTTAAATAGTAAATTTCCTTAAAATTTAAAAAAAAATAAAACTTTCTTAAAATAATCTATTCTAAAATATTATAGAAGAAAGTTTTCCCCAAAAATCTTAAAATAGAAGACACACTTTAAAATATGTTTCTATAGGTATAAAAAATTTATTATTAGATTTTTATTTTTTAATATTTTTCCTATTTATAAAAATACCATATTATATTCAATAAAAATATTTTTTAATCTAGCTAGTAGCTACTGATATTTTTGTGAACTATTGATTTAGTGAAATACATGAGATAGAAAATAAGGTAGATAGTTTCTAGGTAATAAAAACATATAGCTTGAGTTCTTCTATTTTTCATGTAATTTTTATTTTGCATCTTTTTTAGGTTATTTTATGTTAGAATAAAGTAGAATATAAAGTAGGAATATACATTTTAAAATTAAGTGAAAAAGTTGAACTTAACCCTTATAAAATATTCAAATTGTGCGTGCAATTATACTACTAGTCACATGGCCACTTGTCATACATGAGCTTCCCTCAATTTCAAAGTATTTTTAAGATCTAAAGCATTTTAAATTATGAACTTTGAAAATAATTGAGGTGAAATTGGAGTCTATATGCTCTCTATATAATCAGGAATGCATGCATATTAGAAAAATGAAGTTATTTCAATTATCATTTTGTAAATGATTTTTTTGTAATTTTTTGTTTTTATGTATATTTTTATTGAACTAATGCTAACTAAATTAGTTCATTCTAAGTTGTATAAAATGAGATATAATTATTTTGAAGTTTGTGTATATATGTTCCTCTAGATTTCATTTACAATATAATATATTTTCAAAGGTTTCCTTATTCCCTACTTATTAGTGAGTCGATCGATGCCTATGATCCTGATCACCAGGGGAGGGTCTTGAATAGGTCTTGCAAGTCCATTTACTTGATTATCTTTTGTCAGTCTACACAAATATGCATGCATGCATGTTATCCTTTTCAGTTAATTATTTTTACCTTTTTCTTTTGCATGGTTTAAGATATTTTGAGTTTTAAGTGCATGTAATTATAAGAATGTCATGTTATGAATGCATATGTTTGTCAAGAGATTTAACTCAATTTTCATGTTTAAGTTAAGTGAAACCCGATTTCATCAGAAAGACGCTACCAAAGATTAATTAAAACGCAATATGTTCTATATTCAAGCTGTAGCCGAGGTCTAAGACAACAATGGAAAAAGACCACCAATTACAATAATAGCGAAAAAAACACCAACCGTTCGGTAGTGGAGATGGAAGGTTTAACAACACGCGAAGGGGACAGGACAAAAGGTGAAGCATATGTAGTAGCTAAGAAGAATGGCGAAGGGAATGAGAAATCTAATCAAGATATATTTCCATAGATAGAATTGTCAGATTTGCAATGCCATTGCATTTTATATTACTTTTACATTTCGATCTAGTTCCTCTAATAAACTTTGAATCCCACATTATTCAATAAGAACTGAGTATCTGTTTCATGATATGGAGATCTGAAAAGCATATAATATTTACATTACCTATTTAGAGTCAAAATTAATATTTACATAGGAAGAGAGAGAGAGAGATCCAAAGCAAAGAGAAACCAGCTGAAGGGAGGGTGTGCTCTCAGACATTTCTGTGGATTATGCTATCCATTATTCGCATGGACAAACACAGCCAGTGTGGATAAGGTCTGACCCTAATTGGAATAATTCATTCATATCTATCTTTACAGCTGCAACGGCCAGTCACCAATTTATTAATTTTTCCTCTTTACCATATGTGGAAGCCACCACCAAGATCTGGGGATATTATTTCCTGCTATTCTATTATCTACATCTAGAAATCTCTTGCCAATATTAAAATCTCATACTCTTTTTTAATTATATATATGAAATATCATCAGGTTTTATTAATCATAATCATATATATTATTTGTAACATGAACATAATGCCAACATGCTTTTCATATTTGTAAAATATATATTTGTAAAATATATGTATCATTGGGGATGAAAACGGATCGGGATACGGATCGGATATGTCTATTTTCATATCTATATTCGTTTCATCTCTGTCGAATACGAATATGGATACGGATATGATTCGGATATGCATTAAGGAAATCATATCTTTAAAAATACGGATATGAATCCAAATCAGATTATCGAATCCGAATACGGATCGAATAAAGAGCCGACCCGAATATGGATCTAATAAAGAATATGTATTCAATAAACATGGAATCCGAATATAGATCGAATAATGACCACTTACGAATACGAACTAAATTTTTATCAAAGTTTGTAATAATTTTAAAAATTGTCAATGAAATATAAAATAAGTTGCATCATGGCAAAAAAGAGCGTTGAGGTGACATGTATTCTTGATGGGAGGCAAAAAGATGATTGAGTTTCGTAACCGTTGTTCGTGCCTTCTCCAAACAAATGGAAGTTTATTAATATCATTAATGTGTTATATTATATATGTATAATAAATGAGGTTGAATCTTCTGTTATATTAATTAATATAGAAAATAATATTAAATGTTGTATTCGGATATCCGGATCCAGATATTCAAGCCACTACCATATTTGTATCCGCATCCGAAAATATTTTACAATATATATCCATATTCAATCCGTATTCCATTAATATTCGGATACGGATATCCGCATCTGGTAGTTTCTTGAGTACAGTAAACGAATATTGGAATATATATGTATCCGTTGCCTATGCTATCCCCATCATTTCGTACCTAATCTATAAATTTTGATTTCAAAATGGTAAAACAATGTGGTAAATGTCACTGTTTATTATTTAATCAAAATAGTTTAAAACTATGTTGGAACAAAATTCAAAAATCAGATATCATATCTATAACATATATTATAAGCCGTCACCTGCTTCCTCCGCATTTAATTTTCCCATTCAAATTCCGACTTTGCCCTCTCATTCTGTCGACCAACTAATTTCCTATTTCCATTCCGACTTTGCCCTCTCATTCTGCCGACCAACTAATTTTCTACCTCTGCTCTGTGGCATTTCATTCCAACTATGCCTTACCGCTTTTCCCCGTACACACGTCATTTCCCTGACCGCCCTTTTCCAGACCCCCATTACGTGTTCTCTCCACGATATGGTCCTCCCCATGCAAGATCCTTTACATATACGTGAAACCCCACCGAGCTTTTCATATCCCACTTGCGCAGCATCTCGCTTCCACCCCTCCTCCCGCCCTACCGAGACATCCCACCAGCTTTGCTAAGTCCGACAACACCGTCGCCTCCCGGAGATGGATGGTTCGCCGCGCGCAGAAACCGTGTCCCCTGTAGGTATGTTATGTTACTTTCATACATATCGACCTTTGTTCTAGCTACATGCCATGTTGCTCATAAGTATCCAGTAGCAAATCCTGTTGATAAGCTGCACGTTATGGTGCGTGTACCAGATCTTGCTCCAGCCACATGGGAGAATTCCGGTATTCTGTAACGTCATAAGTTGTATGATATGGTGCCTGGTGATTATCCTTACATCTACACTCCAATATATTGCTGTTCATAAACAAATCCTGTGCATGGCAATTTATTATAATACCTTCTGCCCATGGAGATGGAGGACTGGCAAATGTTTCTGACCTGGGTCTTACTCATTCTCTCCTAACCTTAGGCTTCACTTTAGTAAATCAAATTAATTAATTTTGGATGAATTCTCTTTTGGAAGAATACAATGTTATCCATATAGAGCAGCAGGGGTTAATAATCCTTGGGCGGGAGCTAAAGAGTAAGCAATACCTGGGGTTAATAATCCTTGGGCGGGAGCTAAAGAGTAAGCAATACCTGATAAAAGATTATTTCTTCTCCTGTGATAAAGAGAGCTAAGTAGGAGTATGCAATACCTGATAAAAGATTTTTTCTTCTCCTGTGATAAAGACAGCTAAGTAGGAGTATGCATACATGATATAAGATGGTTAGGCTTACAAGAAAAACCACCCAACGTCATTCGACATCCGTAGAAGTTGTACACCCTGGAGATAAAAAGCTGCATCGCTCGGAGCATAATCTATCTATTGCTCCATTATAGCATGGTTTAAACACAAATAAAACCTACATTCTAATATAGAGCCATCTCCTGATCAACAAAACATTGTTTCCCCAACAGACATGCATATATTTACATTGTGATGTCAATTCACTCAACCCGTGTAGCGCACCGAAATGAAAACAACATTAGTGACATGCATCAGCCATATGGGCAGACCTATTTAGCATAAAAAAAATGAATGAAATTTCGAAACAGTGGCCTCTTCGTGGTGTTTCCATATCGTCATAACCAAACCTTGTATATGTTAATGGATGGATAGCACATAAACTAATAAAACAAAGTTAACTGTGAATGTTTCTTTCTGCGGCTGAAATCGTCTAATTAATCAATCCCCAGTAAAAGCAACGTCAGGTCTTTGCCCAGAGATTATTTTGGGTTGAGGGGTATGTGTCACGGTCAAGATCCATTTGACATCTGTATCCAATTGGGAAATCACGTTAACACGAAAGCTAATACGTCCAAGTAGTCTTCACAAACCGACTAGGGGTCGTTTTCATGGTCTTATTCTTCAAGCAGCGAGCCATCTTACCTTATATTATAGCCCGTTCCCCTGCTGCTACTGTAGTAATTTTACATTTGAGAAATTCGATGAACCTCGTATGTATTTTACTGTTTATTTGATACATATAAAATATTGCATTAGGCAATTTCCAGACGATTTCCTCACCGCCGCCTTCTTTTACTGTTTGTTTGATACATATAAAATATTTATGCGTCGGAAAATTTCCAGTCATATATTTTAGTCAATTTTTAATTTGCACTTTTTTATTCTATATTTAGATTTAGAATATACCTTAATATATATAATATATTAAGATAATGGTTTCAATAGATCCCAGGATCCATATTTTTTTCTTAAAATTCTAAGAAACTTAGGAATTAGATTAGAGGCTCAGAGGCTTTTTCCTCTGTTCAATACATAATGACTGAGGTCAACTTTGGTTGGCTAATTCGATCAGTTCATCGATGGTCGGCAAGTATGATGGTTCTAATGATGATTTTGCACGTATTTCGTGTATATCTCACGGGTGGGTTTAAAAAACCCCACGAATTAACTTGGGTTACGAGTGTAGTTCCGCCGCCTTCTCTATTACATCTTTACCTTCTCCCGTTGCATGGCTCCTTGACGTGTCCGTCGAATACTCTACCTACGCCATGAAGCCGTTGCATGTGAAACGTGCCTTGTGTTTGATGGCTTATCTCTTTTTGCCCATGCACGTAACTTGCACCTCCCGATAACGCTATGCAACCGTTGGATGCGAAAGATAGATTTCATCGGATGGCTTATTTCTTTTTCCCCGTGCACGTAACTTGCTCTTGCCGACAATTGCATTAGAGCTCTGCCTATTTATGCCATCGTCGGCCTTCTGTAGCACTTCATGTTCCCCGTGCTTTCACGTTACCGCTGCTCTTCATCTCCGTTGAAATCATCAAGGTGAGTTACTTGTCCCGCATCTCACTGTTATTGTAGCTCCGTGTTGCATAAATCCTGATGTCCGAACATGATCTGGACGACAATTTTATTGATGTATTTTGTTGGTTCACGTTTGCTTAGATTTCTGCTGGTCGGTTGCGATGATCCTGCCTTGATGTTGTCGTCGTTCGTCATCTTCTTCTCAGATCTCAGTTCCAAAGTACAATCACTCTATTTGTCATCGCAAACGTTTGCATCTTGACATTATATTCCGCTTCAAATTGATTTCCTTTCCGTGTTTTTGGTCCATTGGAAGCAACTTACTGATTCGGAAGCAAGAAGATACACATGTTCTGTGCACGTTATGGTTGCAGAAGTGCCTACATAAATAATCAAATAGATTGTCTTCTTGCAAGCATATACAATTATATTCCACTTCAAATTGAGTTTCTTTCTGTGTTTTTAACCCATTGGAAGCAACTTACTAATTCGGAAGTAAGAAGATAGACATGTTCTGCGCATGTTATCACGACAAATAGGCCAATGTTAAGCTCATATTTACCTACGTAGCAGTTGGTTGCAGGAGTGCTTGCATAAAAAATCAAATAGATTGTATTCTCGCAAACACACACAAGTTCACGTAGTTCTTTTCCCTTTAAAAACATAAAGTAGGAATTGTGGATTATGTTTCATGTGATATTATCATCCGGGTAGGTTGATGTTAAGCTATAGATCGAGAATATACCTGTTGGTAACACAGTCATTTGTTTAACGAAAGTAATTCATAAAACTACAAAGTATAATATAATATATAGGTATAATACAGGTCGGACGTCAATAGATATAAATTCGTTAAACTATAAGTGTTATATATAGGTATTATATACTAATTTACGTATTTAGTCCGAAAAAAAATTTCACATGAAATACAAATATTACCAACGTTTACAAACATTACCAACGTTAAGATACTATACTGTGACACTTTAAATAATTAAAGTTACTTGATTACCTGTATAATTAGTTTTGGTAACAAAGGTTGAACGATGTGTCCAAAAGTACCCAATTAAATTTAAAAAAACTATCGGACTCGACTTTCGGACGAGATTAAATGCATCTTTGTTACCATCTTTGTAATGTACAGTACAATGGCAATGGATCGTACATATCTATACATATTTCAATGGAAGAAGATCCACCAATCTATTTTAGTCAGGTTGATATGCACAACTTACCGACACATAATACTATGACAAGATGCGACATCACTGGCACATAATACTAGGACAAGATGGAATATGGACAACAATATTCAAGCATCCCCAGGATGACATCGATTACCTTAATATGAAGAATGGTTTTAATTTTAAGATATTGTATGTCAATCTATATCTTTGGTTTATAATCCATTAGTTAGAATGAAGTATAAGATTAGTGGAGAACAGTGGTAAGAAACATATTTTGAAAAAAAATCTTCCCGTGCAGAGCACGGGGTCCCTACTAGTTGTTATTATTTCGGGACAATTTATTCCCTCGAAAAAACAAGGACTGAGGAGAAAAGATTATCCATATCAAGAGATGAGACGACCACGTCGGCAGGAATGCCAGCCGGTCCAAGCAGCTGCACGCCCGTTCACGTGCGGTTCGCAATCCGGTCCCTACCGGCTCGACCGCCGCGAGCCGAACCCACGGGCCGCGGTGTGGGGCCTTCGGGGCGGAACCTTCCGGTTCTCGCCGCATATTCGCCACGTCACTCGTAATAATGAGCGTTCAATCCTCCATTTCTCTATCACTTCTGACCAATTATTAAATGGTCCTGCAATTCTATTCATGTCGACATTCTGTCAAGTTATCTTATAGACGGATAGAAACCCTCTACTTTTTATAATTGCGTCGTCGTCCCTATACTCTTTATAATTAAATTCGGTCGCCTATAAATTGAATCATGATCTCTTAAATTAAACCATGATCTATCACCACAAGGAAAACAAGTTAACAAGTTGTAGCTACAAATTATCCCCACAGATGTAGGGCTTGTGATCACAGAATTGGGTTCTGACCACAACATATCGTGACCAGTAGCTGTAGCTACAAATCTCATCGCGAGAGTTCTCTAAACACGAATATGTCGTGGTCACTACAAGTGACCACGGAACTTGTCGTGGTCACAACTCTTTTTGAAGTCTTTGACCATGGAATTGTAGCTACGAGAAGCTAGTGTCCACGGAATTATCGTGGCCACAAATTTCCGTGTTCACATTCTGTGACCACAACTCATTTTTCTTGTAGTGTATATAGTATTACTAACTCTACGTCACAACTTTTATAATAATCCAAACTCGACAATGTATATGGATATTCTTAACAAAATATAAACATCAAAGAAAAAATGGGAGATTTTACATCACGGCTCTAAAATTTTCAAACTGCACCACAACGTCTATAATTCTTCGTTCTTACATGATGATCCCTTAATATTATATTACTTAACACATATATCTGTACACAAAGATCGTTGTGCACAAGGTTGCAAAAGTCGGTAGTCGGTACTCGATCGGTCGAGTCACTGACTAAGGATTAATCGGTAATTGGGAGTTTAATCGAATTTAGTCGAAATTTAATCAGCTTATACGTATATTTGCATAGATTTTGTACATTTTTATACTATCATAATGAAATAAAAGAAGTAATTGGATTTAAATACAACACTATTCATATCATAATAAGTTTACGTTTAGAAAAAGCAAAATATAAATAAAATCAAGCAAAAATTGGCCAACTAGTTTGCTTAGTCAAAATTAGTCGGTGCTCGATCAGCCACCCTACTAATTAGACTAGACAGACCTACTGATCGAGCCAATCGGACGACTTTTACAACACTGATTGCGTAAAGTTAGTAAGATTTTAGAGTTATGCACGTCGTTATAATGATTATAGGCGTTATGAGAAAATTGCACCGGATTTTAGAGGCTATGATGCAAAAATCCCCGAAAAAGCCAAAGCATGCCCTATTTAAAAAAAATGGGGAGTACGTAGTGGAATATTCCCATCAAAATCTCAGAATTATCCTACATACCCTAATTAAAAAAAACTAAAAAAACGGCATTTTCCATGGGATCATTCCCCCCTCCCTCATCCAAAAGAGAGGACCCCAATGGCCACGACCCCCTCTCCCTTCTCTATAAATACTCCCCACCACATCCAAACCACAGACCTGAGATTTCAAATCCGAACCCTCGTCCAGAAAAACCGACCCGTGAAATGTCCACAGCTGCAAGAGTGAACCGTGTCACGGCGCCAGTCCGCGACCACGACGGTGGCGGCGACGGTTCCCTTCTCTTCCATTTCGACGATGACGATTGCGATCGTAATTGGACCATCGGATCCGATTCCGACGATCCAGATCCCGATCTGGATCCCGCTCCGGCTCCTGTCCCCTCCGCCGCGATGATCCACGACCTCATGAATCCACCCGCCTCGGACCGCTTCCGCCGCGCCCTGATCGCCGACGTGACAGCTCTGGCGGATCGGTTCGGCTCGCTCCGGCCCGACCGCGCGGCCCTCCGTCGTTCCGTGGTGCGCGCCCTCCGGGACTCCGGCTACGACGCCGGCGTGTGCCGCGCCCTCCCCGGCGGCGGCGGCCACGAGTATATCGACGTGTTGCGATCGCGGCCGTCCGCGGCTAGGTACGTCGTGGATCTGGACTTCGAGGCGGAGTTCGAGGTGGCGCGGCCCACGACAGAGTACAGCGGCGTGATGACGGAGCTGCCGGAGGTCTACGTCGGGAGGGCGGAGGAGCTCCGCGCGGCACTGCGGGTGATGGCGGAGGCCGTAAAGAGGTCGCTCGCGGCACGTGGGATGCACGTGCCTCCTTGGAGGAAGGGGAAGTACCTCAAGGCCAAGTGGCTCGGGCCACACCAGAGGACCACCGTCGTCGCGCCGCAGCCGTCTGGGTGTGCGCCCTTCCACGTGGCGGCGCGGGAGGCAGAATGCCGCGCTGTGGGATTCCGGCCGGCGACGCGGCTTCTAGCGATATCGTGATAAACAGAACGGTTCGAACAACAGACGTGGTTTTACGGCAGAGGATCGATATATAAAATCGGTACGGATCTATACCGTTGGATCCCATTTGGACGGATGAGATGCCAAGAGGAGCAGTCGCCTGGGGAATGGAATGTGGGATTATTTTATTTATTACGATGATAGAGGAAGGGTCTGTTTGTCATTATGGATAACTTTTTTTGGAAATTTTCACAGTAATCTTTGAAAATCTTTGGAAATGACAACTAATCGTAGTCTTTTTTTAAAGAAAAAAGAGTTGTTATCGTATAGATGAGTGCACAAAAACTTCATCATTAATCACCAATAAAATACACACCTAACAGCGCTCCTGACGGAATATCACACCATTCCTGACAAGCCAGATCGCCCAAATCAAAGCCAAAATGTCTGATCTCTCAATCTCTGTGTCATTCCAATCCGCTCCAATAGACTTCCAGAAATCTAACACACCATCTACATTAATCGGTTGGTTCCCAAATAACTTCCATGCCTTCTTTGAGCTCTCACACCCGAGGAAAAGATGATCTGCATCTTCCACCTCACCCAAACACCGCATGCAGGCAGGATCAGTTGACTGAACAAATCACACAAGTCTATCCCCAGTTAAGAGTCTTCCCCTTCTGAACAGACATAGAAAGATCTTCACACGCGTCGGAACCTTCCATTTCCAGATCCTTCTACAATCTACCACGCATCCTCCCGGATCAAATACCACCGGCCCCTTCAAAGCCTTGTACGCCTTGCCAACCGAGAACACCCCAACTAATCATAATCTTTTCAATTGCATCACAATGCAAATTACAACATGACCTCCGTAATCATAGTAGGATATGATCTGACAATTATCTAATAACCTCTGTAAATGCTCCTATAATATACGTAGTACGTTACATCACAATCTTTGGAGAAGATTTTCAGGGTTATGATGTTAAAATCACCAATTAAAACATTAGGGAAATTTTGATGTTTTATCCAAAATTTCATCTTTTGTTCACTCATATCCACATCCAACCAAATACTATTAGATCATTGGACAATAATTGCTCGATCTTTAGATATTTAAATATCTTGTTCATTAAGTAGGCAAGGCCTAATCAATTAATAAGCACCACAGATCGAATAATGTAGATTGATTATTATCCATTCGATTATTATTACGAGGATGATTGTTTTAATATTCCTTCATATTTGGCTTGTATCTTTGTCCTTCTTAGGTGGCCTCTTATTTGTAGAGTGTAATAAAGCCGAATTTGAGCGAACCAATTCAGACTCGGTTCGGTTCATTTAGCATACTTTCATGCTCGGGATCGATTCGGCTCGATAAAATGAAAATTGTAATCATGTTCAATTCAGCTTGGGAAAGGTTCGGCTCAGCTCATTAAAGGTTTGTTTAGGGGAGGATTTTGTGGGAGTTTCGGAAATAGAAAATAGGGACTTACGAAGTAATGACTGGATGGGTGTGGAAAAATAAGGAAATAATGCTTATATTATGATAGAATGTCTTTTTTCCTTGTATATACAATATGTATATATGTGTGTGTATAATCGAACTTTTAACGAATCGAATCTGAGCGAACCTATGTTTTTGAGGTGCGGTTCGTTTATTTAATCGAGCCCAAACACGTATTTAGGTTCGGTTCATTTATTTGTGAATCGAATCTGGATTGAACTTTTAGCGAGCCGAATCTAAGCAAATGTCGAACCTGAGAATTTTCTGACAGCTCTAGTGATGTGTCAAACCAATCCCCTTAATTGACACCAAATTAAGTTGGCAAAGTATAGAAAAAAAAGATTTTCTATGCTTATATCTTTTCAATATTTTTCATGATGGAAGGATGATTTTGTGAATTTTGTAAAAATATAAAGGTGGAAGTGTAATTGAAAAAGTTAAAGACGTGTTATTGGAAAGTTTTGAAAGATCGCGAGCGTGGAATCCCTAAGGTGGTGTTCGGTTGCTGGGTTTTCTTTGGGGAGATAACCCACTTCTGGTGAGGGTTATCTGGTGGATAACCTGAATGTGAGTTGTGGTGTTTGGTTGGTGGGTTTAACTGTTGAGGGGGTTTCCTGTGATGTGACCGTTACTGAAGTTAGGGTTAATCATTTGTTGTTGATTGGATTTATTATAGTAGTAGAGGAATTGTTTTTCCTTTTTGCACTTCTGCCTTATTTGCCCTCTAAAATGTCATTTTTCGATTGAGGACTTTGTTTCCCTGGTAAATCCCTATTGATTTGTTGAGTGGATATCATTCTCTATCCGAGGAATTTCTGTTATTAACTCGTGTATCGAATATATTGGTAATGTTAAAGTGATTTGTCTTTGCATAAATAGGAGTTAAACGTTTGCATTAACGCTAGGAAATTGGATTTTCGAGAAGCAGCTATCGTTCGAGAAGACCCGAAAAGAGACTTCTTGCTGTATGTTTTGAACAGGGTATATAATAATTGGAATTCCACATTATGAAGCGTAGGCAATTTGTATGTTTGGATTTGCAATTTGAAATTTTTGTAGTTTAAATATATGTGGAACTTGTTGTGGGCTTGTTTAAGAAATTATTAAATATTTCTGAAGTCGTTGCAAAATAAAGAAACTGTACTCGTTCATCACTGTGAGTCAAGCATCTTTTCCAGCAGATAGCAGAAACTGTCCACTTATTTCGTTGAGTCATACAATGCATTTGTTAAAGAGCTACGGAACTATATGCTTGTCAACCACATGCTCGTCAAGAGGATCATAGGCCGAAGTCGAACCGTCAGAGAGGTGGATAATCATTCGTTCATACTCTCTGCTCGATCTCTCCGCCTGTGATAGCTTCTCGTCCTTGAAATCCAAAGCGAACTCTAGCACATTATACAGATCTGCCAGGAACATTTTCTCAGCAATTAGAGATTGGATAGTGGGAGGGAGCGACGAAGCCTTCGCCATGTAACCGCACGGTCGCTGTGAAAGTAAAATAATTTCGAGTGTTAACATTTGCTATAAAAATTAAAATGGAAAACTTTTTTTTCCAGAAATCGATATAACTTACATCTAGAGGGCATGTGTACCACATGCGTTCA
Organism: Ottelia alismoides; assembly: GCA_037367405.1. NCBI lineage: Eukaryota > Viridiplantae > Streptophyta > Magnoliopsida > Alismatales > Hydrocharitaceae > Ottelia > Ottelia alismoides. Next base: position 27,223 of record JAZKJV010010205.1, on the reverse strand, counting down.
TGGGCATCCTCTAACCGACGTGACTCGTCAAACGCCAGTAACGCAACCTCACCACAAGAGCATATGCGTCCGTGGGAGAAGGGAATGTTGAAACGTAGCATGATCATGACCTGCTCGAAGAACGCCTTGCTTTATATTACTTGACGCACGCAAAAAAACAAACCACATCGAATATAATCAAAATAACTACAAACAAGATATGAGATGTCATTGACTTACTTGCAGTACATACGACAATTTCAAACCAAAAATACAAAGTAGTAAGGATCATCATGTTAAAGTTCATTTAACAACGACCCTAGAATTCCGTCAACTCTAACGTATACGCCTCATCCTATCATTGTACATTCGTAGTGCCATTTCATCTCTTACACGCTCATCCCTTAGCATCTCCGTACAGGTGACTCTGACTTCTACCCTGGGCTCCACTTCTAACTCTGGTGGATCAGGAACCAAATATTTTTCAACACGGCCAAACAACTTATCACTACCATACAATTTGATGAAGTTGTGAATTATAGCAGTGGCCTTGACGACGTCCCTCTGCGTTTCGAATGTATGTCGGCATGCATGATAGGCACTTGAACCTCTTTTTCCACACACTAAATGTTCTCTCAACATCGCTCCGAAGTTGTGAATGCATGTGATTAAACAAGTGCTTGTGCGAGATGTACCGTTCAGATTTGTCTAGCACATGCCACTCTGGTAGATGCTATGTAATGCTTCGGTATGGAGCGATGAACGAGTCCGTATTGGTGTAACCACAGTCCACCAGATACCTGCAACCGCTAGGAATGATGAAGCCACCCCTTTCAATGGCATCCCTAAGAATGGACATATCTGAAGCGAACCCCTCCCAACCAACAAGAATGAATGTGAATAGATAGTCGAAAGATGCAACCGCCATCACATTCTGCGATATGCATTGTTTCCTGTTTGGGTATGCACCCTCCATACCTGCTGGCACCGAAGCCTTTATTTGTGTACCATCAATGGCACCAATCACTCCCTACACAAGATTTGAAGAAGTAATTTTTTAAAATCCAATGGATGTGGCTGACCAAACCTTAATTCGTGTGGACACGTACCTGGAAGTAATTTGCGAAACGATCATCTGTAGATATGCGCGTTGGAGTTTCCATGGAAGGAAGACGAACAAGTAGGTCATCCAGAAGAAGAACTTTTTCCAGAACCCTATGGATGTGTGCAGATATTGTGGATCCCGAGTGTTGAAACCACTCTTGCAGCACATGGTTAGATAAGTTGTGTCCAAATGCAAATAATAAATACAAACTTGCTCTATCGTATCCATGGATCTTGTGTTACACAACCCCGCTCTTTGCTCCAATAACTCTACAAACTTCAACAGCGTGGCAGGCTCCATCCGGAAGCACCTGTAAGATCGCTTGGTATGTCCTACCATCATATCGTCAATCCACATACATCCAGACCAAGGCATGTTGTTCAGAGGTATGGGGGCACGTGGCCTTTCTTGATCGTGTGTTGCACATGCGAATATCTACAACGCAAGACTGTAGGACAACTCGGTGGCCTCGAACAGAATATCGTCGAACGAATTGTATAACTGCTCTTCCATCTACAACAAATACATCTGACATAAGGAATTGACAATCATCACGAATGCTGGTTATGCGGAATAATAGATACATACATATACTGAAAAGTAACATGCGGATAACGACATCAAAGGCACATAGTAATCCAAGTATTTATCTAATTTTCCATAAGGATGGAAATACTTGCAGATTCGAGTTCGAAAAAAATTGTCCACACACGACTTACATACTACACTGTCAACTTAAAAAAGGAAATACAAACAACAACGAGTACACATTAAATAGTCCATGAGTGTGCTACAATTTAAAAGGTCCATGAACAGAAGTTGCTTGTAGGTGATGGTGAATAGGGTTGCATGTGAAAATGAGCATTCAAGGGAGGGGTCATGGCTGTCCAAGGACATAGTTAACCCATGCTTGGAGGTACTCTGGATCATCCTTGACCGAACGGAAGAGCTCCCTCCTGGCTGGGTGAATTAAGGTATCAGCCATCTTGATATACCCGGCCGGGGAGAGAAATGGGCACGCTTCCCTCAACTCCCTGAAAGCCAAGCGGGCATCCTCATCTTGTCGTCGTTGTGCTTCTATCCTTTCCTGAATTAGCGCCATGAACTCGGTCATGTTCGGTATTGCTTGCTTTCCAGACCCACTCCTCTTCCGCTTAGATCCGGATGATCTCTGTGTAGGCCTACTAGTAACGGGAGGTGTGGGCACCTCGCCCACATCCTCATTATCGGTATTTCCATCGTCACCCTCCATGATGTGCTCCTCCTCGGTGTTGTGTGTGGCCATCGGAGCACGTGAGGAGCTGTTATAACATCCAGTTGCGGTCCCCTTATCGATGAGGTACGACACCTCTTCGAAGTACAAGAAGGGACGTGAACTGTACTTGCGGTAGGCCTCACCCACCTGAGAAATGTAGCGTCACAATAACATATTGTTAAGTACGACAATTGGATTTTCGATGACAGTGCAAAGGACAACATACCTCCAACCAGGCTATTTCATCCGGTGTGATTGGACGATTTGCGACGTTGTCCCATCCCGAACCAGACTTGCCCCGTAGGTACAAATAGGTTGTGTGCTCCTTCTTATAGATCTTCCAACGAGATTGGATTTGATCTTTTGTGTAACACAGGCCTGCTTGCTCGTTGAACTGGCGTACGATTCCATTCCACCCAGCAGTGGTGAATGACTTCTCACTCCATTGATTCTTGTCTCGGGCTTCCAGCATACATTGGATTAGGACCCGGTCGTACGTTGGTGTCCAGTTGGGCACCCTCATTGTGGAGACGTTCTCACCCACAATCCCATCCACTGTGGTCTTCCCGTTATATCGTGGTGGCATTGTTACCCTAGCCAAAGAATATATCCAACATCATAGTCTTTATGATATATCAGGGAAATATATAATTAAGGGATGTTCTGCGCAGATATGAAGGTTTAAAATTCTGATAGCAACTGCGAGATAACATGCAGATGATTCCCACTTCATTTTAGAGTCGAGACAACAATTTGGAGTGCATATTAGTGAACCTACAACAATACAAAGGTGATTGCAGCTGCTGGATTTTTTGGCAGTTTAGTGCATATTAGCCTTATTGTAGGCCACGTGAGGGTCTTAAAATGCCATCAACATCCATTGTCCCCTAGGGGATAGCTGGAAAATGGCAGTTTAGTGCATATTAGCCTTATTGTAGGCCACTTGTCAAAATTTTATCTTATTTTTAATATCTGTGGACATTTATTAATTAATATTATTTTGAGAATTTTGCATATTTTTCCCAATCCACGCTTGGAAATTCATACATAATTAATCATATCTCCAAAAATTGGAAAAATTCAAGGATCATAGAATTAATTATTAGTAACAGTGTGCCAAAAAAGAATTGCATTTGCAAGCATAATTTTCTCTAAAAAAATCATTTTGTGCATTTCACTAATTGATTTTTGATAGGTATTAAATCCAATATTTTTAGGGTCTAGAATTTTTCTGAGATATATTACGTAGTGATATATCTTGGAAGATTTTATTTTCTGAAATAAGAAGATTTCGTATTTATTACAATTAATTATTGAAAATATTATTTTATTCATAAAAATTCATTTTGCATCCAAAAATTCCAAAAAATTACACTAGCTTAATTTTATCATATTTAACATCTTGGCCAATTTTGAGGATTTTTGGACTTGAATTGATTGAAATTTACAATTAAGCCCTTAAACTTTGCCAAAATTACATCGTACATTTGTCGCATTCAAAAATACCAAAAAAATACCTTTCTGAAAACCTAAATTCTAGATCAACTTAAAACCAACCTAAGGAGACAGTTGCCTCCCTGAGTTCAACCTTGGACTTACCTAAGAAAAAAATTGACCGCTCGCTTTAATTTGGCATTAATTAAATTTTTGGTTTTTGATTAGCTTTGAAATTTATCAGACTACAACGCATTAAAATGATACAATTAAAAGGGTAAATTTCGGGTTTGTCAATGCCCAAGGGAGACTTGTAATCGGTTCTGTATGCCCACAGGACGGAGTACAAAAGTTGGGACCAATTCTTTCTATCCAGCTTTACAAGCTCCTGAAGTATCATCTTGATTTATCTGTTTGATAATTCCACCATGCCATTGGTCCAAGGATGGCAAGGAGATGCGACTCGATGCTCGATGTCGCACTCCTTCATTAACTTCTTGACCTCTATATTTATGAAGTGACTACTCCCGTCTGATATCAGTATCTTCGAAATCCTGAACCATGAGATGATGTTCTCTTTCAGAAATTGACAAACTGTACATCTATTTGCGGTTCGAGTGGGGATAGCTTCAATCCAGCGACTCGCATAATCAACAACAAGAAGGATGTACTCATGTCCCTGACTGTTGGGGGAAAGGTCCCATGAAATCGATGCCCCAAGCATCGAATACATCTGGAGACCCAAATTGTAATTTACCCCCTTTTTTTGATATTCTGGCAAACTCTATTTAAAGATATGGTAATTTATTTATTGCAACTTGAACTATCCATCTATATCTATCTATAAATAGTTAGGGATGATAACAGATACAGATATATCGGAATATTCGCTTACCCTATTCGAAAAATATCGGATACGGATATCCGTATCCGAATATTAATCGAATACGGTTCGAATATGGATATATGTTGTAAAAATTTTCTGAATACGGATACGGATATGGTAATAGCTTGAATATCCGGATTTAGATCCGGATATCCGAATACAATATTTAATATTATTTTTATATTAGTTAATATAATATAAGCTACAATCTTATGCTATTATATTAGTATTATACATTATATAATACAATATATTAACAATATTAATAAATTTCTATTTCTTTGGGTATAAGCGCTTACAAAATTTATGAAATCCTATCCTCTTTTTACTTCTGGTCAAGAATACATGTCACATCGACACTCCCTTTTGTCATGACGCAACTTATTTATATTTCATTGCTATTTTTAAAATCATTATGAACTTTGATAAAAAAATCAATTCATATTCGTATGTGGTTTTTATTCAATCCGTATTTAGATTTCATGTTTATTAGATCCATATTGGGAATTCACTCTTTATTCGATCCGTATTCGGATCCGCTTTTTATTTGATCCGTATTCGGATCCGCTCTTTATTCGATCCGTATTCGGATTCGATAAATATCCGATTTGGATTCGTATCCGTATTTTTACGGATATAGTTTACATAATATATATCCGAATCATATCCGTATCCGTATTCGTATTCGATATAGATAAAGCGAGTATGGATATGAAAATAGACATATTCGATCCGTATCCGCACCGATTTCATCCCTGTAAATAAGTATTAAAGCTGGATAACTTCGGCTCTCTCCTCTCCACAATTCTAAAGACCGGTTCATTCCCTCTTTCTTTTCTGACACTTGAATATCTCAATGACTTGGATTGTCGCATCTCAGGGAAACTTCTTAGGACGGAAAATTAAGCTTATACGTATTATTACAACCTCCATTTCATCTCCCTTCCCCTTATGTGCTGGTCTTCTGAGGAATTTCTCAAGTGGAAATATCTTATCATATGATTTGTGCATTTGCTTTAATTTATAATTTTATCATTATATTAAATCACAATTTTTTTATTTTTAATTATAATCTTTGAGATTAGAGTCAATATTTTTGTAACTACGGACAAAATAGCAAACGTTATTGACAAGTACCTCATAAAATTTAATTTCAAAACTTCTCATCTTCTCAACAAAAACAAAAACAAAATCTCGAAAAACTTCACCATAACTGAAGTTTTAAAAATCAACTAATTTTACTAATTAGATTAGGATTAGACCTGAACTCAACCCATGTGATGGTCATTGGATTATTTATCGAGCGGGCATCTTAATCCAAAGGATCAATGATAACCTCTTGATTCTTAGTTATTTGTTTCATACTCTCTAATGTACGAGGTGACACTGACATATCACAAGTATATAAATTCAGCTTGTCATGTACTGATGCGTTGTTGCGCCGGGTCCTGTTTGGTTGGAGAATAGGCTATGGAATAAGGGGTCAATTCTCCTCCCGACATGGTTCTCAGTGGTAAGACTATTCCGCATTATTCCATCTTATTTCACTCTTATTCCTATCTTTATGCTACCTTACCTACCTTTATTTCACATTATTCTCCTTATTCTTATCATCTAGTCGAACAGAGAATAGACCCTTATTTTCCTTATTCTCCATCCTTATTCTTGCTTATTCTCCTACCGAACCGGGCTCTTCTTATTTGTTCTTGCATGAAAGGCGTGTTTGGAACTGGCAACATATGGATGTTATAGTTTGTATGCAGATGGTCGTTGAACCCCTACATGTTTTCCTGTCTTTCAAAATTATCCATCAACTGAAGCTGGATAGATTCAGCTTCTTCTCCTGTACCAACGTGAGGCTGCACCAATCGTAATGAGAACAAGTACACTTTTAAAAATTAGGATTGGAGATTCAATTATTTAGCTTTCATTTTAATCTCACTTAGCAATATTAACGTAGAGATTATATCTTTATTTTTTATTAGTAATAAATATTTAGATTCAAGTATTAGTAGTTATTAACAACTTATTTCCGTATTTGTTTATACATTGGACTTCTTATATTAAAAGTTAATGATAATAATGGATAAAGACTTACAACATAATTGAAAGATAATAGTTCCACTACATGAGAGTAATTTTTGCATCGAAGATATCTACATGATATTTTTCATAAATATTTTGTAACAGAGCACAATCTCCACATGTTTTCAATTTTGCTTTAGTTTCCTACATATATTATAGTATTGGTAATTATTGGAATCTTAAATTTATATAAATAATTGTAACGATTCTTATTGTGGTCGGACCCGCAATGAAGTGCAAGTTTAAGTATATACAACAATACGTATTGTAATTATTTGTTGACACATGTCAATTTTGTTGGGTTATTTTTGTAGTAGGCGTTGATATTTGATTTTAGTAATTTTTCGTATACTACTATTATAATGTATATGTTTGATCATATTCTTTATAAGACTGATTTTAATTGAGATCATTTTCAATTAATGGTTTCTAAATTTTTCATATAAGTATAGTCTATGTTAATAATTTCATGCCGGATTATCAAATATAGCTCATCCATAGTAGATAAAAAAGAGATAAGATATACAAATAGAGAGAGACAATATGATTTTTGGTTGGAATATAGATATAATGATCTTATTGTCACTTTAGGAAAATTCACTTAAGATAATGGAAAATGAATACTCGTTGTCATGTTTTTCGATGTTAAAGATAACACAACGAGTATTATTCAGTGTCAAATTATCTTTTATCCTCGATGTTAGCAACAAATGTCACATCCATCGCTAAATGCTCCTATAACGACGACTTAATCATCGACTCACTCCTTAAGATTTGTATTAGTCATTCTTAAATATATCGGCATTTAGAAGAAAAAGACAATTGGATAACCATTGCAAATTGTAATACGAACTCATTATTAGGAATACATCAATAATACGATATTCGACGCGAATTTAAAGAATCAAGCAAAGAATGATGCTTGTTGTTATATGTTTAACTACGAAAGATGGCACCCCATATATTAAATTATTTATTATTTTAGATCAATTTTGTTATAACGTATACACAAAAATAAAAAAAACACAAATATTTACTCAGGCTAAAATATTTTTGAAAAAAAGGGAACGAAGCAGGTATTTATGCTGTAATTTATTACGTGATTCTCATCTGCAATCCTACGCAACAACAAACATGAAACTTATTAAATTAGTAATAGTTACGTGTTTACTTATTTCCAAAAACCGGGACCAAGCAAATTTATAACTATCTATCTTTCTCATCCCGAAAACGTACGCAACTGAAAGCACGAAACTTATCCCAAGGACTTCCCCCTATGACTGGGGCAAACAACTTAGGCTGCAATGCGGTCTACGGTTGAGATGCAATGATCGGTTGTGTAGAGGGAGCCGATCGTCGATTGTGTAGAGGGAGCCGATCATCTGTTGCAGCCCCTGCTGCAGACTCTTCAGGAGGGGCCGGAGTCGTTCGATCTTGATCGAGCGGTTCACATGTATTTGCATGGTAGAGCCCCACAAAAAGTGCAAATCCCTTCAAACTGCTCGATCAAGATCGAACGGCTCCAACCCCTACTGCAGAGTCTGCTGAGGATCCTCTCGCTTGTGTAGATATCTAGCACATCCCATCCCATGTAGTGCTTAAAGTCTTCGACCCTCTAAGCACAATATCAATGGAAGGTGCCCCTCTCCACATTCTATATAAATAGCCCTTGTTGCTGTGGTGATGATGTGGGAGTAGAGGTCCATCTGAAAGAAAGAAAAACACAACCTTCTAGCGTCAGCAATGGCCGAGAACCGAAGAAGGATGGTGGTCGTCTTTGCACTAGTAATGGCATGGATGTTTCCGTCGGTGTTTGCCCTCGGGGATCAACTGGATATCATCATCACGTGTAAGGTTGCTTGTGTGAAGGCCAAAATAGGTTGCAAGCTCGGTTGCGGTTTGAGCTTCAATTGCAAAGAAGATTGTGAGAGGGCATACAAGACATGCTTTGCTCAATGTCTGAGTAAACCACCTCCACCGCCTTTTCCACCACCACCTTCCCCACCACCACCACCTCCACCATCTCCTCCACCGCCATCCCCACCACCACCACCGCCATCTCCACCACCACCTTCCCCACCACCACCACCACCACCACCATCCCCACCACCACCACCACCGCCATCTCCACCACCACCTTCCCCACCACCACCACCGCCACCACCATCCCCACCACCACCTCCTCCACCAACGTCCATTAACATCACTGACTCCATCCCCACCACCACCACCTTCTCTGCTACCATCTTCTCCACCACCACCACCTAACCAAACCTCTCGTATGGTAGCAACTCAAAATGCACGATACACTAGTCGAGCTAATTGCGGTTGTTTACCCAACTGCAACAACGCCTGCAACCAAGTCTTCACTGAATGCATCGCTGGTTGTCCTTTATGACTAAATAAATATGTGTAGAAATATGTACCCAAGAATAAGCATCCTTCCTTTGCTGCATGTGGATATATATAAATAAAGGTGATATGTTTCTATAAACCTTTTAGTTTTACTCCATTTGGCATCAGACGAATATGTGTTGAGTGTGAGGTTATGTTCTTGCATGATAACCAATGGTTATCATGATGCATGTTGATCGTGAAGACGGGAACGATAACACATGGGATACGTTGTACGGGGGATCGGACGACCCTGAGATGCATGTCGACCATCTCAACTTCAACGTCTCTCATGGGAGGTTGGGATGGTTGACACGCATCTCGAGGCCGTTCGAATCCCATCCAAGGGATCACGGCCTGCATATCAACAGAGGATCCTCTCTACGTGAAGACTCCTCAATGGATGGTGTCATACTTGTGCAACCACAACAAGCGATCCACTCTGAAATGTCACCTACACTTATGCACACATCTACATGCAAATAGATATCTTCATAGGATCTATTCTCTTGCCCCTCTCCTTTCGTGTGATTCCACTAAAATAAAATTGACCTGCAACAAATAATTAAATATCCATTACCATATATTATGATGTTAAGGATATAAAAACTAATTTTATTCAATGCCAACTTATCTTTTGTCATGTAATTCGATATTCGTTGTTAATATTTTGTATAATAATAATATTTTTTTCGTTCACTTATTTCTTAACATCTGTATCTATAGTTGCTAAATTTAACAAGAAAAAGTCAATAAATAACTATGAGGAGTGATCCTATGAGATGAGATTTTGTGAGATGGTGAGATGAGACATTCTGGACCACAAGTTGATGTATTCTCTCTCCTGCCTTTCTCTCTCCTGGTTAGAATTAGTGGTCCAGAATGCCCATCTCACATTCTCACCAAAATCCCATCTCATAGGATCGCCCCTCAAATAACTATTGTTAAATTATTTTTTATAACAATTAAGTTTAGCATGTAATAAAATCCCCAAACAACCCCTGCGGAACCCCCTATTCATTTTCTGATAGCGAATGGATTTGTGAAAGTATCAGTCTTTGTTTATATACATGAATCAAAAGTAATAATTCTATGTATAATATTTTTGTCATGCATGACTTAAGGGAAAGCATTATTATGCATTCAAGGTTGTGTTGGGTGCAGTTGTTGCAGTCGAGTGAAAATTTCCAACATCAACAAACCCTTATAACATATATCTAAGCCATCAAACATGCAAACTTGTTTGGTTGGGGTTATACTAGCTGAGGTATAGGTTAAGAAATGTCTGGACCAGAATAAGTAATGTGATAAATACGTGATGAATCTATCATCCACCACCTTTATTAATTTATTTTAGCTAAAATCTTTTAGCTATATAATGAATGTAATAAAATAATAAAAATAAGAGGAAAATGAAATAAAGAAGGATGTATATATGAAAATATGTATAGACGTTGAGACTATCTAGGTCGATATTGACCTAATTGACAAGAAAATAAAGAAGGGGAAGATATGATTCTAATCTATAAAAATCCCAAAAATAGATCAACCATTGTACATATACACCATATTCACATTGGAAATAACTTCTTATTTTATTTATCAAGATCACCTCAAATTAAGTTATTTTCTTCTTAAAATTTATTTATAATAATGCATAATAAATTATAAAAATACATCTTAAATTATGTCATGCAAAATATCATGGTACATCAAGAACAAAAGGTCGTAAAATCAACATTCATATCTTTTCCCTATGAACTTGAATGAATCAAATCACGTTATTATATTTAGAAAAAAATTCTCTTTAAAAAGAATGTAGTTTCATATAAATTGGAGTGAAGATATGAAAGTTGGATTTTTGGGAACTATAGATGTGCATATGTACATTATTCTTATATTTATTTTAGACTTTGTATTTTACTTTAATTTGTGTTTTTCAGCGTGTTCTATTCATTTTTTATATTCTAATAAAACCAAAATAAAATGTACAAAGGCGAAAGTGCACTAAAATAAATTCACATACATAGATAAATTGTGCCTGTATATGAGTGTATTCATTTATGCTTATAAATAATAATATAAAAATGTAACAAAAATATATTTTTAAAATCCTCAAATATGTTTTAACTTAATAAAATATAAAAACCGATAAAATATATATGAAAATAATAAATAAAAATATGTATATAGTGTATGCAAGTATGATATACCTATAATAAATAATATAAACCATACCACATTCATATTTAATCCAAATTAATCACGTAAATACTTTGAAATATAAAATTAAATTATCTAAAACTTTTATTTTAGGTATTTTTATGCCATGGACCATAACATTTTTTAAACTACCTTCTTGACCCTGCATACTTCGTAATTATCCGCTAAACCTCGCAAACTTGTTATATTTAACACCACAAGCCATATTGTTAATTTAACTCTTCTTGACTTAAGTTTTCCAAATTAAAATTGAGCTAACCAATCCACAAAAAATCAATGGCCTGGAATGAATTTCAATTGCGATCTATCCCGTTTGTTGACGTATACATGTACAAAATCTGTAGACCTAGAGGTACGTCTTTTGTTCTTCACCTTTTTCGTTTCTTCAAAGTCATGTTCATTCTTGTGAGATGCTCGATGGAGGTATGTTGTTTTAATTAGGGTAGTTGATGCTCTTGGCACAATGCATTGTCTGTAGATAAGGTCAGGGGAATATAAAGAATGCGATGAAGTTATGAAAATGAGGTGATCGATGATCGAGGGTGAGGGAAAAGAAAAGATTTTGGGATAATTCGAGAAGGACATTAAGAATAATAAAGGAGAAAGATAACCAGGAGATAGAAGATATAGAAGAGGAGTAGAGAATCGTTGGATCAAAGAATGAAAGAGTAAATGAAGGAGAGGAAAAGGATTTTACCCGTAGATTTGCATGGCGTTGTGGATTCATAATGGGGTTTTGAGCTCATCGCCTCGATCCTAGATGGAATCAAAGAGGCTACATAGTGGGAATTCTCCCTTGTTATGTGTTTCCGCAGAAGCTTAGCATGAGCCTTCGTAGGTAACAATTCCACCCTCGATGTTGAGATTCGGTTGACTAGAGCATCAACTCCGACGAATGTCATTCCAATAGTTCATCTTCTCCCCTTGCTAGAAGTCTCAGTTGTCCTTCTCAATCCACTTATTAGAAGCCTATACAATATAATGTATTAAAAGTGTTCTTCCCGTTTTGAGTTCTAGGAAATGCAGTGGTGATGGAGAAGCGTCTTTGTCAGGAGATCAACCCTCAGACAACAATGATGAAGGACAAGGCAAGGAATGCCTCTCCCCGGCTCTCTTGTGATGTATGTAATATAGATTGATGCAAGATCTCTATAGTGGTGATCGAAGCTGTTGGGTTATTAGATGTTGTGCTCAACTATATTCTAGCATGGATAGCTGACGACGACATTCTTTATGTTCTTGAACAAGGCTCCTAAGGTGAGGGTTTTTGCCTTGCGCATTACGGAAGCGTGGAGATCGCATCGTATAAGATCTAGGTCGATTAGTCATGCTAATCGTAAGGGACAATGGAAATTATTTTTTTGATGAAACCACATGATATGGGAACAATTCTCATGTCGATTCATATATATCACAAATAAGTATTAGGGTTACCTTTTGGAGCGTGCTTGTGATCCACGAGTCTTTAAATGAAGAGACTTCATGTCTCAAGGTCGATCCAACGAAGTGAGAACTTGCAAGTACATGGATGAGATGCGAGCTTCCCGCAATCTGAGTTGATGATCCAAGCATGGAACCTCTTGATTTAATCTCACAAAATTCGTAATCTTCCTCACAAGCATGTGACATTGTAGAAGACGGAGATCCACGAGCAGTCCATCCCACATCACAACGGTAGCACAATGACAACGGAGTTCTCTCAGTAAAATCCTAGAGTGGATGACCGTTAGGGTTTGAGAAATGCAAAGCTTGGACGTGTATGAGAGAGATAGAGAGATTTTTTCTTCAACTTATGTGTGTAAAGAAAAGCCTATGATTGACCCTTCTCGTACACAAAATTGGATGGCTAGGATGCACTCCTAATTGAAATCAATGGCATAGATTTTGTTGCAATAATTTTCAACATCAATTAATTAATTTAAAAGAACTAAATAAGTTGAAGATATTATTCAACAAATTAAATTTCAATTAAATCAATTTCATTGGAATAAATAGGAGGGAGGAGAGCCTCTTCCCAATATAGGGTGGACATCAACCATGGAATCAATTCCATGGTCGTCCACTCCTAATGGGAGTTGGAGAGCCGAGTTATCTTTCCTAATTCACGAGATATCAATCCCAATCATATGTTCCACATGTCGCAACAACTTTTATTGTTAAAACTTTCACCAAAATAATTCTAAATTATTTTATGACAATTTCAATCATGTCACTGATAATTATGAATCATATTCATCCATCCAATATTAAATGTAAATCATATTTACATTTAGTTGTATAATGTGAATCATATTCACATTTAATTGTATAATGTGAATCCAATTCACATTAACTTGTAAATTGTAAATCTCAAATTCATAATTTTTATGATTATTGTGGATAGTGATATCCACACTAACCACATCTATAATAATTAAATCTAATTTAATTATCTTATATACCTCTCTACATATGTCAAAATAATATGAATCGTATCTACATCATTAATGATGATTAAATCCTATTTAATAATTAATTTTCATTGCTCGGATATTATCAATAATAGAATTATTCTTGAACTCTTTCAAGAACAATATACCTTCTACGTGGATACTTGGAGATAAGGACAATGCAACTATATATTCCATGTATAATGTTTTGTACACTGAGATCTAATCATATATCCAGATCTAGAAAATTGTTAAAAGATGTCTAATCAAGTCAGATAGAATATCTAATCTTCCCATTGCATCCGAATCATATTCAGATCAATATCCAACATTTTGACTAAGATTGGACAAATAATCTACTGAATGGAGTAACTAAAATCCAAACCTCTTTCATTACGCCCTCGGAATGGAAGCGTCATGATTATACAATTGAATAAGATCACATCACCCCCAAGTATTCCTAATATATGTACACCCTACATAACAGAAAACCTAGAATAAACCCAAAGTTCTAATCGCATTTGAACTGTCTTCTTTAGGGGTTTATCATTAAGTTTCTCATTTGATCATTGGGAGTTGGTATCTATCATATTATTTCCAAAATCATATATCATACCTACACATCCTGTCATGTTTCCAAAAAAAGATGCTCATCGATGGAATTTGGTTGGTCCTAATATCTCATGAGTAAGCTCATCATGTCTTCCGATTCAATAATGAACCTGTGTGATTGTAGAACCCCAAATATAGTACCACATCTAGTAATCACAAAGTGTGGTATTAGCTTATAAGTAGCGGAGGCTACTACTAAACAACATGGGCCTAAACATTGGGCAGTGGTCAAGGGCTCTAGTTGGGACCAATCCTAATAGGTTGTTGGGCAAGTAATCCTTGGTAATAGACCTGGCGTAGGGCACGGGGCATTACATATGGAACCCGACCATATTCCCTCTAATAGGGGAAACAACTTCCCAAGAGTAATAACAAAGTGTGGTAGTAGCGTATAAGTAGTGGATGCTACTACTAAACAACATGGGCTTAAACATTGGGCAGTGGTCGGGGGCTGTAGTTGGGCCCAAGCCTAATAGGTTGTTGGGCATGTAATCCTCAGTTACAGACCTGGGGTAGGGCACATGGCATTACATATGGTATCCGAGCATATTCCCTCTAATAGTGGAAACAACTTCCCGAGAGGTGGAGCTACCTTTACCATAGTGTTAGGAAAGGGCTTCCCAATAAGTGAAGCTACAACTATTACTAAGAGTAAGTCATGGGTCATTGCGCAACGAGGACATTGTGACACTACAAAAAAGATGTGTTTGGCGTGCACGTCCTTGCGTGCCCTGAGCGAGCACATGTGCTCGTCCGACTGATGATCAAAAAATCAACGAGAGACTAAGGGAGATAAATATCATGGGTCGTTGCGACTTCAATCCCTCGAAAATCGATCAACAAGAAAAATAGACTACCACAATAGAATAATCAGTCAAAAACCGAATAAGCGGTATCGCTATTTATTTAACCTGGTATAGAGACCAGGGTTGAACTCAAGGAGCACAGGTTGGCTCAAAAGAGCCTATGAAGTAGTCGAAAAATGAAATAAAAAGAATAAAATATTTTTGGTGGTTTTTATAGATTTTTAATTTTTTTTGTGTTTTTAATTATAAAGGAAATATGAAGAGAAGGCAAAAAGCACACAAACAACAATTTATTAAATACTCCAAAACAAATCAGAAATATCAAATAAAATTATTTTTTTATTTTATAGGTTTTTAAGTGTTTTTGATAATTTTATCAAGATTTTACGATTTTTTGTTAAGTTTATAAAAATGAAAAAGGGCTGAAAATCAGAATCAATATGCAGCCAGATTTGAAAGGCTAATTAAAAATATATAATTAGCCTCTAAAAATCTAAAGATAATTTTTATGAAAACTAGAAATAAAAATTAAGCTACAGAAATTAAAATTGCATTTTTTGTATTTTATAGAATTTTTAAGATTTTTTATAAGATTTTTAGGGTTTTGAGATTTTTAGGTTTTTATAAATCCAAATTCAACCAAAATTGGATGAAGCAAGTAAACAACAAAACAAACACTACCTAATTTTTTTTGTAATTTTTAGATGAGTTTTTATATTTTTAGTTGATTTTCTAATTCAAACAGTGATAAAAATAGGTGTTTTTTATTTTTAAAAATAACAAACAGTAATAAAAAGTCCCAAAAAATTAGTAAATTTTTATACAGCGGCAGGAGCCACGTATCCAAATTTCACTTGATTTTGAATTAGTTTGATATTTTATTCAACCAAAACAAAAGCCACAGCACACAGGGACCTAAGTGAAAGAAAAATAAGTTCTAAGGGCTAAAAAATAACACGTGCGCAAACTATAGGGGGTTCAGTATAAAATTTCCATCAAATCTAGCACATGTTTGAATTCAGTACGCACAGGGGTATAAATGCAAATATCACAACTAAAACTTCAATTCATAACATCAAATAAACCCCAAGTCCATACACGCAAAAAGCCTAGAAACTCACGTGTCGAAGCACATGCACCACAATAGGAAGGACTAAATTGCAAATATTAAAAATCTAAGGTAGGTGCAAATTGTCCAAATTAAAAACAACTGACACAAATATTTAGAGGACTCGAAAAGAAATGTAAAACTGAAGAGGGCATAAGCAATATTTACCCTCGTTATTAATGATCCAACGACGGCAAGGGGTCCACGTGTGATTGGACGGTGGAGAACGGCTGGTACCCCTTCGGCGATGGACGTCCTGGATCGAGTACCAAATGGATCGGACAGTAGAGACCTCTCGCGACGGATGGCTGCGATCAGAACTGGAGCGGGAACTCGATCAGACGGTGAAGGAGGATACTAGATGAACTGGATGCCAGCAAAGTTCGTCCGGCCAATACGCGCTCTCAGGGGCCTCTCCGGTGCGGCTCTGATGGGCGAAACACTCCTGGAGGTGGTCTGCAGCTGATGGCTTGCTCCGATGGGGCCGGGAAGTCCTGGAGGACCCCGCCGACGAGGAAGAGCTGGAGCACATGTGCTCTGATGGTTGGGACTCCAGACGAGGTCCGTTCTCCTTCATTCCTGCATAGAAAGAAAGACGGGTCAAGGGCAAACTGCCTCGAGCGATTACTGGCGGAATGGATGGTCGTATGGAGCGGAGCGAAGGTCTCCAGCGAGGCGACGGTAGAGGTTTCGGGGAGAACCAGGGGATTGGATGGGCGTAGAATGTGGAGAGAGGTAACGCGGAGGTGATGCGATGATCGGATGGAGAGACGAACGGTCGGATGGGAGTGGATTGGCCGGCCGAGGCCGGCGGCGCAAAATCGAAAGAACAAGATTAAAGTTAATCCAAAGGGTATCGAGGCTACCTGTGGGTGCAAACGTTTGTGCTGGAGGTGGGTGACCTCATGGGATCCTCGCCTCGATGGAGCGACGCCTCCAGAGGCTCGAGCTCGCCGATGGGCGGAGCACGACGGTGAAGACCACTGGACCAGGGGCTAGAGCGCCTCTTTCCTCGCTGCGACACCTCCTATGGCTTACTGTCACTCAAGGCAAGAAGGTGGAGGTCTTGGGAGTCGAAGACGGTGGCCGAAGGTGCGGACGGAGGCGAGGCTTTATACTGCAGGGGTCCGAGAAAGAAGGAGATCGGGTGCGCAATCCGATGCTCGGATCCCTAAGATGATTCCCGGGAGTGAGTCTCGGATGCGAGAGCTGCAAATGGAGCCCGGGGTTTAGGTAAATGGTTGGCGGATCAAGTCTGCATAAATGGGAGAAGTCGGGTCAGGACACGGATCCGCACTGGGTGTGGTCCTAGGGGAGAGTTGATCGGGGGTTAACAATCCCCCGTGGACCAATGGGAAAATTCCATTGAAAAATTATTTAAAAATTCACTTTAAAATATAAAATGATTTTTTTCGAAAATATTTTCAACATAAAAAATGTTTATTATTTTTCAAAGCATTTTTAGTGATTTTTATTTATTTTTTTGAGAAATAAATTATGTATATACATTATATTATTATTATATACAGGTATATCTACATATGTATTTTTTATTTTATTTTTTATTGTTTATTTTTGTGTAATTATCCCTATTTTATATTTTATTTATTTACAACATAAAATATGGGGTTCATAATAATTTTTATTTAATTTTTGTTATGTATTTACAGGGATAAAATAAATGTATATAGGTACATATATACATGGTATATACAAGGGAAAGAGAGAGAATTTGTTTTTGTTTTATTTTTTTTCTTATTTTTATTTTATTTTTATAAATATATACACATTATGAGGGACACATAAATATTTTTATTTGATGAAAATAATAATATATACATAAAAAGGGGGAATATGTACAAGGTTGAGTCACCCTATCTCTCTCTACTTGTTTTATTTGTCAGGCCCATGTTGAGCCCTCCCTTGGGTTCAGGTCACTCAATATTTATTCTAAATATTTACCTCTATTTCTTTATTCCTTTATTTTTACACAAAAACATGCTAATTATTACAATTTACACAATGCATGTATTTTGACAAAGTATTGTATTTACAACCATTTATATGGTATTTTACCAAGGTTTCTAGCTAAAATAAAGGAATAAAGAGTGATGAATGGTGATTCATCACCCCCATATACTTTACTTTTGCTAGTCCCTTAGCAAACACTTATTTGAAAAAGAAGTGCAAAATAAAAAGAAAAAGAAAAAGAGAGGAAATCAAGGTTGATTATTAAACTTTCCTTCATTAAATTGAAATATGGAGCTCAGTCAGACCTTTGGGTTATTAATTTGTCGAAACATTACTTGGTCTTAAGCTTAAAACTTAATAGCCTCTAAGTTCCACTAATCTATGGTCAAGACTCCTCAATAAACCAGATCAGAACAAGTCTACATACACAAACTCTAACGACCATGAATCTTTCCTTGTACAGTGTAAGTGATATGTAGCTCCCCACCTCAGAAGTGACAAAGAAACAACCTCCCTCAACCTGGCAACTCTAATGCCTCGGTCTAGCAAGTCTTTCCTCGAAGGAGCGGGGTATTCCCTTCTAAGTTCAAGTACAACCGGCTCAAGAAGAGGGGGAAGAAGAGAATGGATCATGACCAGTGTAGCCATGTATCCTTGGGAGCTCTAACCAGTGTAGATGAGTCTCCCGCTATAAGCTTCATGAGATGGTCGTGTGTAACATAAGCTTTGCTTTATTTGACTATATACACTCCTGTGGGATTATTAAATTTTCAATCCGACCCATCACTTTTTTGAAGTTTTTCTTTCTTTGCACATTTTTTTGTTTGATGTGCATATGTACAACATATCTACATGGTGCATCATACATACATAAGGAGTTTTTCCTCTTGAGCCAGTAGATTATCCCTCTTTTGAAGCTTTATTGCAACCCACAACTCCTGTCTTTAGACTTCATAACTACCAGGCCCAGTTGAGACGCACTTCCTTCACTATAAGAAGAAGAGAGGTTCCGCCTAGAAGTACTACCCTCATATGCTACCCCAAGCCAAAGGAAACTGACTCCTCACCACCTCATCCGTGGAGAGCTATGTGTAAAGTGCTGGTGCAAGTAAAGCCATTGTCTCTGAGAGTCATGTGTATGTTGTTAAGTGCTCTACTTAGGCTCATTAAGATGATATATGCTCATAGCCTAGTGGACTCAAAGAATTAAGTCCCAATGGACCTGAAAAGTCTTAATCCTAAGCCCTATAAGGTTCCTCTTAGACTTAGGTGGATTAAGATCTTAACCAAGCTCCATTTTCAAATTTAATTCGAGGCCAGTTTAAATGTCAACTATGCTTTGGAAAAACTGTACAAATATTTACAAAGATGTAATTTTACAAATTTTTACAAATGTGCAAAATTTTTGAAAAATGTTTGAAAACATGGATGTATGCATGAATGCGAAGTTTTGCAAAATATTTACAAAAATTTACACAAGGTTTTTGCAAACTTTTTGTTTTCCAAACATTTTACAGAAATTTTGTACTGTATACATAATTTTGGTATGAAAATATTTACAAACTATTTACACAAATCATTTGTACAAAAATGATTTTTTTAAATAGATATGTATGTGCAAGAAGAATTTTATGCACAAGGAATTTTTTTTTATTTTTTTATGGATTTTTAGCCGTTTTATTTATTAACACACTCACACAAAGTACGAGTTATGGCTAAAGTGTATATGAGATATATACGACACCCCCTATACTTAGCTCGAACGATGTCCTCAGAGTGATCAAGAGCGATGAAGAAGACATAACTCGTGATTACTATAGGGAAGTGAGAAGGAATGGTATATACAAAGACGAATTGAATAATAGAATGAAGAGGGCTCGGTGTTTCCCCCTATACTTAGGATCAAGTAATCTTAAGTATAGCAAGCTGTACATGACGGGAAATCCGAGTGGAAGGACGTACAGGGTCTACCCCCCTATACTTGGGGTAAGATATCCCTAAGTATAGGCAGCAAAACAGAGGTAGAAAGAATGAATAGAATACCCGAGAGTCCTACACCCTCCTATACTTAGGGTAAAGTACACCCTAAGTATAGCATAATCATAAGATGAGAAAGGGGTGTGGGACTAAAGAATAGTGTGATATGGACAACTGGATCTATACAAGTCGAAAGAACAGTAATAATCAGGCGTGAGATGCAATAGATGTGAATCAAGAGACCACATCTCATGCAAAGTGAATCGCGGCAACGTCAACGACCCGCGGCTCATGATCTAGATATGTCTTGAGCCGCTGGCCGTTAACACAAAAGGTAACATTAGAAAACAATTCAGATATATCAATACTCCCATTGTCATGTACCTTTCTAACCAAATAGAGTGCCTTCCATTTGCTCTGTAGCTTCCCTGGAAATAAACAAAGCCTAGCATCAAACAACCATACTCTCTGTCCTAGCTCAAACTGCTTGTGGCTGATATGAGAATCATATCACTCCTTCACTCTCTCCTTATACTGTAGGCTGCTTGAAAAGGTTGTATCATGAAGCTCCTCCAGGGCTGCTAACTCTGCCCTCCTCTGATCTCCTACACTCACTGGATCCATAAGTATATCAGTAACAACCCAAAGTGACCTATGTCTCAGCTCAACAGGTAAATGACATGGCTTGCCATAAACGAGGCGAAAGGGAGATGTACCCAAAGGAGTCTTGAAAGACGTCCTATATGCCCACAAGACCGAGTCCAAAAGCTGTGACCAATCCTTTCGGTCAGGGCGGACGACTTTCTGCAATATAGTCTTGATCTCCCTATTCGACACATCAGCAAGACCATTCGTCTGAGGGTGGTATGGAGTGGCTACTCGATGGTCTATGCTGAACTCGCTAGCAAGGGCCTTTATCTTGTCGTTGACGAAATGAGACCCCCCGTCAGATATCAACACTCGAGGTACCCCGAACCGTGAAATGATATTCTTCCTCAAAAATCTGCAAACAGTCCTAGCATCAGCGGTTCGGGCGGGGATGGCCTCAACCCAACGACTCACATAATCCACGACCAACATAATGTACTCAAATCCCTGACTCCTAGGGAATGTACCCATGAAATCGATGCCCCATGCGTCAAAAAACTCACAGAAGTGTGGGCTGCATCGGCATCATATCACGCTGTCCACAAGTGCCCATCCTCTGACAGTCAGTACATCTCTTTATGAACTCATCAGAGTCCTTGAAGAGAGTAGGCCGCTATAGGTCGGATTGGAGCACTTTCTGTGTCGTTCTCCTCCCAGAGTGATGTCCTCCTGCTTCAAGCTTATGGCAGTAAGTAAACGTTGTGGTGCTCCTCCTGAGGAATACATCGATGCCAGATGCTATCCCCTCCTTCATGATAAAGGACGGGATCCTCCCAATAGTAAAACTTGGCCTTCGCGAAAAAGGTCTCAAGTTTCTGCTTGGGCCAATCTTGTGGAACTTTCTTGGTGA
Source organism: Ottelia alismoides (assembly GCA_037367405.1). NCBI lineage: Eukaryota > Viridiplantae > Streptophyta > Magnoliopsida > Alismatales > Hydrocharitaceae > Ottelia > Ottelia alismoides. The sequence continues at coordinate 5,461 of JAZKJV010010205.1, read as the reverse complement.
CAAGATAGTTCACAATATCAGCATACCATGGGAGAGAGGTGACAGCAAGGATCGCCTCATCTGGGAAGGTCTCACATATAGGCTCAGTCTGCTCAAAATCCTCAAGATATTCCAATCGGGAGAGATGATCCGCCACCACATTCTTGACTCCTGGCTTATCCTTAATCTCTATATCAAACTCCTGGAGTAGAAGGATCCATCTGGTCAATCTGACTTTGGCATCCTTCTTTGCCATGAGGTACCTGATGGCGGTGTGATCAATATAGATGGTCACTCTAGATCCAATGATGTAAGATCTGAACTTATCTAGGGCGAAAACTACGGCTATCATCTCCTTCTCAGTGACTGTGTAGTTCCGCTGCGCGGCATCTAAAGTACGGCTAGCGTAGTGAATGTCAAAGGGGAATCCATCCCTCCTCTGTCCCAACACGACCCCTACGGCAAAATCGGAGGCATCCGTCATGATCTCGAATGGGAGAGACCAATCGGGAGGCTGGAGAACAGGAGCCTCTACAACACGACTCTTAAGAGTCTCAAATGACGATAGACATTTATCATCTACAAGGAACTCAGTGTCTTTCGTCAGCAGATCAGTCAACGGTCGGGCTATCCTACTGAAATCATGAATGAAGCGTCGGTAGAAACCGACGTGCCCTAGAAAAGACCGTAACTGCCGCAAATTGGACGGTGAATTGAGTTTTCTAATGACATCCACCTTGGCCGAATCAACCTCCATGCCCCTGTTGGAGATGATATGGCCAAGCACCATCCCCTGAGTCACCATGAAGTGACTCTTCTCCCAAGACAACACAAGGTGAACCTAAATACATCGTTGAAGGACTCGGTCTAGGCAGTCAAGACAAAAATTGAATCCGTCGTCGTAGATCGAGAAATAATCTATGAAGACCTCCAAGCACTCCCCCACCATATCCGAAAAGATGGACATCATGATCTTTTGAATGTCACCGGAGCGTTGCACAATCCAAATGGTATGCGTCTGAAAGCATATGTCCCGAAGGGACAGGTGAAGGTGGTCTTGTCCTGGTCTTCGGGCACGATGGCCACCTGATTGTATCTGGAGTACCCATCCAAGAAACAGTAATGGCTCTTCCCTGCCAGTCTCTCAATAATCTGATCAATAAAGGGCATGGGGAAATGATCCTTCTTGGTGGCCTGGTTCAATCATCTGTAGTCCACACAGACCCGTCAGGAAGTGGGTATCCGGATAGCGATCTCCTCTCCGGACTCACTAACAACTGTGGTGATGCCTGTCTTCTTGGGCACCACATGTAATGGACTGACCCATTTGGAGTCGGAGATGGGGTAGATAAAATCGGCGCTCCACCATTTCGAGATTTCCTTCATGACAACATCTCGAAGATTCGGGTTCAGCCGCCGCTGGAACTCACGCGACAGCTTCGCATCCTCCTCGAGATAGATATGGTGGGAGAACAGGGTCGGACTTATCCCCTGGAGATCGGCTACACTCCATCTTATCGCCTTGCGGTTCTTTTCAAGAACCCCCATCAGTCGGGATTTCTACTCTCCAGTAAAATCAACAGAGATAATGACTGGGTACATCTCATGCTCACCCGTAAGGAACCTATACTTCAGAGATGATGGTAGAGGCTTCAGCTCTAGACAAGTAGGTGCTGGCGGATCTGGCCTCTGAAAAGTCTGAGTAAATACGGCCAAATCTGCATGGGAGAATGAGAACTCTCGCTCGCAATCTGAATCTGGTGAAGGCTGCTCTGGTGGTGTGTCTCTGCTCTGTGCAGGATCAGCCTCCTCCCTGGCTATAGGCTCAGTAGAAGTCAAACATGGTATCAAATCGTCAAACTCTGCCCAATCAATATCTGACTCCGAGGGATCTGTATCAGAATCACAAAAATCTGTCTCGCGATCGGGAACTGGCTCTGCTGCCTGAGATGTATCCTGAACCTGGAATACGCTCTCCAAGCTGTCCTCTGCTAGCATCTCTGCGTCAGTGAACTCTGAAGGTAAGAGGATGGCCTGTGTGACTGGATCTTCCCAAACTGCCTCATCATATGTAATCACAAAATCGCAGTCCTGGTGGATGTCTCTCCCTGCCTCTGTCATCTGCTCTGAATCGGAAGTCGGCTCTGAGCAAGCTGAGTCTCTGGCTCTAGTCTCCTAGACCATTTTTATTTGTATACTCTCGCCCTCGACGCGAAAGTACACCTTCCCGCTATCATGGTCGGATACTGCCTTGGTTGTGGCCAAGAACGGGCGTTCTAGAATGATTGGGGTATCGGTCACGGACTCAGGGATCTCTATGTCCAACACAACGAAGTCCACGGGGAATTTCAGGCCCTGAATTGTGATGACAACATCCCTCAGCAACCCCTTCGGCCTCTTGACTAGGGGTGCACATGGATCGGATAAAATCCGTAATCCGATCCAATCCGTTGTCAATGGATTGGATCGGATTGGTTTTATAACTCTAATGGATCGGATCGGATTCCTATTTTACAAATCCGTTGATTAATGGATCGGATCGGATTATTATCTAAATCCGATCCAATCCGATCCGAAATCCGTTAAACTAAATATATAATAATGTGATAAATTATTAATATTAGAGTATATTATTCATTTAGTTTTATTCGAATGCTCAAACATTCTTTATATTTAAAAATCCATTCAAGTATCATTTCGTGAATTGCTTGAATTAAAAAAAGCCCACTCAAGATAGGCATCCAGGCCCATCGTCCCCACCCAACTAAAAGAAATTAAAAAATAAATAAAAGTGCCCTAACCCTAAATCTTAATGATACCTTTCGGCCTTTCCCATTCTATTCTTCTCGTCATTCTCAAATCCCGTAGCCACCCCTTCCCCGCCTCTCCGTAGCAACCCCTTCCCCGCCTCTCCCTTCAACGCCTCTTGCATTCCCTGTGCCACGGTGCCACTAATCCCGCAACCTGATGAATACCCATTCATCACTCTTTATTCTTATATTTTAGCTACAAAAACCTTTGCAAATGCACGTAGATGTATGTAAATAGGAATAATTACCAAAAGCATGCATTGTGTAAAAACTTATAATTAGCATGTTTTTGTGTAAAAACTTATAATTACCCTAAAATTATTTTCCAAACTTTTTGTAAATAGTCTATGTTATATATTGTAGATAAATAAAATAAAAACAATTAAAATCAAAACAAAATAAAATAGAAAAATTAAAAATACAAAAACACATTGTACATATACCATGTATATAGATGTACATATGTATTTATTTGACCTATGTAAGTAAATAATAAAAATAAAATAAAAACACCCATTTACTCCTTATTTTATACTATAAATAAATAAAATATAAAATAAGGATAAAATTGCATAAAAATAATATATAAAAATCAAAAATCAAAACCCTATATATATTGTATATACCTATATATAGTACATACTATGTATATAGCCTATTTTCATTTCAGAAAAATTATTAAAAATAAAAAAAAAATAGGAAAAAATAAAATAAAAATATTTCATGTTTTAACTTTTTTGCAAATTCGGCCATTTGCTACCTTATTTTGAGCTTCAAAGTTTAGCCACGTGGCCCCTTCTCATTGGGTCCTGGGGATGTTGACCGCCCGGTCAACTACCCCCCCCCCCAGGGCCACTTCCCACGGGTTCGAGCTCCGGACCCGATTTCTCCCACTTTTACCCGCTCAACCCGATCATCACTCCACCTAATCACGGGTCCGAATCCTTCGCCGTGCATCCGTCATCCTCGCCGGAGCCGCTCCCTCGGAATCCGCGTGCTCCTGAGCTTGCCCGGACCCATTCTTCTCGGACCCCTAGCCATATAAAGCCGCTGCTCCGCCACCTTCTCTCTCTATCTTTGGCCATTTGCTTCGTTCTCTAGTGAGCTCCAGAGAGAGTGTGAGGTGACAGCTCGCATCCCCGACCTGTTGCAGCGAGGAGAGCCGACGAATCCATTGATCCGGCAACGTAGCCGCCGCAGCTCCGCCACCTGAGCGAGCTTCGAGCCTCGGGCCGAGACGTCCCTTGAGGCCAAGACCGGGAGCTTCCCCAGCTCCGCCACAGTCTCTCCGACCACCCAGGTAGCCATTTAGCTCAGCCATTTCTTTTAATCTCTGTTTTCCACCAAATCGCACCGCCGTCGTATTTTTCCGATTCACCCCGGTTCCGTCCACCATCCGATCATCGGACCCGACCTTCACGTTCGCCTTCCTCCGACGCACCTTCTGCACCCACTCACTCAACCCAGCTCGCACAGGAGCTGGGAACCGGGCTCCTCCGTCCACCACCTTCGCCGGAGCCCGCCGTCTCGACGCACCAGCCACCCCCACTTCGCCTAACTGGGTCGAGGCACTTTGCCCTCGACCCGCGAGTCTTCTGAGATACTTTACAGGTCCAGCAAAGGCCATCTGAGGCCTTTCCCGTTCAGACCAGGAGTCTCGCCTCCGCCACCCTCGTCGGAGCTCCCCCGAGCTCGGTTGGGGCATCGGAGAGCATCAGCAGCTGCGCACAGCCACGCCGGAGATTCTCCGATACTTAGGCGCAGCAGAGGAGGCCGGAGTCGCTTCCACGAGGCCGGTGAAGTTCGCCGGCCGCCTGTTCATCCAAAACCTCCAGCTACCGTTGATCGTCGCCTCCCGCTGCAGATCACATCTTGTCCATCCGTTCGAGGAGCTGCTTCCACCGCCCGATCTTTGGAGGATCGACCGCAGCCGTTGGATCACCAACCACTTCGCTTCCACTCCATCCGATCAGCCACGTGGCAGGCATCCAACGCCCCCGCTTACTAAAGGGTAAATTACCCTTAGGCCCCGCTTTTATGTTTATTTCGTTTTAGTCCTGTAAATGTTAAAATCAGTTGTTTAGTTTTAGATTAAATTGCACATTGGACCCTGAGCTTTAGTGTGTTTGCATTTATACCCCTGCCTGTTGTGAGCCACGTGCTTCGTCACGTGTTCTTTGGGTTATTTGCAGTAGATACCCTTGTAGTTCTGGATGTTCCTCAATGAATGAAAGTTTTTAGATATTTGCATTTCTACCCCTGTGCGTGATTTATTTGAGCATGTGCGATATTTTTTGGGTTATTTGCACATAAGCCCTTGGACTTTTGGTACTTGTTACCAATAAGCCCTCGTAACTTATTTTTCTTACATTCGGGCCCCTGAGTGCCCCAGGCACGCGCTTGGCACGTGTTTTGCTGGGTATTTTGCACCAGGACCCCCAGAACTTTGGGGTATTTGCACTTTGGTCCCTGTGCACAGTGCCCTATCTCTATTTTTGAATAAAATATCAAATCACCTCCAATCCAACGTAAATTTGACACATGGCTCCTACCATGTTGTAGGATTTTCGAGGATTTTTGAGGACATTTTTGATTTCGTTTGATATTTTTAGAAATTCAAAAACAATCAGTTTTATTACTGTCTAACTTTAAAAATCACAAAAAAAATATTA